>CM035439.1:93454066-93751566 GCA_020310875.1 Ceratopteris richardii
GCATGTGTGTATATGTGTGTGTATGTATGCATGTATGTGTGTATGTATGCATGTGTGTATGCATGTGTGTATATGTGTGTGTATGTATTTGTGTATATGTGTGTGTGTATGTGTGTGTATGCATATGTGTATATGTGTGTGTGTATGTATGTGTGTATGCATGTGTGTATATGTGTATGTGTGTGTATATGCATGCATGTGTTTATATGTGTGTGTATGTATGCATGCATGTGTGTATATGTGTGTATGTATGTGTGTGTGTATGCATGTGTGCATATGTGTGTGTGTATGTATGTGTGTATGCATGTGCGTGTGTATGTGTGTGTGCACATATGTGTATATGTGTGTGTATGCATGTGTGTATGCATGTGTGTGTATGTATGCATGTGTGTATATGTGTATGTGTGTGTATGCATGCATGTGTGTATATGTGTGTGTATGTATGCATGCATGTGTGTATATGTGTGTATGTATGCATGTCTGTACATGTGTGTGTGTATGTATGCATGTGTAGATGTGTGTATTAATGTGTGTGTATGTATGCTCTATCTTCTAATCTCTATCTTCCTCTCTTTCATCTCTCTTTATCTCTCTCTCTCTCTCTTTCTTTCTCTCTCTCTCTCTCTTTATTTCTCTATCTCTCTTTCTCTCACATCTCTCTCTCTCTCTCTCTTTTTGTCTCTCTATCTCTCTCTCTCTCATCTCTCTCTCTCTCTCTCTCTCTCTCTCTCTTTCTCTCTCTTTCTCTCTCTCTTTCTCTCCCTCTTTCTCTCTCTATCAATAGAGAATAAAACAATCACTTACAGGTATGTCCCTCTTTTGGATTGGTGTTGTCAAAGCGTAATGTATGTCGTCGATCATCGAATTCCAAAGATTCGATGCGAAAAAACTTTTGCAAAATCAAAGAGAAGAGAAATTATAAAACATAAAGCATAGAGAAAGACAAAAGCTTAGAGTACATGCAACACTTACCAAGATGTGAGATCTAAACAGAGAGTGCGTGTGTGTGTAGAGAGAGATCTCTATGTGTGTGTGTGTGTATGTGCACAAGACAATGTAGGTCACAATTCGGTTCATGTGCACAAGTTCGATCGAAGCAAGCAGTACGCAGTGTAAAACACGTGCAGAATGTTAAGTTTTGCTCTCGGGTTCCTGGTATGTTTAAAACATGGCCTCGGTATACCCGTCGATATGGGTGTCGGTATGAGCGCCGATAATCTCTAGTAAATTATTGCCACTTATACCGATGCTTATACTGATGCATATACCGATGCTTATACTGACGCTTATACCGGCGGTCGTGAGACATCCCGACGATCCATTTTAAACGGTCATACCGACGGTTACTTGACCATCGATATCTTTAAATGGACTTTTCCAACATTTATACCGATGCCTCGAGTGACCGTCGATATAGGCAACGCCAGTATGCCCCTCATATGTTGTAGTGTTTCATGCTCAAGGTACTATGTGTCATTTATTGATGATTTCAGTAGGTGGGCTATCTTGTATTTCATGAAACATAAGGATGAAGTGTTCAGTTGTTTCGAAAAGTATCTTGCACTTGTGGAAAATCCAACAGGACAGAGTTTAAAGAGGATAAGGTCAGATGGAGGAAGTGAGTACTTCTCCAATGAGTTTGATTTATTTTTGCAGGACAGAGGTATCAAGAGAGAGATCACAACTAGATATACTCCTGAACAAAATGGAGTAGTAGAGAGGAGGAATAGATTGATTGTGGAAGCAGCTAGATCTATGCTAAATGAAAAGAATTTGCCTAATTATTTGTGGGTAGAGGCTGTGTCTACGACCACTTATCTTATTAACAGGTTACCTTTTTAGTCCCTTGATGGGATGAGCCCCTGTGAGGCATGGAATGGTAGGAGACCATCACTTGAACATTGCAGAATATTTGGATGTGTTGCTTATGTGCATGTTCCATCTCAAATCAAAGGTAAGCTAGACACTAAGGCAGAGAAATGCATTTTCATAAGGTATGATATAAATCAAAAGGGGTACAGGCTTTATAATCCATCCAACAAAGAATTTATGGTCAGTAGAGATGTTGTGTTTGATGACAATGACTCTTAGTTTGAAAATGCATGCAAGAAGGTCAAATTGCCATATGACTTGGAAGAAGAATTTCCAACCCTCACCAAGGAGGAACCAAAGACAATTGAAGACATCAAATCAGATGATGAGGACACCATCAACTTGGAAGAATTTAGAGCATGGAAATCAAAAGGAAAGGTCAAGATGAAGAGGTAGGAGGACATACCTGAGTCATCCAACCAAGCCTTAAGGAGATCACAAAGACAGAGTAAGAAGCCAATCAGATATGGGTATGATACTTCATTAGTCACTAAGCATTCTATTTATCTTGCTTAGGATTTATCACTTGAATAAGCTTCTTCATATGAAGAAGCAAGTACCAAAGCAGAATGGAAGGAGGCTATGGATAAACTAATAGAAGCACTCCAAGAGAATGACACTTGGGAGCTAGTACCCAAGAAAGCATCAATGAAGGTAATTGGTTCTAGGTGGATTTACAAAATCAAAAGGAACTCAGATGGATCCATAAACATGTAGACAGATAAGCTTGTGGCTAAGGGTTTGCACAAACCCAAGGAGTAGACTATGAAGAAACATTTTCACAAGTGGCGAAGATGCCAACCATCAGAGTATTGGTAAGTGTAGCTGCATCTCAAAATTGGAATATGTATCAACTAGATGTGAAAAATGCTTTTCTCAATGGATGGATCTCAGAGGAGGTTTACATTGCATCTTGCAGCCAACCCCACTTATCATGCAAGAACTAAGCATATAGAAGTGAACTATCACTATGTTAGAGAGAAACTCTTGAGCAAAGAGATTCAACTAGCATATGTATCTACAAATATGCAATGTGCTGATTTGTTAACCAAAGCAATTGATGGTAAAAAACTTTGCAGGTTTAAAACCATGATTGAGTTATAGGATATTCAAGAAGATTGATGAAGCAATGCAAGCCAAGATGTTTGGCTTGAGGGGGAGCTGTTGGTGCAAATGTACAAGCCTACACATTTGGCTTAGCAGGGAAGACATTGTGTGGAAGCACTTGATGATTCATGTGAACTATAGCTTGTAACTACTTGATCATTTACCATTGTAAATCATTAAATCCTTGGAGAATCTTGTAAAAGCTTATATCTCGTGGATTTAGGAGGAATATTAGCTATGAATTCAAGATGATGGAATGTCTCCTAGATCAAAGGAGTTACTTTTGTATTGGAACCAAGTTTGAATTCAAAATTCAAGCTTAGAAGAAATACTTGTAGAAAGGTCTTGTAAAACTCGCGGTCTACGTGCCTCATTTTAGAGCTCTTTCCTTGATCGTTTGTAGAAATTGAGTAGCTCATACCATAGCTCACTCATTTCATTATCATTGAGCATCATTATAAAGTACTTGAGTTTTAACACACTTGAAGTTTGATTGCTGATTTTATGTCCTTTAACTTTAGATTTTATCATAAAACTAAACTAATTATGCTTGCACTTGAGTAATTAGGATTCTTGAACTTGTATTTTGCCTGACATAGCCCTAGTTAATCAACACCACTAGATGGACTCAGCCTAAACTAGGAATTGATTGAAGGGGTTGAGAATGCTCCAACCTCAATCCGCTTATCCCTTGGATCACCCTTGAGTGCTCAAGAAACACATTCTCAAGTTTGCAACATGCTCTTGCTCCAATTCCCTTCAATGCTCTCAATGGACCTATAAAGTCCCATAGTTAGATCAAGAATTAAATCCAATTGAACTAATAGACCATTTCCCTTCATGTAATTCAAAGACCAAGTTGTCACTTGTCTTTATGAAAGAGTACTCTAGAGATCCTTTAGTTTCCTCACCCCTATGGAAAGTCAACTTCAAAATACTATATCTAAAACTCCACGTATTAGTTTTACCAAAACCAATAAAGGTTTGCATAGGATTTTAAATAAGCTTTCCAACAAACTCAAGATCACAACAAACAGATTTCGTATGAAGAAATTATGTCCATTCGGGGTTCTAGGGTTAAAACAAGCTAACAAGCAAACAAGATTTCTCGAATAATTTGCTTGGGGCCTCGCTATGCTCCAATCACTTGAAATTTATGCTTAAAATTAGCCAAAAATTGAAAATTCAAAAAACCTAAAAAATTGGCTGAAATAGCTTGTCAATGACGATGGACATGGCTATCAATCGTGATGGATAGAACTGTCTATCATGGCCTATCAATCGCGTTAGACAGTGTCAATCGTGATTGATGGTGTCAACCATGATGGATGAGTCCGTCACGATTGATGGTGTTGGTCACGATTGATAGAATGTTTTGGGTTTTTTGTGTTATTTTGTGTCAATCGTGGTGTGTGCATCATGATGGATAGGTTTCTCACTGAAATGGGGTGTCAATCATGATTTCTTAGTCAATCGCGATGGATAGGTGTCCGACGCAATGGACACCTATCAATCACAGTGGATAGGCAGTCCGTCATGGGATGTCAATTGCATGGACATAACTTTTTCAATTTTTGCATAGCTATGTGTCAATCGAGAGTCTATGCCTTGTGATGGATAGGCTTTTGGCCGAGTGCATGTATCAATCGTGATTTTTTTGTCGATTGTGATGGACAGAGGTGCTCGCGATGGATACGATCTATCATGATGGACAAAGGTGTCCTTTGGGGTCTGTTGATCGTGTTAGACAGGTAGTTTATCACAATGGACACTATCAATCATGATGGATAGAGAGAATGCAAATTTTTTTGATCTTTCTGTGGAGATGTGATGTGCAAGGTCTTTAGCCTATGAATGTGGACTCAGTTTTACCAAAAGGCCGATTTTTCTGTCAATCACGATTGATAGAGCTCAATGCCCCGGGTCCTGTGCAGACATTTTCTATACTTATTGGAGTTACTACAACTGCTGTGGATGCTCGTACGTGCAAGAACACTCAAGAAACATGCAAAAACAAGGCCCACAAAATCACTCTCGCTCTCTCTCACAAGTGAAATGAGGGCAATGAGGTGGGGAAGGTGATATGACCAAAAAATTGAAAATTCAACGAAGATGGAGATGGAGGTGGAAGATGTTGATGATGATCTCAATCCGTGGAGACGTGAGGATTGGTATGACGACCAAGAGCAAGTGATGGCACAAGTGCGTGAGTGAGAAGCACACTAACGTGCACACACATACACACACACGTGCACACAAGGCAAGAACAAAGAGAGGAACAATGGAATGCTTTCTATTACTCAAGAAGTCTCTTACAAAAGCTCAAATCTCTAGCAAGCTAACCCCAAAAATGAGCTCTCTAGCTCTTATTATAGTTTTTGATTAGCATTGGCCCTGTCCAGACCTAGTGTTCGGCCTAGTTAAAAATTAGGTTCCAAGGCTTATTTGAGGGCTCAAATGGAGTCTAAAAATTATGAAAATTAATACATAGGTACTCCTAATACTCCTCAAGGTCAAGGACCCCTTGGCTTGAACAAAATCGAGTTTAATCTACCAAAAATGGTATTTACAATGTTGGTGTGGTACTGAAAATCACTTTTGAAAAAGATTTATTTTTAAAAAATTGGATAGGCCTAGTTGTGGGATCTTCTTTGACTACTTTGCCTACTTGGTCTTGCTTGATTGTCCCTTTTCTCTGACTCTTTGCATCGGCTTCCCTGTCTTGTAACGCCTTGATTTCCGTGGTTGTTGCCGATAGTCCTAGTTCCCAGCCGCATACCTCCTATCCTAAAACTTTCTCTCTTACCATAGTCATGTGAGCCCCCCACATGGCTCCATGCATAAGTGCCACATGGCATTCATGTGTGAGCCCATCTAAGTTGAGCTAGGAGGTAATTCATACCTCTCTCCCAAGGGTGCTCCATGTAACATAACCATAGTTTTTTTTCACAATCATTACGTAGTTCCCACATTGGTTGTATTTGAACTTTGGTATTGAGGCTTTTCAAATGCCACCCTGAGAAAAGAGATATAAAAAACACCTTTGTGAAGGAATCAAACACCTTTCATAAATAATAAAAAAATATAATTATTCTTGCCTTGATTGATTTAGGATCTGAAATTGATTAGTTTGAAGTGTTTATGTTGTAATCTCAATATATTGTAAAAAATATTGAATGTGCGTTGAATGCTCTAAAATCATTGCTTTTCTATTCTTAGAACCATTAAATTAAGTGTATCTTTTAGTACTTATATGGTACTTGTTAGCTTGGGTTGTTTTATCCCAAGGAGGGATCTAAATACTGCCAATTTACACAAGTTTTTTGTGCCTCAATTTGGGTTGGCTATTGTGACACTCACCTTTCCACAAGTTGTTTGTGTTTCATGCTTCATAGCTCATGCATATCTTGGTTGAGAAAGAAACAACCTACTATGGCCACTTCTAGTTGTGGAGTTGAGTATTGGACAGCTTTCATGACCAATAGCTCACATGCCTTATGGATGACTTCGGTGTTGGTCAAACCTTTTCCACCATAATATTTAATGATAGCTAAAGTTCATTAACCATTGTGATGAACCTAGCATTCCATGCTCAAACTACACACATCGAGGTGTGTTGTCATTATGTTAAAAAGGGACTCTCTATAGGAGAGATCAATTTGGCATATGTGCCCACAGGATAATGTTGCATACCTTTTTGCAAAGGTTCTACCTTGTCATAAGTTTGAAGCTTTGGGCTTAGTCCCACAAATATGCTCATATAAGAGGCAAAAAATTGAATATCAAGCCAAGTGATGCATACATAAACGAGGCATCCAACATTGTTCATAGAGAGAGAGCATCAAAAGCATCTCCAAAACCATGAGGACCCAATTATTGTTGATATATTTCAATAGTGATGTGTGTGGACACACTTAGGGCCGTCGAGGCACTTTTCTACCTCCTTAGGAGGTTTTTTCCCCTGGCTTGTATATACACCTATAATCCTAACAAGTTACTTATCTTTATACACTCACTTGGTAATACATTCAATATTGTGTGTTGTGATCCAAGCTTCTTCTTCTTTCTTGTGCTATTTGCATGCTTCTATAGACGTCAAACTCCAACAATTGGTATCAGAGGAGGTCATCGCTTCATCTAGGATGTCGTCGACACCCCTTTGGTCACAACCTCCAACCAGACTATTGTAGTGTGTGTGTGTGTGTGTGTAAGCAATTTTTTCCTTTTGTGCCAAACATATGAACATGTTTTGGTTTTCCAATACAAACATCTCAAAGTGCGCTACAAGTTTAGCAGAGCTCGACATGATAGTCCTATTTATATTTCTCTGTATCAAGGTATTTTAGTCAATGGCCATGGCTCTTGGCTATTGAGGAATATTTGGATGGTACGCATTACCCATTGTGGCCATATACGATGCATCATGTATTGGTCGAAAAAGAACTATGGAATATTGTGTAGGGCATTGAAAAACAACCTACTACACCTCAAAGTATAGTTATTGAAGGGATGTAGATGGCATTGAAGATTATTCAATGGTATGGATGAGATGCTCATGCACATGCATTGATAGATTTGTCTATCAAACATGCTATTATCCCTCATATTTGCTTTTGTAAAACAACAAACAATGCTTGGGATACACTTATCATTTGAAACTGAGAAAGAAATGAGGCTCATGTTGGAGAGTGAGCATGTGCATGAAGGAGGTTCTATGGATATTTTTCTCACAAAGATCAAAGATTTGAAGAAGCAATTGATTTCTGCTGATGAAGTCTTGTGAGATAGTTCACTTGTATAGACTGTTTTCAGTGGTCTTCCACAATGTCAAGGGAGCACTAGATTGGGCTCTTTGACTACAATGGACAAGATTTTGGAAATACGTTTCTGATTACAAGAACACCCAATGTAGGGAAAATGATACAAGAATATGTAACTGATACAAGACGTCCCATAACCTGGGACTACTAGGTATGAATAACTAGACCAGAGGTGATACAAGACGTCCCACAACCCAAGAGGGATAGGTTTGAAGCAAGATCTCTAGGTTACAAGAACTCCCTTCTGGGAGATGATCTAGATATAAGAAATAACTAGACAAGAACTCGTACTAGGAGATTGCAAGAGGACAAGGCTAGATGTCCAAGAACTAGACTAGACAAGACTAGAACAAGGAACAATACAAGAACTCAAACAGGAACTTGGAGAGTACTTACTTGGTAGTCATGACCCCTTGAGCTCCCAAAGTTGGTATTGGCAAGACTGAGTATGTAGTGGCCAACCCCTCCTTATATAGGTTTTCAAGGGCGGTTCATCTAAGGCAGTTACGATCTAATGATATCATCAATGATGTCAGCAATTTGAACAGGATCTCTAGAAGTCATAATTTTGCAAGTAGACAATCAATCTTAGGGTCTTGGCACATTCCAAACGCAATGGAAGCATTGGTTTCTCTAGATTGTGAACCAATTGTGAGATATAGAAGTAACATAGAATCTTAGATTCAAGATGGTTTCCTTTGTCCATGACATCGTCTCCCCCTCAAGCGACAAGTTCCATGAGGAGCGATCATGTTCTCTGGTCTCGGCTTCATTGGATTTTTCTTATGGAATTCTTGAACCTTAATTGAGCATAATTTTCAGTTGCAGTTGGGACAACTTATGCTTGTCAGAGGTGCCAGGATTGGGCACATGTATCCACTGCAGGTACTTCATGTGAGAGACAGTCTCGTCTCAGTGGGAGTTCAGCCTTATGTGTGATGTGAGACTCTTCATGTCTCATTTTTCTACCTACAAATATGTCTATTGATATTCATGATGCACATGTATGGCAGGATTTAGATGCTCAGATGGATGCACATGTATGGCAGGATTCAGATGCTCAGATGGATGCACCTGTAGAGCATGTTTTTGATGCTCACGATGCTTATATAGAGCATGATATTGATCATATGGATGCTCTTGTGGAGCACACATTGGATGATCAATTGTATTCTTTAGAGCATGATGTGGATGCTCATGTAGATCATTATGATGATACTCTGTTAGAGTGATCATCACATTGACCTTGGTATTGATGTTGTGCAATTAGCTCATGTGGAGCATGATGATACACTTGGTGTGGTAGAGCATGATAGCTCTTATGATACACAATGTATGCCAGAGCATACTAGCTCTCAGGTTGCACAGCTAGACACATCCTTGGTTGGTAGGATGACTGATCTAGATGTTGATGAGTCAGCAATCATGTAGTCATTCTTGGATTCTCTCATGTCAGATGTTGACATAGATATTTTAGGACATGTTGTTCTTGATGATGGTGCTTTGGATGCCTTGGATATAGGCATGGATGACATAGTTAGATTAGCCAGGGTAGCACATGTTTCATCAGCATTCGGGAGTCTGATGTAAGAGTTGTTATGCTCTGATTGTTCTGAGTAGTCATAGTAGAGAAGTAGACGGAGATGTTCAATGAGCTATATGTTTTATAACACATGATTGTACAAAGTCATTGGCATTACAATGATGCTCAATGATGATGAATTGAGTGAGCTATTGTGTGAGCTACTCAAGTTCTACAAATGATCAAGGAGAGAGCTCTAAAATGAGGCACACAACTTGCGAGTTTTACAAGACCTTTTTATAAGTATTTCTTCTAAGCTTGAATTTTGAATTCAAACTTGGTTCCAATCAAAAAGTAACTCCTCTGATTTAGAAGACATTCCCTCATCTTGAATTTGTAGCTAATATTCCTCCAACTGCCACGAGATATAAGCTTTTACAAGATTCACCAAGGATTTAATGATTTACAATGGTAAATGATCAAGTAGTTACAAGCTATAGTTCACATGAATCATCAAGTGCTTCCAACACAATGTCTTCCCTGCTAAGCCAAATGTGTAGGATTGTACATTTGCACCAACAATTACGCATATGCTCTAAGCTCTGAGACTCTGAGATGTCTTATAGCATGGAGAGACCCGTAGGTAGCTCACGAGTGGCATACCTAGAAAAACTACAAGGATCTTACAAGACTCAACTGGAATATATCAAGACCAACCGATTAGGTACTTGTATCTATGAGGATGGTATGAGAAGATCCATTGTCCAAATTAAAAACCTAGATCAACATGTTGGACTAGAACACCTAGTAGTCAAATTTGAAGATGGATCATACATTGATAAAGAAAGGACCATGTATGTAGTCACTAACTAGCCAGATATAATAAATGAATTTGGCAATGTAATCCTAGAAATAGAAATAGGTGACATAGAGTAAGGGAATCTAGGAAGAGATCCAAGAACCCCTAGAGGTAATTCAGTCTTAACCAAGATACTCACACCAGAATGGATTCCCGAGGATAACAAAGGCATAGAGTTGTTTTGGAATAGAGAGACGGATGACGCCTTTTACAGGTTTAAGACTGATGAACCTAGTAAAGTAGGAAGTGTTAAAATATATCAATTTAAAGATCTTGATACCCCGGGAAAAGTGGTCTACTTAGACAACACGTCAGAAAGAGAGTTCGTTGTAATGGAACCTGGTAGGCATGCCTACACCTGGAAGGGTGAATTTGTTTTTCCCCAACCAAGATCCAATGTCTCTTATGGTAATCAAGGAGGTGAGACATCCCAAGCTCATGGAACTCAGAGGGACAGAAGTAGAGATAGACTTGAAGTGAGCTTTGCAAATCCCTTAGGAAGAGAGCGGCCAGGATTAGATGTATAAAGAACAGATCAGGAAAGAAACAGAAATCTAGGACATCAAAGAGGCCTGGATGAGTTTCCCTTGCCTAAACCTAGAGAACACCCCAGAATCTTGAGGCCCACACAACTGGTCAAATCCATGAAGAATTGCTTTGATGGCACTGGAGATCCATATGATCATGTAGCAGAGTTTAGACAAGTGTTGAGGGTTGAACAAGTCAAGGATCTATTCACTCACTTCAATGCATTCAATCTAACTCTCAAGAACACTTCCTTAACGTGGTTACGACCACTACACCAAGGCCATTTCAAAAATATAGACCAGTTGCTAGAAGCATTCATCACTGAATTCTCCAAAAGTGGCATCAGACATAATACCTCATCGCTGATACATAGCTTCAAGCAAATAGCTCAAGAGACTGTGAGACTTGCAAGAAGAAGGTTTAGACGATACCTAAAGAGATGCCCCATTCCAGAGTTACCCACGCCAGCCAAACAAGTGGCCTTATTCTTAGATGGATTGTTAAGTACGAAATTGAAATTTTATGTGTACTTAAAGGACCCTAGATCCATAGAAGAGTGTGTACAGATGTGTATAGAAATTGAGGATAATCTAGGGGAGGAGTTAGAGATTTCAAAAATCTAAAGAAATAGCTCAACTAGCCTCACTTCCAAACAATCCACATCTATTGAGGAACTTTCAAAGAAGGCACCTCAGAAGTTAGGAGTCTCTAGCAAACAGATACCTAGATTTTCCCTAATGAAACGATGTTATCTCTGTGGAGGAGACCATATGGCTAATGCATGTCAAATTATGGCTGAACCCCAAGTGAATCCTAACAACCAATATTGTGCCATAGAGAGAAGATGCACTAACCACACCGGACAAGACTACCCTTATTAAAAGAAAGCAGTTAGGCAAAATTATCCACAACCATATCCACAACAAGGGAGATACCAGAATTAGTACCCATAGTAGTATGGTAGGCCCCAACCACCCTATCAGGCTAAACAAAGGCCTCAACCTATGCTAGCTCAACAACCTCCAACTCTAGCCAATGTGATTCTAGTGAAGTATGCAGCCACTGAAGAAAACTTAAATAGAGCCTTAGTGTCAGCATCACAATTCATTAGAGAAAGTGACCCAAGTGATCAGAGTTTTGACTCGACTCATATTGATAGTCCATAGAATTACTATATGCAGTCACCTGAGCATAAGGATTATTACAAAGAGCTGAGCGAACCTAGTTGGGAACTAGAATATGCTAATGTCATGTATGTAAACCCTAACTTTAGGCCCCAACCTAGACAAATGAGATCCCCAACACCTAGAGGACCATGCTACTAAATGCCAAGGTGATCACTTCATTCGTGATTGTCCTTTACCTGCACCTATGCAACCCCAATCAGTGACAATTCAAGGTTTTTGGATTGTGAGAAGGAGCACCTATTACGGGATTGTTTTTAAAACTCAAACAATGCGCCAAAGATCACTCCTATCAATGTGATTGGGCTAGTAGTAGATTCTACTAGAAGTGTGACTTCCACTGACCCAGTGCATGTGGTCACAAGAGCTCAAGCATTACAGAAGAGCCAAGGCTTAGGACAAGAAAAGCGTTTCGAGGTTAGTGATATTGAAAGTATAACAAAGAAAAGGACAAGATCTTGGAAGGATAGTCATGAGCGAATGAAAAGATAGTGGTCTAAGAAAATGAACTAGCTTGAGGAAAGCTTAAGAGAAATGAAAGCCAAAATAGTTGAACTCACATCTCAAACGCACTCTCACACATCACCACCCCCACCATCCCCATCACCTTCTAATCCAACACCTTCTAATCCACCTCATATAACCCCACCACTACATAGAGCAGGATCAATCTTGGTAGATCCCACTCCCGAAGACCTAGACATGATGCTTAGAGCATATCAGGCCAGAATCCAAGAAGGGCCAAATGTAACAGATCAAGAAAAATATTATCCTAGAGCTGACCTAGAGATTGAACAAACCAATCTTTGTGATAAGATGGTGGAGTTGGCTCACACCATGTTTGAAGCCAGTCGCCTCTTCAATTACTCTAGTTCAGCCAAAACTCTGTTACACTTTGACGGATTATTAGAAAGATTGGAAAAGATGATAGCTCAATCGAGAAAACAAGCTACATCACAGGTGAGTAACATCCAAAGAAGAAGGATAAGCCTTCCTCCCAAGGATGCTTACATTCCCAACTCCATTGAGTTGGGAACCTCTGCTTCTATAAAGCAATACTCACAAGAATTTCTAAGAGAAATTCAAGAAGAGAAATGGGCTAAAGAAATTGAAAACCCTCCTCCCATTAAGCTTGTGGATGACCTGCATGACCAATTCCCACAAGATATTCCTTCTATTTATGGAGAACAAGAGGATTCCTACTTTATTGAATGATTAGACTTCGATTCTAATTCCCTACAAGCATTGCCCCATTTCACAAGCCCATGGGAATCAGAGTTTACCTATCTGAGAGCACCCATAGTCATGAAACGGAACAAAGACCCGGTTTTGCCTAGGAATACAGAGGTAGTAAAGAACACTAAAGTGTAGTGCATTCTCGATTTAGAGGAGCTACTCAAGGTCAAGCCAGAATTGTGGAAACACATAGCCAATCGAGTGACAAGAGTAGCTAAAGCCCATTCCCATGTAGGATCACATAGAACAGTGCCAGAAATACCCTTGGATAAGATAGGAGACATGATCGAAGGAGAAGAAGGAAACACCTATCTTCCTATCACTCATTAGGGTTACACAACCAGGGCTATTTTGGAGTCAAGTGCAGGAGTTGCAATTGCTACCACTTCCCTATGGAAGCGTTGGGGCAAACTAGCACTCAGGCCAATGAGAATGAAACTACAAATGGGAGATGGTCACATAGAAAGACCCTTAGGACTACTGGAAGGGATAACTCTCAATACTTGTGGTGTAGAGCTTGAGCATACTTTTGCCACATGTGAGTATAGCAAAAACCAAGCCTATGAGATGATTTTGGGAAGACCATTCATGAGATAGTTGCAGGTAGCAAAAGATTGGGGAACCAATTCCTTGTATTTGCAACACTTAGGTGCTACAACTAAAGTCAACCTCAAGGACTACTCTCATAGAGACGTGCCCCCTATACAATGGAATCCCATCCATAGAGCCACAAATGATACAGACTTAGTGCATTCCATAGGATCTGGATCCTCACTGATGCATGAACACACTCACTTGTGGATTTGCAAAGTGGCAGTAGAAGCAGAGAAACGAGAACATGCCAGAGAGGTATGTGCAAAGGAAAATCATAGATCTATTCAAGATGAAGCCTATGCACCTGTAGTATTCCTGGATGAAGAGTTTGAACCTCATGGTTGGGCAGAAATCCTAGCAACAATGGATGTAGCTATCAGTGAAGAACAATGGACACCATAGTGTGATGAAGATGACTATGACATTTCAATTTTCACTATAGAACCAATCATGTGTGATTCGGTTCTCGAAGAATGTGAGCCTAGTATGGAAGAAATTGATCAAGAAAGTGACTCAGAGTTAGAATCAATTATTATGAACCCTTTTTGGGCACTAGAAGAAGAACACTTTTACAAAGTAGAAGCTCACCCTCAAGGATGAGAAGAGCTTATGAATGATGTGAGATTAACTACACAGGTAACCACCAAGGGTGAATGCAAGTCTCACCAAATGAGGAGGAATCTTTGTTTGAGGTCCTTGAAAACTTTAAGAAGTATGAAATAGAGGATATAAAAGTCATGATAAGGATGCCTAAACATGAAGCACTAGTAGGAGAGGCCTATGATAACAAAGAGAAAACAAAAAAAATTATTGTGACCATAGAGGAAGGTGAAGAATGATGCACATACATAGGACATGATTTGACATAGGACGAGGAGCAAGAGTTGATAGCCTTGCTAAGAGAATACAAAGATGTGTTTGCATGGAGTTATAAGGACTTAAAAGGTGTAGATCGTGACATATGCGCACATACGATTCCCATGACCTCAAAAGCCAAACCTTTTAAGCAGAAGCCATACGCATATAATGGCAATTATGTTGCCAAGATCAAGGAAGAGATGGATCGATTAATAGAAGCTGGATTTATCTATGAAATTGAGCACGCGCCCAAAAAGAATGGAAAGTTAGGAGTTTGCATTAACTTGAAGAAAGTTAACACAACCACTATTAGAGATAGCTATGTGCTTCCTATCACTGAACATCTATTGTAAAGAGTGGCAGACAAGGAGATCTACAACTTCCTTGATGGATTTTCTTGCTACAATCAAGTGGCCATTGCTCTAGAAGGACAAAAACATTCCCTCAAGGGATGATGTTGAGTAGATGAAAGATCTTAGAGAAAGAAGCACTAGATTATTCACTCATTGGAGATGAATTATACAAGTACAGAAAGGAGGATACCTAAGATTATGTGTCCACAAGAGTGAATATATTAAGATCTTGAAGACTACTCACCAAGGTGTGGTAGTAGGGCACCTTGGACCAGATAGGGGGATCAAAGCTATACTATTTGCAGGTCTTTGGTGGCCAACACTTCACATGGATGCACATACATATGTGAAGAGGTGTGATATTTGTCACCAAACTTAGTACGATATGTAAAGATGAAATTCCTTTAAAACCCATGATGGGAGGACGTGCATTCTCTAAGTGAGGAATAGACATTTGTTGGAAATTAGGTAGGCCCATAACTAATACCACAGGTCTATAGTTCCATAGATCCAGGATCTATAACACAGATTCCAGCAATCTTCCAATATTGACAAAACATGAACATACCACACTTAATCATACAAATGATGAGACAAAGATAGAGAGAGATTAGACAACATGTGTAAAGTGTTATGTAAGCCACTGCTTACTCACACTATCATATATACAAATGCCAATTTACAATGTGGGAGCAAAACTCTCAACCACTCTATGTGAATGGAAATAGGTGGATGAGTGAATGTACAAATGTTACAAAAATATTCAGATGTAGGAACAGAAATCTGAATATGTATGAGATGTATGATGTGATAGGTTGTAGAAGGGTGTATATGAATGACAGAAAGAGGAAGGATCAGTCTAAAACTGATAATCAGCAAACCCTCATCTGATTTTAGGCTATGGAAGATTCTAAGTTAGATACTCCTATGTGAAAGATCACATACTTACAAAAGTGGCAAAGAATGCTAACAAGTTTGCTGCCAGAAATCCTCAAACGCATATGGAAACACCTTCTCTAACACCTCATCCAAATATGCATGAAGCATACATGAACTAATTCTCCTTTAGATATGCCGAATAGGACTCCTCCTGATATGGATGCCATTGCCTCCATAAGCTCCAAGTAGTAACTGTGTGCATAAAGAGAATATGTACCTAAATTCTTAACATAAGATGCAAATCTTATGTTAACCTCCATCCAATGTCTTTGAAGTACACCGAAATCTTCATGTAGAAGACAATCTTCAAATACATCCTGTAGATGGCTGATCCACACCACCAAGCTGCTGATGGGTAAGTCCTCTCCATAAGCAAGAGTGAGAGCATACTGTTCTCCAAGAAGAACTCCATAGCTACTCCTCAACATGCTCCTAGAGTGCACCATGGCTGCCCCATGTGTGCTAGAGCACCACCTCTATTGAGGGACCAAAGCTGGCATTGCAATTGGTGTAGGATATCTAGACAATGAGCCAAGCACTTGCTTTGAGTATATCTTGAAAAGCACCTATCAAAAGCTATCGCTCTAAGAAAAAAACACCACTGTCCACACTGTCCATCGCTATCACGCTCTATCTGTTTGCTGTTTATCCAAAAAGCATGAAAGAAAACATGTTTTTGTGCTGACGTTGCTGACGGGTATCGAACCCCGACCACACGGATGGGAGGATATCAATGTAGCCAAGGTGCTGGTTGTCGTTTGCTTGTAGAAGGACTTATAAGAACAGCTACTCATGCTGTGTATTGTGAGCAATCTTGACCAATAGGACATTGTTTTCCAACAATCCCCCCTGCAATGTCATATTGGTACAATCTGGACTGGATATGTAACTTCATTCATCTGCAAACTTCATAAGCTTCAAACTTGTACTCTCGAAATTGACCTTCAAATCTTTTCTTCAAAAAAGTCTTCTTCAAAACTGAATTTGACTTTCCTTAAAACAACCTGAACCTGCTGAATATGACCATAATACTTGAGAAAATATGCAAACTAGATATCAAATAGTGTACTCATCAAACAGTCATTTGCTTGACAACAAATATAGCATGTACTGACTCTGAACCTGCTATCTTCTGTCTTCTTAAACCTGATTACATACACTAGGATCCACATATTTGCATTTACCTTATGAAAGTTTTCTCAACATACTTCTGCTGTGTCATGTAAATACGCTAAAAAAAATCAAGAACTAAATCCTAGAACCTGTGACTGACAACTCACAACTTAGTGTATTATGAACACTGTTGGTTCATCTCTGACTGTACTCTAGTCAACTCAACCCATGAGTGTCATCAAAAAATCTATGATGTCATCATGTCTTCATCTTTGTTCTACCTATAAATCCTTCATCCCTCTTTCCTTCAGAACCTGGTTTAAACATATATGTGTGCACCTTTGAAAACATACCTTTCTGAAATATCAAGCTTCTCTTCAATAGAATTATGGAATCTTCTCCTGAATAGGAACACCCTAACAGGAACGTTCTCCAGACATTCTCCTTCTTCCTTCTTCTTTCAAAGTTGGAACATAAAGAGAAACTAACAAAGGAAATATAGGAATACCTTGAATTCTTATAGGTATGACTTTGCATTCTTTCACATATGGTTGAAAATAAGTCTTGATGTTTCATCACACCCTGGATGACTTAACACTAGTATTCAGAATTCTTCAAATACATCAGAATTTATGAAATCTGGAACATCTTCCTTCATAAATATGATCTTCAATGATAAATACCTGTATCTGAAACAAAATTTTTGGACCCTTTTTATTAGCACTGAAGATGCTAATAGCTTTCAACGTAACTCGTCAACTTCCCATATTGTAGAATAAGGTTAGCTGATCCTAACATAACAAAACCTTGCTGAAAGAATTTTAGGATTCATAACCTTCTACAACATAACAAGTATCTTTTTCTATTCCTCTGCAACACTAATCTGATAGAATCTGAATCTTTGACTTACTTCTTCCAATGTTAAGAATCTTCACAAACAAAGGATAGCCAAGTGACTCATAAATACTCAAGATCTTTCATGATCATTCAAGATCATCCAAGATTATACAAGATCATTTTTCTAAAGAAGAAAAATACTTCTCTGCAACTTGTCATATACCAAGTAGCTTTGTATTGACACTCCAAGAATTCGTTGAGGGAACATATAAGTTGTCTGCTTAAAATCTTCAACTTATGCACAAATCATACACATATGAGTCAAAACATATAAGCTTTCTTAGATATCTACTGCTTTTCTTTCTCTCAATGTAATTCTTTGTCAAAACCTACTAAAACATGACCAAGTGCAAAACAAGAAACTGCTTCTTCTTTAGACTATCTTCTTCATACAAGATGTTCTCATAGACTTGTCTTTGGATGTAGAGGATAAAATTAGGAAAAGTATATGGAAAATATAAGAGAAACGGAAGTCTTACTTTCCCTTTGGAATTGTTGGACTTTCTTTTAGCATATTTCAATGCTCAGCTACCCAAACCTGACTTCATGCGGTGTATTATCTTATCAACACCCTCAATCCTAGTAAGCATCCCCAAGCTTCGAGCACGTTTGTGCTTCCATTGTTAACCAAAGGTAACAAATTAAAGTGGTTTAAGTTAACCAATAAATTAGTGTGGGAGGCTCTAGATATGAAAGGAATGCACATACCCACTAAGAAGGAGGTCCTAGTACTAGATAGCATGAAGAATCAAAACCTTACTAAACTCAAAGATATGGTGGCTATGATGCCTAATATTGCAATTCACCTAAGAATGTGCATGCAGAACTTTGCCTTCCCTACCCAAGATAGATTCACGATGCCACCTAAGAAGATTTGGTTTAGTTTATACCTTGCAAAGATGTAGAACCTAACCATTACCTACCTCACTGGATCATTGATCAGATACACTTGGCACACAAGAGATGACCATGCAAGTCAGTCTTGTATGGAAGTTGTGCATTGACTAGGATCATTTATAGATGTTTGGCTTATGATATTCCAATTTAGAGGGCTCTAATGTGGAATAGAGTGCAACATTTCAAGGGCTAAACATCCACATGACCATCATCAAAGAGGATGTGAGGAGCACTACCACGTGGTCAACCATGAGGAGCAACATTAACCCCAGATGTCACCCCCCCACCTTGGTGTGTATGCCCATTTACACTGCACCTCCTGAGATGTAGCATTGAAGGTCCAAACTTGATAATTGTGCTAGTCCCCACAAACCTTTAGTTCCCTCGAGGAGTACATTTGGAAGAGTTTAACAATGAGGATTTTGAGCAGATCCTAAGAGAAGTGAATCTTGAGTCAACTGAGGAACAATTGGAGGAATGTTCTCAATGACAGAAAACCACATCACAAGTGATAGTTACCATAGTCAATGAGGACGAAGAACAAGATGAAGATGATGATGAATACAAGGAGATGATGATGAACACGAAGGAAGACATCTAGAAGAGGAACAAGACATGCCTAAACTAGCAAGTGCTCTGGCATACACAATCGAGTTACAAAGGTTATAGGACATAATCAAGGTGGTGCAAGAGAGGCATAGAATTTCATTCGCATCAAGCCATGCCTTGATAGAACAAATGCTCATAGATGGAGTGGATCCTCAATTCATTAATACACTCAAATTATTAACAGAGCCACTAGGAGTTCAAGAGGTTGTGCACATAGCAATCCGACAATCAATCTGGTACGACAACTGTAGAGTGAAAACAAGGCCTTAGGTAGGCAAAAGCATACGGATACTGATATCTCAACCAGAAGCAACCATCAAACCAATGGCTATGGTGATGGCCATCATTGATCTTACTACGGAAACATTTGTACAAACATCACCAATGTCATCCCAGCACCCCCCATCTCCTCCATCATCCCCACCCTACCACCAACTACTGATGAAACCGCTGTAGTGATAACAACCAGAATCCAAACCCCAACCTCATCAATGTCCTTTTCCTTCCATGAACCAACCTCCCAGACCACACTCTTTTCTTCGATTACCAATCCTCTCTTTACTTCCCCATTTTTTGTCTGAAGAGCCCATTATTGGACACCCCATGCTAGCTAGCATAGGCGGACACCCAAGACCAACAGAAGGTAGTTTAGGCATCCTCACATACCCCCATTCTCACATGCCTCTTGCCTGTGATCCATACTTTCCATTTGCCTCCTCCATCTTTCCGTACACTTCAATCGTGACCATAGCCCCATCCCATTATGTGTTTTTTATGAAAAGTCTCATTCGTGTACCCACTCCACACATGTTAGGCTCACAAACACTCATTTCCACTTCACTACACACACACACACACACACACACCACAATCACTTCACCTACCATCCGCACTTATATGGTATCTCCTGCACGTATAGCGCTGTCTGATCCTATGGACATTTAAACACCCATCGTAGCTCCCCCTCCCCCCATGATTCCACCATCCCCCATCCCTTGCATCTCATACTGTACATAATGCATTTAATACAATAATTCAATGTGTATCACAACTACAAAAAGATTACCAAAGATTGGAAGATTGTAATGCTTCCTTCTAGGTAGAATCCCAAAGATTTCAAGCAAGAGTCACAACTTTGGAAGCTGACAATGAAGCACTTCAGGTGGAATACTTCACATTATAGCAAGCTCATATAGAATTGGAGGCCAAGACATCAAATGTGAATGCTCAAGATGTCAAGGACTTGGAGACAATGCTTCATGAGCAAAATCTCACCAATGCAAAAATTTGAAGAAATCTAGGGCTTCTTAGGAAGCACATGTCTGTGGCATTGGAAGAGAACAAGCAGCTGCAACAACAAAACCAAGATAACCTTGAAGCTGCTATGGAAGGGGCCCCAGGTGCAAAGATTATTCCTACAAAGTATCGAGTTAAGGATACTACTCAAAGAACATGCTAACTTTTTAGAGTCATATGAAATGCTAGAATTAGAATGTGCAGACATCAAGAAGTAGTTGACCGCTGTCAACACATCTCAACCAAAGCATGCCATCCTCCCTCAACCCACAGAGGAAGTGGAAGCCCTTAAGAAACAAGTGGAAGAACTCCAAGCAAGACTCCTACCATATGAAAGGCCACCCTCTCCACTTGAAGAACCAGAACCCGACACAGTGATGGAAATTCTAATCGAAGAAAGTTTTGAAGAACTGTATGAGCCTATGCCACTACCACAAGGGCGTGTCACTACCGAGGGCCAAGACACCTTTGAGATAGAAGCACCAAATTGGTTAAAGAGGGTAGAAAAGATAGGACAAACCCATGATGATAGAGTAGCTATGTGAATCCAGTCTCTCTCCAATCTAGAAGACACAATTCTTGAGTCCTTTTATTTTCAGAACCTATCCCTATTGGAACATCAAGCTTACACTATGCTTGAGGTGGATTTGATCTACATCAAAGGCTATCGCGTCTAAAGAATATCCGTTGGAGAGTTCTTTTTCTTATGCTCATTTATTGTATTTTTTGAGAGATTTTTGATGGCTCATTTACTGTTATAAAAGCCTTGAGCTTTACACATGTAAAGGTAGAAAGATAGAGCCCAAATTCCACGAATTTGTGGTGGTTTTGCATTCAATCAAGCAATCAAATAATCTAAAAGTAGATCAAGCTAGATCTTCACTTTTCCTAGATTGTAGGAAAGCGAATTGATTCCCTCCAACAACCATTCCCACGTTCAATTGAATTCAAATTTCACTTGTAGAAGTCGTGGAACATTCCTAGAGTCTATATAAAGACTTGAAATCACTTGTACAATACATGGAAGCAATATACATACACTTGTGACCATCATTGTCTTGCTCCTTCAATTCTCTGCATCATCTTCTTCGCCAACAGTAATCTTGCAGAGGCTGTTGCTCTCTCTCCAAAGCTCCAAATTGAGTGCAAGAGTGGATCATTGGAAAGGTATTAGTATTTATTTTATGCCTAAAAATTTTCAAAGCATTGGGTTCAGTAGATTGGGAGAAATTTGAGTTTTTCTATCTCGGGGTCAATCTCTACGTATTCCTGAAAAATAGGAAGTACCACCGGTGAATGTCGCATTCATTCCTATAGCATATTTTGCTTATTTCTTATACTTTTGTGCATTCTATACACTCAAACCTATGTGTATCACTCCGATAAAAGGATTTTTTCTAATTGTAATCATGTTGGTCGCTATGGGCATTTGAAGTTTGTTGTTTCTTCCATAGATAGTAAGTTCTTTGAGCTAGTCGACCCGCGAACCTATCTGTTTTGTATCGACTCATTCTTCTTGATGCTCCAAAGTACATAGTGTGTTCCTTTGCACTTATCACATGCTTATAAGGTCTATTTGAGTCTCCATAAGCTCAATGGCTGGTCTTGTGCCGGTTGGCTTGACCAAACTTCGTCGCTTCAAAATGCACTTTTCTACCTTTTACAAGCTTCTCCAAGTTCTTTCAGTGGTATCACAGCTAGATCAAGATGGGTGAGGGCTTTCCCTCAATGATTGAGAAGCTTGATCGACACATCTTGGCAAATCAGAATGGAGGCCTATTTGCAAGGTAGAAATCTTTATGGAATTGTAGCAGGTGATGAAGCTATGCCTATTCCAAGATCCAAAGGAGGACCTACACAAGAGGAGACAGATAAGCTCACACTTTGGTGCGCAAGGGATGCTCAAGCAAGGTCGTACATACTAAAATCTATCTCTGACTTTCTATTACCACATATTAGAGGATGCAAGACATCTCAAGAGACTTGGGATGCCCTCAAGCCTTTCTTTTCTGCTAGTACCAAAGCAAGAAAGAATCATCTCTGGAACGAGTTCAACCAAATGAAGAAGACACCTAAACAAACCATCACAGAGTTTGTTACCAAGGTCAAGGAGGTTGCGGATCAGTTAGTATCCATTGGAGAGCTGATTGAAGAAGAGGTCATCATGAGGCAAATTCTCAACGACATTCGAAGTGATAAGCAATGGCAATCCTTCACGACGGCTTATGATCTCATTATGGATGTGCAAACTCTAGACTTCAACATCTTTCTTGGACAACTCTTCAATCTAGAAGCCAACAATAGCATAAAGGAAGGTAACTCTTATCATGGCAATTCAACTAGTGCTCTATATGCAGATAAGAAGGATAAGAAACAGAAAGGCAAGAAGAAGCAAGAAGATGAAGAAGAGACTTCTCAAGCCAACTTTGCAAGCAAGAGCAAGTGGAAAGGTAAGAAGAAAGGACCAAAGCAAGACAAAACGAAAGGTCAGAATGTTCAACCTTGTGCCATGTGCGATAAGACCAATCACACCACTCAGAATTGCTGGTTCGACGGGAAGAACCAGAAAGGAAGTGGAAGAGGTGGATATAGTAGCAATAGAGGCAGAGGTGGACACAACTTCAACAATAACAATAGAAGCTATAATAGAAGGAACTACAACAATTATTCAGAAGATCAACCACATGAAGACTCATTGCTTCTTATGAATCTAAGCCGCAAAGAAGGTAAAGAAGATGATCATTTGTTCTACATAGATTCAGGATGTTTGAATCATGTTGCAGGAAACATTGCTCTTCTATCTGATTTGGAAAGTCCAAAGCATAGACATGAAGTGCAAACAGGGGATGACACAAAGCACAATGTGGAGAAGATTGGTAATGTCAAAGCTTCCAATGGCAGGACAAACATTCTTAGTAATGTTCTCTATGTACCCACTATCACTAAAAACCTAATAAGTGTAGGCCATATAGTTGAAAAAGGCTTGCAACATATGCAGAGTAGTATTGGAAGATAATACGTTTAGCGCTCAAATCAGTGAATTCATATAATCTTAATCTGTAGTTTGGGAAAATATAAATAGGGCCTCTGCTTACAGACCCATGACCATCCCAAGAACCCAGTCGTGAATTAAACCTTAAACAGTAAAAGGGTTTTAACATTTAACACTGGCGCCGTCTGTGGGAAACAAAGTAGTTGTTTACACTGAAGATTAAAGATTGACGAAGATTTCTTTGATATATGCCAGTAACACGTTCCAGTGAAGCATACCCCAAGTACCACAGAGATCAACATCCCTAGGCAGTTTTGAATCTATTAGGAACACCCCCTGGTGGTAGAAGTACATGATAGCTAAGTCCAGTTGCAGAAGGTTCGGTACAGCCAGCCAACAGCAATTTCGATGGCAGTTCAGTAGTACATTATGAGATTACAGTGGATTCTGGTGCGAGTCTGGCACCTTTGGGAGAAAGTACGGTGATTTTTGGTTGTACAGAGATGCAGTGCGAAGTCAGTTCCGCACTATCGGGTCAGAATTCGGTCACTTTTGGTGATAGATTCGCGTTATCCAGTGAGGAAGTTGACGGTAATAGTGCAGTCTGGTCCGGTGAGAATTCGGCGAGTTTCGATGAGAGTTCAGTATTACCTGGTAGCAATTCAAAGCTTTTCGGTGAAACTGCAGTGCTGATTGGTGGAAACTTATTGGGTTCACCACTTTTCGGTGCAAGTCTAGCTAATTTCGACACCAAAGTTGAGGAAGGGCTGATAGACTTGGAGTTAAGCAAACGATTCAACGACATTTTAGGGCCGAAAAGTGAGCAAGTTGACCATACAGCTCAGGAAGATCAAGAGATATCTCACCAAGATTCAGGTAACAACAACACCACCAACAAAAGCACCATGAGTGGCTCACAACAACAGCAACAAACACTACCATAGCCGCAATCGCAACATCAACAGCAATAGGTTATCCCACCACGTCCGGTACCAACAGGGGTCACGTATACAAAATTTGGAGGATTCCCTGGGGATGATCCAGATACGCATGTGCGGACCTTTGAGATTAATTATGCAGTTTTGAACTACCCGACAGACCCTGCCTATAAAGCTATTGTGTTCCAGGCAACCGTGGTTAATGAAGCTGCACGATGGCTAATTGAATACGATTTGAACCACTTTTGGCAGTATGATGATGTAAAGGATGCCTTTCTACAATGGTTTCGATTGAAGAAGAACCCCGCCGAAATTGTTGACTGCTTGCAGAACAATAGGCAGAAGCCACACCAAACTGTACAGGATTATGCCACGCTATTTCGGACACATCTAAGGCAATTGCCACCCGCACATGCTAATCTACTAGATGATGTTATCACTCAATGGTTCATCAATGCATTAAAGCCCCAATTGAAGCAGATTATGATCATAAGGTGTGTGGGTGGAATGACTTTAGATGCGTAATTGCTATGGCGTTACAATTAGAGAACAAAGTGGGCAGATTTATTGAAGACCTGGAGTGGCTAAAAGCATCTAGGTAATCTAACGAGGACCCTTTGAAAAAATTCTACTGTGCCAAATGCAAAAACCCAGGGCACAGCAGTTCAACATGCGCACTGAACCAAATGTATTGTGCCATCTCCCACATAACAGATCATACCACGGAGACTTTCCCGTATAATGCCAAGGTACAGAACAGAGCAGTGGCTAATGCCATCATTCAGGAGCCGGGACAATCGACTAGCCATTATGTACCACCACAGATGAGGAACACCCCGTACCAGAGATACAGGAATTATCGAGGAGGGCGGACAAATAACTTCAGTCAAGCTCAGTGGAGTGTAGGACCGTCAGGAGAAGGTACATCTAATCCAAGTCCTAAATGTTATTTCTGTGGGGAAATAGGGCATATCCGGAGGTTCTGCAAAGATGCAGCGGAGTATGACAAAAAAAAAGAATGGAAACATCCGATGGCAAATATGGTGTATATCTCACCTATGGATACGCAAGCAGTAGCAGTACAAACACGATCGGGCAAGCAACTATAGCCAACTACAGAGATCTTTGAACCAGGAATTCATGAACAACAGAAGGTGTTCACAAAGGCAAGCAAGTGGGCTATGCAGGAACAAGCTATTTTCCCTGATCCAGTTCCAGTGATGCAGCAAAGTATCCTGTCAGAGGTACTAGAGCAGTGAAATTTGACTCATAGGGTACCAGAGTCCATACTAGAGATCGTACTAGAAACAGCCAAAACTGATTCGGTGTGGGATGTTCTGTCCAAGGCATTAATTACATTGCCCTTGGGTCAATTATTGGCTTTGGTCCCTAGAGTTCGACAATAGTTCCAGCAGCAGGTTAGTCTAGGCTCCTCGAGTGCTCTTGCAACAGCTACAATCCAACCGGAATTGGACCCCATGGTGGACCATACGGTACCATTGATTACGGTATGGTACAAAAATCACAAAATCACACAAGTCTTAATTGATGGTAGATCTGGTGTCAATATTGCCACAGCAGCCCTTTGCAAACGGCTGGGGTGTATGCAAATTGAACCTGTTTAATTCTTTGTATGTATGGCTGATCAATCTCGAGTCCATCCGGTGGGCTTGGTGTGGGATATTCCGATCACTCTACAAGGTTCTGTTTTCAAAATGACCTTTGTGGTGCTAGATTTACCAGAATCGAGCTTGGACTACAATCTGCTTTTTGGACGTCCTTGGCTAAAACAAGCTAGGGTAGTGCAAGACTGGTCAGCGCATGAATGAGTCTTTAAAAATAATCACCGGAAGTATGTTGTCCCGCTGGATGACATGAAACCCTATGACTTACACGCACGACCATATTTAGCGGAGCTTGTACACATGCTAGATGGTCTCTCCGACAATGAAGAGGAGACTTTCCTTCGAGCCAATAAACACCTGGCGGCACTTGGCACCGTAGATTTACAAACGGTGGCTGATAGCTGGAGTCCGGCAGCTTGCACGGTGGTATCGCTGACCGAAGAGCACTAGTCGAATACCGAACACACTTTGGATGAGGTGATGCTTCAACAATTACTCCAATCCAGAGAGGATGAGGAAAGGCCCCGACAGTTCTATGTACCTGAAGATCAGCTGATCACCTGCAATTTAGGTGATCAAACCAACCCACGACTAGTAAAAATAAAGGCCGGACTGTCCGAGACTTTTTGGGAGCACCTATTGCACCTCCTACGCGAGTTTTCGGACTTGTTTACATGGGATTATAGGGATATGAAGGAGTTGGACCCACGGATATATCAACACCGAGTGGTGCTGAAACCGGATGCAAGACCCATCAAACAGCCCAGTTACAGGATGAATCCTAACTATGCGGCACAGGTTAAAGCTGGACTTGATCGCTTGTTGAAGGTGGGGTTTATTGTGCCTATTGAGCACGCAAAATGGATCTCTCCCATTGTTATAGTTCCAAAGAAAAACAAGCAACTACGAATATGTGTGGACTACCGAAAGCTTAATGCTGCAATTGTACCTGATCCATTTTCGTTGCCATTCCTGGATACCATATTAGACGACGTGGCCGGTCGAGAGATGTATTCCTTTCTAGATGGATACAGTGGTTACAATCAAGCCATAATGGAAGAGCAGGACATACCCAAGACTGCATTTATTACCAACTGGGGTGTCTATGTGTGTACCGTAATGTGGTTTGGACTGCACAATGCTCCTAGTACGTTCCCCAACGCTGCATATAGGAATTTTTTTCCCCTTATCTCACCACATTTATGAGAGTGTATTTGGATGATTTCTCGTTATTTGGGGATACATCGGCACACCTGTACCATTTATGGTGTTGCTTTTCCAAGTGTCGGGAATATCGTTTGTGTTTGAACCCGAATAAATCGGTGTTCTTTGTTTCCTATGGCAAGCTGCTCGGGCATGTTATTTCCAAACAAGGCATTCAGGTGGATCTAGACAAGGTGAAGACTGTCTTGGAGGCTCCTGCTCCTAAGACCCCTAAAGACGTGATGCCGTTTTTAGGCCAAATCTAGTGGCATGGGCGGCATCTGCTTTTGCTTGCTCATTTGGCTATACCACTTAATCGTTTGATAACCAGTAGCCCGCGTCAGTTCGAATGGACCGAAGAGTGTCAACTTTCTTTTGACCGCTTGAAAACACTGTTAACTGAGGCTCCCATTTTACAAGCACCAAATTGGGAATTGCCATTTCATGTTTTTGTGGATGCCTCCGATAGTGCCATTGGTAGCGTGCTGATGCAACAGATGGATAAGTGGTTTTGGCTGATATATTATGCAAGCGGTAGATTGGCCCCGGCAGAGCGTAACTATTTAGTTACTGAACATGAGTGTCTCGGTTTGGTTTATTCTGTAAAAAAATTTCGGCATTATCTATTGGGTAGACGTTTTACCTTCCACGTAGACCATGCAGCATTGGTGTATCTGGTGCGCCGATAGCATCTGGGAGGATGGCTAGCACGATGGGTCTTGCTGCTTCAAGAATTTGATTACTCGATCATACACCGGCCAGGGTCAACACACATGCTTGCTGACTTTCTCTTTCGGTTGGATTCCGGTGAGCCTCCGGAGGGAATTGATGATACAACACCAGCCATCTATACAACAAAGACAATACAGGCTGATCCACCGGAATTACCGGTACCTTCTTCTTACTATGACACCTTACTTCTGTTCTTGACTAGTGGATGTCCGCCAGGTATGAGTTCGTCAGCTGCTAGACGAAGACTAGCCACGTATAGTCGGCATTTTCGAGTGATTGTCAGAGAGTTATATTACATGGATCACTCGGGAGTACTACTCAGATGTGTTCCCCCACATGAATACGCTTCAGTCATTAACATGGCCCATACTGTCCCAACCAGAGGACATTTTGCGACTGATCTGACTCACTGGAAGATTCTGTAGAGTGGATTGTGGTGGCCAACAATGTATCGTGATGTGACCCAATATGTACAACAGTGCGACGAGTGCCAGCAGCCCGGTCAGCCTTTACGGTGACACTACTTCCCTCTCCAAACTTTTGTGCCTCTGGAACCCTTTCAAAAATGGGGATTGGATTTCATAGGACCAATTACACCTCCATCAACAGTTACCAATAACAGATATATTCTGACATGCATAGATTACGCTACCCGATGGGCCGAGGCATGGGCTCTTCAATCAGCTACAGCGGCTGCGGTTGTTAAATGCTTAATGAAGGATATATTTCCGCATTACGGATTACCCTTGGAGATCGTCACTGATCAAGGTACGCACTTTGCAAATACATTAATGCAAGTGCTTACAAAAACATTCCAAATTGTGCACAAATTCAATTCTCCTTATTACCCATGAGCAAATGGACTTGCTGAGAGTACCAACAAATCTCTCTTAAACATCTTGAAGAAACTGGTGTTAGATTGCCCCGAGAGATGGGACCAATTTCTCCCTGCTATACTATGGGCTTATCGTACTACATACAAAGTAGCAACCGAAACAACTCCTTTTAAGTTGGCGTATGGATTGGAAGCGATTGCTCCGATGGAACTGGTGGTTCCCAGTTTGCGTGTGGCTCTCGAACGGAAGCTCTTACCAGAAGAATCTTTTCCTTTTCGTTTTGAGGCCTTACCGTCCCTGGATGAACAACGTCTGGAAATTTTTCTGGTGCTGCAGGAAGTGCAGCTGAGACAAGCCAAAACCCACGATCGTTTCCTCAAAACTCCCGTGTTTACGGTAAACCAATTGGTTCTCTTCTATAATGCTAAGTCGAATAGATCTGTCGGTAAATTTAAGCTCGGTCCTTATCGTATTGCTGAACAAGTGGGACCTGCAACTTTTCGGTTGGCAACCTTAACCGGTGTTCTTCTTCCAAAAGTGATTAATGGCTCCAAGCTTCGCCCCTATCACCCACCGTCTACCAACTCATGAGGTGTCTTCGGTATTTTTACTCTTTTTCGCTTGTCACTTAATTTTCTTTTCTGCTCTCCGTGTTTCAGTTGACCCACTGACTTTCCGTTTTCTTATCTAACCATGATTAATAGCCGCCTCTGTGTCGCTGTGTCTGTTAATACATGCATGTCACCATTATGTCGATATATTTCCAATACTGCATTATGATTAGGGTTCTTGCCGCTTACTTCTTTGTAGTGTTTCTACTTAAGCTTGTTCCTTTCGCTGTTAGTCGCTATTGTGTTTTTTTTGTGTGTTTGCGACCCTTGTGTGCTCTGTGTCTTCGTTTATCTCTGCGTGCGCCATGGAAGCTCTTGCTAACATAGTAACCTTCTGTGCCGGTCTCACTCCGGATGTGAGTGAGTATTTGCGTGCTCGGGGACTGTTGGCCTGCGCTGAACTGCCTTGGCATTCAGTGGAGTGTCACCCCTTCCATGCACAGATCATTTCTGCCATCACCACCACGCCTGCTACAGAGCAGTGTTTGCCATTAACGTGTTTAAACCCCTGTGTCGTAGTTACTTTAAACACGGTTGCTGAGGGATTCCGTCTCCCTCAGGAAGGGTTGGTTGATGGACCACTCCTTCCAATCGCAACCATGAAGGAATTGTTTCCCCGGCACTCATCTAATGATTTTGCCATTCTTTGGCGACCCGAACCAGAGTGTAGTGCTCTGCAATTTCTTGTAGCAGCGTTAAACCTACACAAACGCACGTATGGCATTTCCAGACCTTTTTACTTGATGATTGATACTGCCTCACGAGAGGGTGTCAATTTCACATCTTTTTTCTTTTGGCACATTCACCATGAATGCTTAACCATCACTAAACAACTCGCCAAGCACAATATGCCTCGTATCCGATTGCCCCACCTCCTCACCCTTCTCCTTCCGATAATACAAGCCGTGCAACCACCTCCAGTAACTACCATGCTGCTACATGAAGAATCTACCCAACTGATTGACGACGATGATGATGAAGATCTGCTTCATTTCTTCAAACGAAAATGCAGTTGAATTAGCCCATCACAAAGTCAGGTGCAGGGTTCCAATGCAGTACAAGATGTTGAAGTATTCCATGACACCGCCACATCCTTACAGGTAGAGTCCATCCCGACTTCTTCTCTCAAGCAGCCGGATCAAGATGCTATCATGGAAGATGTAGCTGAAGTCTCATCGCGGGAGGAATCTCATCAACCGGATGCTGAGGCTGTGAAGGAGATAGCGGAAGCTACTGGTGTTACAGACTGTCAATCTCCTTCGTCACCAATCATCGACACCCAAGTAGATGCAGTCAATGCCCAAGTGGATGCAGTCAATCAAATAACTGGAAATGCAGAGGCAGTTACCGAAGCCGCCTTGGCAGAACCACAGATTGAGACCGGTAGTTTTGGTTCCGATTGCCCTTATCCCTCTTCCTCCTCCCACTTCCATTCCTGATGATGCTGAAGTTCTTCTTGGTGCCCCTTCAACTGCTGTTCGCAAGGCATCACCTCATCTCTTATCCTCTCCCGATTACTCTCCACCATCCTCACCTCATCTGATCTCTACCACATCATCACAGCCTCCTCCTTCTCTTCCCCCCCAGCAATATTGTTCACGAAATCGGCATCCGTGGGTCAACTTCTTATTCAATTTTTGCAACAGTTACCCTTTCAGATGAAGATGGCAACTCAGACCATTCAACAGGAGTTGGAGACCAAGGTTGACCTGCTCAAAGCAGATATTTCCCTGCTCCAGGAAGAAGCACTTGCGGTTAAAGCCGAGAATCATGCATTGCAGACTCAAATCCAGCAACTCCAAGAATAATTAGTGGAAAGGGACAAACTGATTGCTCAATGGGACACCGAAATCACTAGTTTGAAGCAAGAACTTACAGACAAGACAGATGTAATGAACGCATTAGGCAATGAGCTCCAAAGTACGAGGGATGCACTCAGCATTTTAGAAGAAGCTTCCCAGTCACTTGCTGCCAATGTGCTTAAAGCAGAAGCTGAGTTGCATAAGGTCAGTGAGAGATTGTTCTAGAGAGATCAAGCGTTCACTCAGGAGATTGGTAAGACCATTCAGTTACAGAAGGAAATGGAAGCTATTAAGAAGGATCGTGATGCTTATTACAAAACCATTCAATTTCAAGGTCAGGAGCTCGAGAGAAGAGAAAAAACAGTTAGGAGCTCACGCAGACAGGCTCTCGCGAATTGATGCAAAGATAGCTGACATGAAGCTGAGAAGAGATGCTGCCATCACCAATGAGTTCTACCTTCAAGAATCATTTTTGCAGACGCAGATGGATTTATTAATGAGTCAAGTCATTGCTGCCAGTTCTGTTAGGAATGATACACAACTTATTGAGCCTGCCATTTTGAAAGATATGCTAGATTCCTTAAAGCAGAAGATTACCCGAACCTTTAAATTGGCTCGAACTCTGTATATTCAGGTCATCATTGATGAACTGTAACTGTAATTTCCATTTTTGGGTTCGAGTCCACCGTGCGTGCCAGTGTAAGCCACCGTGCTAATTGTCTGGGTGGAAGCCGGAAGCGAGCGCTATTGCAAAACTCTGTGTAACTAAGACTATTCGTTGATTAAGTTTAATCATTAAGTGAAGTTAATGAAGATTAAGTAATTGGATTACTGTGATAAGTGAAGGAGTTACACGGTAATCATTCTAACGTGAAAGTGCATTAACGAACTATGCAAAGTAGTATTGGAAGATAATACGTTTAGCACTCAAATCAGTGAATTCATATAATCTTAATCTGTAGTTTGGGAGCATATAAATAGGGCCTCTGTTTACAGACCCCTGACCATCCCAAGAACCCAGTCGTGAATTAAACCTTAAACAGTAAAAGGGTTTTAACATTTAACACAACACATGATCAACAGGTGTGATGCATGTCAGATTCGGAAGGCACAAAGACAACCATTCAACCACAAAGGCTACATCCACAACAATGTATTGGACTTAGTACTTACAGATGTATGGATACCAAGTCAAGAACCTTCATTGGCAAGATCAAGGTATTATGTCTCATTTATTGACGACCATAGTAGGTGGACTATTCTATACTTTATCAAGAGAAAGAATGAAGTGTTTGATTGCTTCAAGAAGTATCGTGCACATGTGGAGAATCATATAGGTAGATCACTAAAGAAGCTCAAATCTGATGGAGGGGGAGAATACTTCTCCAAAGAGTAAGACACTAGTTGGATCAGCCCGAACAATGCTTGAAGAGAAGAAGTTGCAACATTATCTATGGGCAGAAGCTATTTCAACTGCTGTGTACCTTATCAATAGACTACCATCCAAATCCCTTCAAGGTATGACTCCTTATGAAGCATGGCATGGAAGAAAACCTAGTCTTGTACATTGCAAGATTTTGGTTGTTTAGCTTATGTTCATGTACCATCACAAATAAGAGGTAACCTAGATGAAAGGGCAACAAAGGCAGTGTTTATTGGATATGATTCAACTCATATGGTTACAGGTTCTTCAATCCTTCAACCAAGCAATTCACTACAAGTAGAGATGTTGTGTTTGAAGAACACATGTCTTGGTATGATGAAGACAAACAAAAGGTAACACTACCATATGATCTTGATTCTGACTCTCATCAATTAGGAAGCAAGCATGATACACAGGTCCAGGATCCAAGAAGTGATACAGACGATCACCAAGCTAAAAGGGAAAAGGATTACAAACTATGGAAGTCAAGAGGCAAAGCAAAGATGCAAGAGGTTGGAGAATGCTCCAAACAAGCACCTAGAAGATCAGCAAGAGAGAAGAAACAACCAGAAAGGTATGGATATGATTCCACATTTGTTAGGAAGCATTCAATATACTTGGCAAAAGACTCTATTTCAGTTTGAACCCTCAACCTATGAAGAGGCAAAGGGAAACCCTAATTGGGAAAAGGCCATGAAAGAAGAGATGGATGCATTGATGGAAATGGATACTTGGAATTTGGTTCCAATATCACCGAATCAAAAGGTAATTGGTTGCAGATGGGTATATGAAGTTAAAAGAAATTCAAATGGATTAGTTTGTAGGTACAATGTAAGATTAGTTGCCAAAGGATGCTCACAAACTCATGGTATAGACTATGAGGAAACATTCTCACCAGTTGCAAAGATGACTACAATCAAGACATTGATAGTTGTAGCTACTGCAAGGAATTGGAGACTCCTCCAACTTGATGTGAAAAATGCATTCTTAAATGGTTGGATAAGTGAAGAGGTATACATGTCACAACCACCAGGTTTTGAAAACCCTAATCATCCATCTTATGTTTGCAGACTTAAGAAAGCATTATATGGATTGAAACAAGCTCCTAGAGCTTGGAATTACAGGTTGGTTACATATCTTCAAGATCAAGGGTTCAAAGCTAGCAGCTCAGATCCTTCTCTATTCATCAAAAGGGATCACAATGAGGTTATCTATCTATGTGTATATATAGATGATATTATTGTGACATGTTATGATCTAAATGGCATTCAAAGGATCAAGAGACACAGAGTTCAAAATCAGTGACCTAGGTGAGCTCACATATTTCCTAGGTATGCAGGTGATATACACAAATGAAGGAATGTAATTGACTCAAAGAAGATACATTCAGGATCTTCTTCTCAAGTTCAAAATGGAGAACACTAAACCTGTAGGTACACCTTTGGAGATGAATCATAAACTTAGTGTTTATGAAGGTGAGAAAATTGAAGACCTAAAATAATATCAAAGCTTGGTAGGTAGCTTGATATATGCTACTCATACAAGGGCAAACATCTCATATAGTGTGGGAGTGCTTAGTCAGTTCATGCACTCACCGAGAAGACCACACATGGATGCGGCTAAGAGAGTACTTAAGTATCTCAAAGGTACAATCAACGAAGGTATATCCTATCCTTATTCTTCAGATTTTGATATCAAAATCTACTCATATGCAGATTGGGCAGGAGCTAAGGATGATAGAAAAAGTACATCTGGTTACTTAGCATTTGCAGGTTCGAAGCTAGTGTCATGGAGTTCCAAGAAGCAACCAATAGTTGCTTTATCCTCAACTGAAGCAGAGGATAGAGGCTTGACCATAGCATTTCAAGAGGCAATATGGTTAAAAGCATTGTATACAGATTTTGGACTTGTGAGTTCCAAACCTCACATATTTGGAGATAATGTAAGTTCCATGCATCTAGCAGCAAATCCGATTTTCCATGCGAGAACCAAGCACATAGATGTCCAGTACCACTTCATCAGGGAGAAGCTCATGGCAAAGGAGATTGACATTTCTTTTGTTCCTACTGAAAAGCAAGTAGCAGATATGATGACGAAGGCACTTGATGGAATAAAGCTTTGTAGATTCAAAGCTATGGTAGGTATTCAACCTATCAGAGAATGAAGACTCAAGCATACTTTAGCTTGAGGGGGAGTTGTTGGAACATCAAGCTTACACTATGCTTGAGGTGGATTTGATCTACATCAAAGGCTATCACGTCGAAATAATATCCGTTGGAGAGTTCTTTTGCTTGTGCTCATTTATTGAATTTTTTGAGAGTTTTTTGATGGCTCGTTTTACCGTTGTAAAAGCCTTGAGCTTTACACATGTAAAGATAGAAAGATAGAGCCCAAATTCCACGAATTTTTGGTGGTTGAAGTTGCATTCAATCAAGCAATCAAATCACCTAAAAGTAGATCAAACTAGATCTTCACTTTTCCTAGATTGTAGTAAAGTGAATTGATTCCCTCCAACAACCATTCCCACCTTCATTTGAATTCAAATTTCACTTTTAGAAGTCATGGAACATTCCTAAAGTCTATATAAAGACTTGAAATCACTTGCGCAATACATGGAAAAAATATGCATACACTTGTGACCATCATTGTCTTGCTCCTTCAATTCTCTACATCATCTTCTTTCCCAATAGTAATTGTGCAGAGGCTGCTGCTCTCTCTCCAGAGCTCCAAATTGAGTGCAAGATGGCTCATTGGAAAGGTATGAGTGTCTAGTTTATGCCTATAAAGTTTCAAAGCATTTGGTTTGGTAGATGGGGAGAAATATGAGTTTGTCTATCTTGGGGTCAATCTCTACGTATTCTTGAAAAATAGGAAGTACCACCCGTGAATGTTGCATTCATTCCTATAGCATATTTTGCTTATTCCTTATCCTTTTGTGCATTCTATACACTCAACCCTATGTGTATCACTCCCATAAAAGGATTTTTTCTAATTGTAATCATGCTGGTCGCTATGGGCATTTGAAGTTCATTGTCTCTTCCATAGATAGTAAGTTTTTTGAGCTAGTCGACCCGCGAACCTATTTGTTTTGTACCGACTCATTCTTCTTGATGCTCCAAAGTACATAGTGTGTTTCTTTGCACTTATCACATGCTTATAAGGTCTATTTGAGTCCCCATAAGCTCAAGGGCTGGTCTTGTGCTGGTTGGCTTGACCAAACTTCATCGCTTTGAAACGCACTTTTCTACCTTTAACAAGCTTCTCCAAGTTCTTTCAATCCCATCAACGGCTCATTACCACATCGAAAATGTAGTACATGCCATATTTTGTATTGTTAGTAGATTATAATGCAGAGATTAAGAGGCATATAGGTAAAGAACCAACATTCGCCACTCAATTCAATCCAGATGACCTACTAGAAGAGGCACATGTAGGCTCTATTTTTCAACCCAATTGGCATACATGACTCTTGATAGACTACCCTGAAATGATGCACACATGGTCAAACATGCCACTATATACTAAATATAACCCATGTTATTGTCCTCTTGTCCATCACAGAGCTTTGCAAGCATTCACAATCAAAGTCTGCAAGAACAAGTGGTGTTCTGATTGGATTAACTATTCGTACTTTGCTACACCTAGAGTGCCACCCACCGTCACCTATATGATCTCCACCATATGCCACTAGTCTGCATGATTAAAGAATGTACTGGACATTGCCGCACAGATGTGTACGAAGATTTTCAAGCTCATGTTGGTAGTGTTCAAGACTTTTCGCAAAAATTGTTGATATATTTAGTGATGTGTGTGAACACACTAGGACTGCCAGGGCACTTTTTTCCCTCTTTAGGAGGTTTTTTCCCCTAGCTTGTATATACGCCTATTGCCCTAATGTTTTACCTATCTTTGTACATTCTAGTGGTAATACATTCAGTATTCTGTGTTGTGCTCCAAGCTTCTTCTTCTTCCTGATGCTGTTCACGTGCTTCTGCAAACCTCAAACTCCAAAAATTGGTATCAAAGTAGGTCGCCGCTTCATCTAGGGCGTCCTCATCACCCCTCTAATCACAAGGTCAGAATCGCATGAAATTTGGTGAACATACTCAAGGTTATTAGGAGATCAAAGTAGCTTCAGTGTGTGGTGGGAAAATTTTGATCTGAGTTTGTTTCAGACTTCGAACACACTATTATAACGCTTATGTAGGCTATTTCCTCTTTTTTTGCCAAAGATATATACAGGTTTCGGTTTGCCAGTATAAGCGTCTCGAATTCTACTATAGGTTTAGCAAAACTTGTCAGGGTAGTTCTGTTCAACTTTTTTAGAGACAATCATTTTTTCGCATCAGGGTATTTTAGTCAGTGGCCATGGCCGAAAGCAGTAATGTATTTTGTATGTTGGCTGTTGATGATAAGTTGGATGGTACATATTACCCATTGTAGGCTTATATGATGCAGTCAATCTAGGCAGAATGGGTCCATTATGCATATTGCAGATCAAGCTTTCCTGGCTAGTCAAAAGGGCAAAGGTGAATGGAGCTCTTCTAGTAGTAAGCAGACATCTTCTAATTCTGCACAATCAAAGAAGGATGATAGAGACAACAACAAAACAAAAAAGTGGAAATTGTTTTGCAAGTACTATAAAGTAAATGATCATAACATAAAGAATTGTCCAAAATTGGCTCGCAAAGGAAAAGGAGGCTGGAATGGTTGTTGCAGAGGCCCCTACACCGAAAATAGAGTCTGCTAATCTAGTGCAGAATGAAGAATGGGTGTTTACTACTGTTTGTAGTTTTGACCCATCTTCTCCTGAAGAGTGTATGTCTGTAGTAGACTCAGATGTTTGGTACTTTGATAGTGGGCCAACCAAACATATTACCTCACAACATAGTTTCTTCACTTCACTCGAGCTTCCCCCTATAGGGAATACTGTCACATGTGCAAACAATTCCTCTTATCCTATCATGTGAGTTGGTAAGATCATTCTGACTATTGTTGATGGTAGTTACTTCACATTGTTTGATACTTTATTTGTGGTGCGGATCGAGAAGAATCTGTTATCAGTTTTAGCTTTAGTCAAGATTTTCTTTGTTGTGAAATTTGCTGATGATAGATGTATAGTTCATGATCTATCAAATGGCGACGTGATTATTACTTCTATCATTTTATGTCGTAGGTTGTATAAACTCATAGGCTATGAAAAATTTGTGAATGATTCAACATGTGCAGTACATAATTGTCATGCTATGTCAGATGCAAAGCTTTGGCATGCATGCCTTGTTCATCTGAATTTTGCTAGTTGCTATGTCTGTAGAAATCTAAAATGGTGTCCTCTTTGCCCAAACTTGAGGCACCCGGTAAACATGTTTGTGAAGGCTGTATTTTGGGCAAAATGCATCGTTCATCCTTCCCAAAAGATGATTGAGTTGGAGCTACTCAGAAATTGCAGCTTGTTCAGAGTGATGTCTGTGGTCCTATGTAGACACCTTCTTTTGGGAATTATCTTTACTTCGCGACTTTCCTTGATGACTTTTCCACGCATGCATGGGTATATTCACTCAAAGAAAAAATCGAAGTGTTTATGTGCTTCAAAAATTTTGTGGTTTTGGTTGAAAATCTATCAGCATGTAAAATGGGCACCCTCCATTTTGATCGGGGGGGAATATATGTCTTCTGAATTTAATGCATTTCTGGCTGAACATGGGATAAAACATCAGTGTATAGTGTTGTATACAACTCAACAAAATGGAGTTGCTGAATGGAAGAACATGTCACTCATGGAGATGGCGAGGTGTATGGTCAAGAGTCAGGCTTTACCACATAGTTTGTGGCTTGAGGCTATTATCTATGGAGCATATGTACTTAATAGGTGTCCCACTAAAACATTGCAGTCTATCACTCCATATGAGACTTGGCATGGTCACAAGACATTTGTTTCTCATCTGTGTGTTTTTGGTTTTCTGGCATATGCATTTGTACCTGAACAACATCACAAAAAATTGGATGATAAAGTAGTGAAATGTATTTTTATTGTTTATCCCAAGGGGGGATCACTACTGCTAGATTTACATGCCTTTTCTGATTGTGACTGGGCTGGTTGCTATGACACTCATGTGTCCACTAGTGGCTTTTGCTTCATGCTTGGTAGCTCATGTATATCTTGGTTGAGCAAGAAGCAGCCTATTGTGGCCACTTCCAATAGTGAGGCTGAGTATAGGGCAGCTTTCATAGCGACTGTTGAGTGTGTGTGGCTCAGATGCCTTATGGCTAATTTGGGTGTTGGTTAGTCTTGTGCCACCACCATCTTCACTGACACTCAGAGTACATTGGCAATTGTGAGGAACCCTGTGTTCCATGCTCGCACTAAGCACATTGAGATGCATTATCATTATGTCAGGTAGAGGTTCTCTGCTAGAGAGATCAACTTGGCATATGTGCCCATGCAGGAGAACATTGCAGACCTTTTCATGAAGGCTCTACCTAGGGAGAAGTTTGAAGATTTCCACAAAGCTTTGGGCTTACTTCCTTTTGTGGATTGATTCCACATACCTTGGAAATTCCTTATACATGAGTCCTAGCTCCTTGTTCACTGCATCATTCCCAGGGGGGATTTGTTCATATATTTAGCTAATGATGTGTGTAAACACACTAGGACTATCGAGGCACTTTTTTCCCTCTTTAGGAGGTTTTCTCCCATGGCTTGTATATATGCCTATTGCCCTAACGGGTTACCTATCTTTGTACATTCTAGTGGTAATACATTCAGTATTGTATGTTGTGCTCCAAGATTCTTCTACTTGCTTGTGCTGGTTGTGCAAGGAAGCCCTCGGCTTTTCTGAAGGGAACCATGATTTGGTATACGACATGAGTCAAACCCCCTCGATCAACATAATTTCTGCATGGCATGCACACATAAAGTACTTACCTGCTTGCTACAAGCAGACATTGGAGGAGATGCTCACTATCGGGTTCTGGGAGCACCTCTCAAAAATTTTCATTCCCAGACCCACTCACCTGTTGCATCTCTTTGGAGTAGAACAAGCCATACATGCCAATTAGCTATGCCTACCACATCTGGACATTCCAGGTCCAGTCAATTGGGATCAGATGATGATAGATCTGGAAAGAGGAGTGCACATACAAGAACATCACCTCACCATTGATGTTGTTGAATATTACATCAAACACTCCCCATAACAAGGGTCTCTCACAGATGACAGATGAAAGAGATGGGGGTGTTGGCAGCAGCCAGGGAAATCAGGGTGTTACAAGACAGGTGAGTCGACACAAAGAGTCAAAGCAGAGGGACAATCAAGCAAGACCAAGTAGGCAAAGTAGTCAAAGAAGATGGAGCAACTAGGCCAATCCAATTTTCAAAAGATAAATCTTTTTCAAAAGTGATTTTTAGCACTACACCAACATTGTAAATACCATTTTTGGTAGATTAGACTCCATTTTGTTCAAGCCGAGGAGTCCTCAAGCTTAAGGGGTATTAGGAGTACATATGTATTAATTTTCGTATTTTTTAGACTCTGCTTGAGCCCTCAAATAAGCCCTCAAACTCAATTTTTAACTAGGCCACACACTAGGTCTGGACAGGGTCAAAGCTAGTAAAAAACTATAAAAAGAGCTAGAGAGCTCATTTTTGGGGTTAGCTTGTTAGAGATTTCAGCTTTTGTAAGAGACTTCTTGAGTAACAGAAAGCACTCCATTGTTAGAGCTCATTTTTGGGGTTAGCTTGTTAGTGATTTGAGCTTTTGTAAAAGACTTTTTGAGTAACAGAAAGCACTCCATTGTTCCTCTCTTTGTTCTTTCCTTGTGTGCACGTGTGTGTGTATGTGTGTGCATGTTAGTGTGCTTCTCACTCACGCACGTGCCATCACTTGCTCTTGGTCATCATACCAGTCCTCACGTCTCCACGAATTGACATTTATGAGGTGGATCTCCTCATGGTGGTACTTTCCATTATGTCAGAGTGGTTGGGATCCCTCTTAGGCCAACCAAACATTTGAAATTTTCATTTGGGCCTAGTGAGGATTGCAAACCAAAGCCTTGATGCTTCCAATATTACTTCAATTTTGCTTTGGAAGACTTCAATTATATCAGGGAAGTGCTCTAGTGCTATTTTTTCTCTCTTTCTTGCTTATAACGTTTACTTCCATTACTTAAAAATACTATAGTAAGTAAATGGGGGGAATAAAACATGGATCCTAATCTTTAGAGCATACTTCTCCACCTAGAGAGAAACAACTAGAGGACCCAAACCATAGGATGGAAGAAGTAGAGCAAAAAGTAGAGCAAAAAGAACAAGAAGATGAATACTCATATGTAGAGTTCTATGATGAGTTTGTTACACATAAGCAATTCATCGAGCTCAAGGAATAGAATCTTATGTTAGAGGGAGCCATTGGTAGCATAACTTCTCTCATTGAGCAACTTAAGTCTTAGATGATCTCACTAGAGACTCACATTTCCTCTTTCCTAGCTATGAAAGAAAGAGAGATGCCTACTCTTCTTGTTGTCGAGATGGCTATGAAGGATGCTCCTTCCTAGAAAGCACCAGAGAGATTTCTAGGGAAACTCCCCTCCTGAAAGACCTCAAGTCACCAAAATTTATGGGGGATGATCGTGATAGAAATAAGGATGCAGTTTACACTTTCTTGCAAAAGTGGAATGATCTGCATCAACCAAAGGTCACCCCACCTAAGTACCATGTGCTAGAAACGAGTCTCTCACTTAGCTTGCAATAACTAGTGAATGAGTCTCAAGGAGGCGAATTCCATCCCTATGGACTAGAATCAATTTGAAACTCTTTTCTTGAAAGAGTTTCTTCCTAAGAACGAGAAAGAGAGGAACTGGGATGAGTGGGATAGGATCACTCAGATAGGTAGGCCTTTGTCTGTCTACATATCCCACTTTAGGGAGATCATACTGAAGCTTAAGGGGTTGGAGGATTTTCAAAAAACTAAATGGTTTGTTAGGGGCTAAGACAAAGTCATCAAGAGAGAGATAAAAAGGAATACACCTAAGACTTTTGAGGAGGTGATCAAGTACACTCAGATTCATGAGGATCATAACTATCCTCAATATACTCCTATGGAGATGGATCGGTGTTGGAACATCAAGCTTACACTATTCTTGAGGTGGATTTGATCTACATCGAAGGCTATCGCGTTGAAAGCTAGAGTTAACTCAGACACTTGGAACACATGTAGTTACATGGCCGACACATGGATGATTATAATCCACCTGCCCAAGTAGGCAATCTCCTAGAGAGAGCTATATATAGAGGCATATGGTTGGGAGGAGAGTCATCTCTCTACACCATCTAGCTTTGCACTTTGATAAACTCATCAAAATACAAAGTAGTGAATGAATAATAAAGGTGGATCTAAATCATTTGCGCAGGGATCCCACCATAGAGATGAGACATGTTCTTCCAATTCTAGAACATGAGGCTTAGTGGTTGCCTATATATAGCTCTATTTTCAAGGATAAAAATATTTATCCAAGGTGAAGAATGTAATAAATTAAGTCTATGATCTAAGGGTTCAAACATAACTAAAATCAGACACCATTTGGTCACCCGTGTATATGACCAAAGATCTTTGGACTAGATTTATGTAGCAAGTCATGCGCTCTTGTAAACAAGTGATCCACTTATCTTAATGGTTAAGTCTCAAGGGTGTGAAAGAGGAGGTCTTGGGTTCAATCCCCATAAGGTACATGGGAAGAGTATTTTGCCCAAAGAGATCTAGAACCTCCTAGAAGCATCCACTTGAGTTAACTACAATTAAGTGGGACACTTGGTGCACATGCAGTTAAATGGCAGACACATGGATGTTAGAATCCACCTGCTGAAGTAGGCAGTACCTTGGAGAGAGCTATATATAGAGGCATATGGTTGGGAGGAGATTCATCTCTCCAACACGTGGTCGTCATAATCTTGCAGTGTTACACTCTTGACTATATTTAATTAGCCCCAAAGAATGATTTTTATCATCAAAATTTGGATTTCTTTCATGGAATTTAAAAGGAAGCGTTTTTATTGCACATAATCCTTATCATACCACCATGAACTGTTTTTTCACAATCATTACACAATTCCCACCTTGCTTGTTGAAGAATCTCCAATGACGCCCCTCATTTTGCAAGTCAGTGAGCATGCCAAATCAAAGTAGATGATGTGCCCGAATACACAGAGATATTCTCACATAGTCCCATAGCCCAACCGCATACCTCCCATCCTAAAAATTTCTCTCTTACCATAGTCAAGTGAGCCTCCCACATGGCTCCACACATGGGTGCCACATGGCACTCATGTCTAAGACCATCTAAGTCGAGCTAAGAAGTGATTCACACCTCTCTCCCAAGGGTTCTCCATGTAACATTTCCTTCCCTTTAAATTCCATTTGTCCTTGAAAATGGTATTGCAAGGTCTTATAGAAAGAGGGAATCAATGGAACACTACTCCCACTATATACCCACGTATATGATGTACATAGTAATATCTCTGTGTTGTTTCCTCACATCCTTCCCCTTATGAAGACTCTTTGGAAGATAACCTAAAATTGGGAAATCGTCTCTGAAGATGCTAACCCACTCCCATGTAGCACTATCTTCTGAACTATCTTTCCACTTTACTAGAAACTCTTTATACATGTTACTCCTTGTCCACTTCTCTTGAGTGCATAGTATGCTTTGAGTCTCATGTAGAATAGATTGAACAGAAATAGGCTCTTCTACCTCACTATCTGGATGAGGTTGTCAGATTTACCCAGCCTTTTCTTAAGCCATCTAACATGAAATACTAGATAAATCTAGCCATTCTCTGGAACTTACCATCTTTCCTATTCTCTTAAGTATTGGGAATGATCCACAATTCTTAGAGATAGGTTTGGACAAGGTTCCATCTTCATGGTTTTAGACCTAGATGGAACTCTAAGATAGACTTGCTCTCCCACCTCAAAGTTGATATCTCTCATTTTAGGGTTAGCATAGGCTCTAGCCCTATCTTGAGATCTCTTAAGGCTTCCCTTAGCAAGCCTTAGCATATTGTTCATCTTTTCCAAGAAGTCCCTTGTAGCTTGCACTTTTGCATTTGCAATCGTACTACATGAGGAGCTCTTGATGAAATTGTTCATTAGCATAAATGGACTATGCCTAGTGGAAGAGTGCTTGGCACTATTATATGCAAACTCTACTATAGGTAAGTAATCTTCCCAATTAGTTTTCTTCACATATGCTCAAAGCATAATATCTTCTAGGATTTGGTTAACCCTCTCTTTTTATCCATTTGACTATGGCTGCTTCACCATACTCATGGTAAGTTTCATATCCAGCCCTTTGAAGATTGCTATTGAAAAGTGGCTAATTAACTTCTTGTCTTGATCTGAAACTATGCCTAAAGGAAGACCATATAATCGGTATAGGTTCTCTACATACCATCTATCCAACTTGGGTATCTTCACTATAGTATGTGTCGAAATAAACCTAGCCATTTTGGTTAACTTATCCATAACTACCAAACAAAGTCGTGCCCTCTCTGTGTCTTAAGTAATCAAACTCTAAAATCCATGGAGATACTCTTATACCTATGCTCATAATCAAACTCCTGAAGGGTCTTTGCCCATCAGGGCTTATGACCTTTAAGGTCTGTTTTATTAGAGAACCACTTAATGCTCTCTCGATCAAACACTATCATGACTTTCACACCATATAAGTAATGATGCCACTTCTTCAAAGCATGGACAATTGCATACAACTCCTTCTCATAGATGGAGTAATTCTTCTAAGAAGGTTCTAATTTCTTACTCTCAAAAGCTATTGACCAACCATCCTGAACTAAAACCACTCCTATGGCGAAATCACTTGTGTCACTCTCAATCACAAAAGATTTATTGGGATCTGTTATGTGCAAACAGTAGATCTATAGCAATTTTGACTTTAAATTTCTCCATACTTTGCTTCTATTCATCTCCCCAATGAAAGGCTTTCTCCCTTTAAGCTGTTTTGTCATCAGGACAACAATTTTGGCATAATTATCAAAGAATCTTTGATAGAATCCTAATAAAACTAGGAAGATTTGTAGCTCTTCCAGATTCTTGGGATGTTGCCATTTCATATTAGCATGTACTTTCTCAAGATCCATCTAGATTCCATTTTGGGGGACTATATGCCTAAGGTATCTAACCTCTATTTTGAAACATTCATACTTTGACTCCTTGGCAAAGAGTGAATTTTCCCTCAGCACTTGGAATACTTTTCTTAAGTGTTCCAAGTGTTCCTATTCTGATCTACTATAGATCAGTATATCATCTAGAAAGTCTAATACAAATTGCCCTAAATAAGTCTGTAATACACTATTCATGAGCTTCATGAAAGTGGCAGGAGCATTAGTGAGACCAAAAGGCATCACCGAGAACTCATAGTGCCCATATCTAGTCCTGAAAGCATTTTTAGGGACATCCTCTTATGTAATCCTAATATGATGATATCTTGATCTAAGATCAAGCTTGGTAAAATACCTAGCTTGATGTAACTAATCAAATAGGTCTTCCAATGCAGGCATTGGAAATATTATTTTTGATAGTTACATTGTTTAGTGCCCTATAATCTATGCATAATCTCATAGAGCCATCCTTCTTTTTAACTAGGAGCATTGATGATGCCTTAGGGGAGTTACTAGGTCTAATGAAGCTTTTATCTAAATAGTCGTGTAATTGCCTCTCTACCTCCTCATGCTGCAAAACACTAAGCCTTTAAGGTGGCTTACAAATAGGGTTAGTGTTACTAACTACCTCAATAGCATGGTCAATGTCCCCTCTCTCAAGTGATAGCCTTGTTGGTAGGTCAGTGGGAAAAACATTTCGAACATAAGATATTTAAAACCTTCAACAACACACTATTGCAAGAAAGAATATAAAAATTCCTATCCATAGTTACATTTCTAGAATGAAAATATACATTAGTTGAAGTGTCTATACATTGCTTATACTCCTAACTATACAACAAAAGGATCTCATGTACATGTTGAAAATGATAAAGACTATACAACTCTAAAGATGAGATGAGAGGTGCACTAGGTACATCTCTTTCTCCTTGTATACAAAGTTTACTTCCATTCTTTCCAAACTCAAGTGTTGTTTTTGTATCTACATTTACGTGTGTCTCCCAACCCCTATAACCATTGTCTTCCTATAACAAGGTCTATCCTCTCCATATTCATGACTTGGAAGTAAATATGGTCTGTAGAATCATGTATCTTGACTTCCAAATTGGATATCATAATATCTCATATCCTCTTATCTTCCCCTTGCATCATAGATACTAAGTTTTATGTGCACTGGGTTGTTGGGGAACCTTAAGCTATTTAACCAAAGCATAGCTTATGAAGTTATGAGTGGCTAACTTGTCTATCATGACTTCCATCCTACTCCTGTATACACTACCATGAATTTTAACTAGCTCATGTGGTCCAAGCTTTTGGAACGTCAAGCTTACACTATGCTTGAGGTGGATCTGATCTACATCAAAAGCTATCGCTTGGATTACATCGAAGGAATATCCGTTGGAGAGTTCTTTTACTTATGCTCACTTATTGTATTTGTCAAAAAAAAAAATCATGGATTTTTTACCATTATAAAAGTCTTGAGCTTTACACATGTAAAAGTAGAAAGAGAGAGCCCAAATTCCACGAATTTGTGGTAGTTGAGTTGCAATCAATCAAGCAATCACTCACTTAAAAGTAGATCAAACTAGATCTTCACTTTTCCTAGATTGTAGGAAAGTGAATTGATTCCCTCCAATAACCATTCCCACCTTCATTTGAATTCAAATTCCACTTGTAAAACTCGTGGAACATTTCTAGAGTCTACATAAAGACTTGAAATCACTTGTACAATACATGGAAGCAATATACATACACTTGTGACCATCACTGTCTTACTCCTTCATTTATATGCATCATCTTCATCGCCAACAATAATCTTATAGAGGTTGCTGCTCTCTCTACAGAGCTCCAAATTGGATGGCATAGCTCATTGGAAAGGTATTAGTTTCTAGTTTATGTCTATAAATTTCATAGCATTTGTTTTAGTATATTGGGAGAAATCTTAGTTTTTCAGTCTCGGGGTCAATCTCTACGTATTCTTGAAAAATAGGAGTTTGATTCATTCCTATAGAATATTTTGCTTATTCCTTATACTTTTGTGCATTTTATACACTCAACCCTATTTGTATCACTCCCATAAAAGGATTTTTTTCTCATTGTAATCACGCTGGTGGCTATGAGCATTTGAAGTTTATTGTCTCTTCCATAGATAGTAAGTTTTTTGAGATAGTTGATGCGCAAACCCATCTGTATTGTATCAAATCTTTCTCCTTGATGCACCAAAGTACTTAGTGCATTTCTTTGCCCATATCGAATGCCTATAAGGCCTATTTGAGTCTCCATAAACTTAAGGGATGGTCTTGTGCCAGTTGGCTAGACCAAACTTCATCGCTTTGAAACTAACTTTTCTACTTCCTACAAGCTTCTCCAAGTTCTTTCAATTGTATCAAAGCTAGATAAAGATGGGTGACGGCTTTCCCTCAGTGATGAACATGCTTGATTGACACAATTACGTGGCTTGGCAAATCAGAATGGAGGCCTATTTGCTAGGTAGAAATCTTATGGAATTGTAGCAAGTGATGAAGCTATGCCTATTCCAAGATCCAAAGGAGGACCTACACAAGAGGAGACAGATAAGCTCACACTTTGGTGTGTAAGGGATTCTCAAGCAAGGTCATACATACTAAACTATATCTTTGACTTTCTATTACCACATTTAAAGGATGCAAGACATCTCAAGTGACTTGGGATGCCCTTGAGACTTTCTTTTCTGCTAGTACCAAAGCAAGGAAGAAAGAATCATTTTTGGAACGAGTTCAACCAAATGAAGAAGACACCTAAACAAACCATCACAGAGTCTGTTAACAAGGTCAAGGAGGTTGCAGAGCAGTTAGCATCCATTGGAGAGTTGATTGAAGAAGAGGCTATTATGAGGCAAATTCTCAGTGGGATTCGAAGAAATAAGCAATGGAAATCCTTCACAACGGCTTATGATCTCATCATGGATGTGCAAAATCCAGACGTCAACATCTTTCTTGGACAACTCTTCAATCAAGAGGCCAACAATAACATAAAGGAAGGTAACTCCTATCATGGTAATTCAACTAGTGCTTTATATGTAGATAAGAAGGATAAGAAGATAAAAGGCAAGAAGAAGGAAGATGATGAACAGGAGACTTCCCAAGCCAACTTCACAAGCAAGAGCAAGTGGAAAGGAAAGAAGAAAGGACCAAAGCATGACAAAGCCAAAGGTCAGAATGTTCAACCTTGTTCCATTTGTGATAAGACCAACCACACCACTCATAATTGTTGATTCAATGGGAAGACCGAGAAAGGAAGTGGAAGAGGTGGATATGGCAGCAATAGAGGCAAAGGTGGACACAACTTCAACATTAATAATAGAGGCTATAATAGAAGGGATGTCAACAATTATTCAAAAGATCAAACACATGAAGCATCATTGGTTCTTATGAATATAAGCCACAAAGAAGGTAAAGAAGATGATCATTTGTTCTACATAGATTCAAGATGTTCAAATCATGTTGCAGACAACATTGCTCTTCTATTTGATTTGGAAAGTCCAAAGCATAGACATGAAGTACAAATAGGGGATGACACAAAGCACAATGTGGAGAAGATTGGTAATTTCAAAGCTTCCAATGGCAGGACAATCATTCTGAGTAAGGTTCTCTATGTACACACTATCACTAAAAACCTAAAAAGTGTAGCCAAATAGTTGAAAAAGGCTTGCAAGTTAGGTTCACCCAGCATGGAGCTTTTGTGGGAAGATTCATGTCAAGGCTTCAAGAAGATAGCCAGAGGTGAGAATCATGGTAGATTCTTTACTTTTGAAGTAGGAGAAACCAGGGACATAGCTCTATTCACTTTTGGGTCTCAAACCCTAAGTGAGCTTGAAGTGTGGCATAAGAGACTTGCTCATGTGAATGAAAGAACCTTGAAGGATATATGCAATGATCAAAGCGTTCTAGGACTGATGAACATATCAAAGCAACACATTTTCAACAGGTGTGATGCATGTTAGATTGGGAAGGCACAAAGACAACTATTCTACCACAAAGGCTACATCCACAACAACTTATTGGACTTAGTACATACAGATGTATAGGGACCAAGTCAAGAACCTTCATTGGCAGCATCAAGGTATTATGACTCATTTTTTGATGACCATAATAGATGGACTATTCTATACTTTATCAAGAGCAAGAATGAAGTGTTTGATTGCTTCAAGAAGTATCTAGCACATGTGGAGAATCATACAGGTAGATCACTCAAGAAGCTTGGATATGATGGAGGGGGAGAATACTTCTCCAAAGATTTCAATGAGTTCTTGCAAGATAAAGGAATGAAAAGGGAAGTGACTACTAGGTACTCTCCTCAACTGAATGGAATCGCCGAGAGGAGAAAACATTGGTTTGATCAACTAGAACAATGCTTGAAGAGAAGAAGTTGCCACGTTATCTATGGGCAGAAGCTATTTCAACTATTGTGTGCCTTGTCAATAGACTATCATCCAAATCACTTCAAGGTATGACTCCTATGAAGCATGTTCTGGAAGAAAATCTAGTCTTGGACATTGCAAGGTGTTTGATCATTTAGCTTATGTTCATGTACCATCACAAATAAGAGGTAACTTAGATGAAAGGGTAATAAAGGTAGTGTTTACTGGCTATGACTCAACTAAGATGGGTTACACTTTATATAATCCTTCAACCAATCAATTCACTACAAGTAGAGATGTTGTATTTGAAGAAAACATGTCTTGGTATGATGAAGACAAACAAAGGTAACTCGACCATATGATCTTGATTCTGATTCTCATCAATTAAGAACCAAGCATGATACATAGTTCCAGGATCCAAGAAGTGATATAGATGATGACCAAGATGAAAGAGAAAAAGATTACAAACTATGGAAGTCAAGAGGCAAAGCAAAGATGCAAGAGGTTGGAGAATGCTCCAAACAAGCACCTAGAAGATTAGCAAGAGAGAAGAAACAACCAAAAAGGTATGGATATGATTCCATATTTGTTACAAAGCATTCAATCTACTTGGCACAAGATTCAATTTCAGAAGAACCATCAACCTATGAAGAGGCAAAGGTAAACCCTAATTGGGAAAAGGCCATGAAAGAAGAAATATTAGATGCATTGAAGGAGATGGATACTTGGGATTTGGTTCCAATGTCACCGAATCTAAAGGTAATTGATTGCAGATGGGTATATAATGTTAAAAGACATTCATATGGATTAATTTGTAGGTACAAGGCAAGATTAGTTGCCAAAGGGTGCTCACAAACTCATGGTATAGACTATGAGGAAACATTCTCACCTGTTGCAAAGATGCCTACAATGAGGACATTAATAAGTGTAGCTACTGCAAGGAATTGGAGACTCCAACTTGATGTGAAAAATGCATTCTTAAATGGTTGGATAAGTGAAGAGGTATACATGTCACAACCACCAGGTTTTGAAGACCCTAATCATGCATCTTATGTTCGTAGACTTAAGAAAGCATTGTATGGATTGAAACAAGCTCCTAGAGCTTGGAATTATAGGTTGGTTACATACCTTCAAGATCAAGGATTCATACCAAGACCCTCAGATCCTTCTCTATTCATCAAAAGGGATCACAATGACATTATCTTTCTATGTGTATATGTAGATGATATTATTGTGACAGGTGATGATCTAGATGGAATGCAAAGGATCAAGAGACACATGCAAGAGGAGAATAGGACTCCTCCTGATATGGATGCTATTGCCTCCATAAAATCCAAGTAGTACCTGTGTGCATAAAGAGAATATGTACTTGAATACTTAACATAAGATGTAAATCTTATGTTAAACACCATCCAATGTCTTTGAAGTAGCCCGAAATCTTCATGTAGAAGACAATCTTCAAATACACCATGTGGATGGCCGATCCTCACCATCAAGCTGCTAATGACCAAGTCCTCTTTCCATGAACAAGAGATAACCTCCTCTCCATGAGCAAGAGTGTGAGCACAATCTTCATCTTCTCCTAGAAGAACTCCAAGAAGACATCCATAGCCGCTCCTCAACATGCTTCAAGTTAGCACCATGGCTGCCCCATGTGCTAGAAGAAACACCACCTCTATTGAGGTCCAAGCATCAAGGCTTGTGTTGAACACTAGGTGAAAGATGCTTACAAGTGATCCCAAGCTATATAGTAGTTTGTCTACCCTTGAAAAGCAATAATAAGGCACACGATTGAGTAGCGATCGCTTATAAATAAAAAGCTACGAATAACCACGAATTGGAAACAGCACCGTCTGTCACCTTTATTTTTCGCGTTCGCGTGAGCTTTTAATAAATTAAAAGCACCAAAAGAGCTTTGCTAGATTCTGTGCTGCTGCAACCGTTCACGAGATTTGAACCCGGACCACAAGTTTGGAAGGTAATTCTAGTATCCAAAGTGCCCAACGCCATTTGTTGTACAAGGAATTGTATAAAAGAGCTACTCATACTATCAACTAGATAAAATGGACCAATGGGACATTGTTTCCCAACAATCCCCCCTGCAATGTCAGATTGGTACAACCTGAACTGGATCTGCAAACTGTCACAAGCTGCAAACAATTACAAACATCAAGCTTGTACTCCCAAAATTATCCTTCAAACCTGTTCTTCAAAAAGTCTTCTTCAAAACTGAATTTGACCTTCCTTCAAAAAACTTGAACGCATGAATTGTCTCCGAACCTGCTATCTCCTGTTTTCAAAAACCTGAAAACATACACTAGGATCCACATATTTGCATTTACCTTACCGAAGGATTTCTCAACGTACTTCTGCTGTGTCATGTAAATACACTAAACAGAATCAAGAACTGAATCTTGGAACCTGTGACTGACGACTCACAACTTAGTGTATTATGAACACTGCTGGTACATCTTTGACTGTACTCAAGTCAAGTCAACTCAACTTAATTGAAATCAACTCAAATCAACTGAAAGCAACTCATGAGTCTCATCAAAAGATCAAATCTATTATGTCATCATGTCATCATCCTTGTTCATCTGTAAACCTTCATACCTCTTTCCTTCAGAATCTGGTATAAACATATATGTGTGCACTTCTAAAACATACCTCTCTAAAATATCAAGCTTATCTTCAATAGAACTCTAGAACCTTCTCTTGAACAGGAACACCCTAACAGGAACTTTCTTCAAACATTCTTCTTCTTCCTTCTTCTTTCAAAGTTGGAACATAAAGAGAACTTGACAAAGGAAATATAGGAATACCTGAAATAGGAATACCTGTAGGTATGACTCTGCATTCTTTTACATATGGCCAAAAATAAGTCTTCATGTTTCATCACCCCCCTGGATGACTTAACAATAGTATCCAGAATTCTTCAAAGTATATCAGACTTTATGAAATGTGGAACTTCTTCCTTCTTTCAATAAATCTGATCTTCAGTGATCAATACCTGTATCTGAAACAAAATCTCTGAACCGTTTTTATTAGCACTGCGCAATTTGCCAATAGCTTCCACTGTTACTTCCTCAGCTTTCCATATTGTAGAATAAGGTTAGCTGATCCTAACATAACAAAACCTTGCTGAAAGCATTTTAGGATTCATAATCTTCTATAACATAACAAGTATCTTCACCTATCTCTCTGCATCACAAATCTGATAGAACCTGAATCTTTGACTTACTTCTTCCAATGTTAAGAATCTTACAAACAAAAGATAGACAACTGACTCATAAATACTCAAGATTTTTCATGATCATTCAAGATCAATGATCTCTCCTATGTAGAATCTGCTTTCATCAAACCTTCATGACTGAATGTTTGATTTATTATCTAAATGTCTCTAAGTGTCCATGCTTCTTACAAATTTGTAAAAATTTTCTTGAAACAAATCATTCCCAAGAATCTGCAACTCCTACTTGAAACATAAGTGGACAAACTTCTCACCTTGAGAACTCCAAAAGCGGCAAGTTGATACTTCATATCTTTCATATTCTACCCGGGTGAAATGTGATAGTACTTGCTTGATTTTCTTTTGGCTAACTCCACTTCTCAATCAAGTGATAGGATCTGATGGAACACCTTTTTGAATACAAACATGTATCCAAAGTCTAGACAATCATAGAAAGTAGATTCTCCATTGACTTGTACAACAACAAAACTGAATTTTCTGAAGTTTCTGAAAATACTGAATATGAGGTAACCTTTTCCAAACATAAAACCTCAACCCAAGTCTCAACATCTGCTACAAAAAACTCTTTTACCTCAAGAGTTATATAAAGAAGAAATATACTTCTCTGCAACTTTTCATATACCAAGTAGCTCTGTATACCAAGCATCAAGGCTTGTGTTGAACACTAGGTGAAGGATGCTTACAAGTGACCCCAAGCACTTCTTATATGGTAGTTTCTCTACCCTTGAAAAGCAATAATAAAGCACACGATTGAATAGCGATCGCCTATGAATAAAAAGCTACGAAAAATCACGAATTCGAAACAGCGCCGTCCGTCACCTTTATTCTTCGCGTTTGCGTGAGATTTTAATAAATTAAAAGCACCAAAAGAGCTTTGCTAGATTCTGTGCTGCTACGACCGTTCATAGGATTTGAACCCGGACCACAAGTTTGGAAGGTAATTCTAGTATCCAAGGTGTCGAGCACCATTTGTTGTACAAGGACTTGTATAAAAGAGCTACTCATACTATCAACTCTAGATAAAATGGACCAATGGGACATTCTTTCCCAACACATCTTTGCAAAAGGTGTAGGAGTTATTGCAAATATAGAGATGTGGCACAAACGGATTGGACATGAAAACTTGCAAAGGCTGAAATTGATGCAGTCAAAGGAGATTGTCCATGGACTACCAAATTTCAAGGTTGCATAGATGCAAAAGGTATGTGTAGCATGTCAATTTGGTAAACAGTCAAGATCATCGTTTCCACATGACAAGCATGTTAGTGAGAATGTGCCAGAAATAGTACATACAGATGTTTGGGGTCCAACAAAGACCACATCTATGGGCAGTTGCAGGTTTTATGTTACTCTCATTGATGACCATACACGAAAAGTGTGGGTATATTTCATGAAAGAGAAGAGTGAGGTGTTCACTCACTTCTAGAATTTTAAAGCTATGGTGGAAAAGCAGATATGGAAGTATATTTAGAAATTAAAATCTGATGGAGGAGGTGAATACATGTCAAATGAGTTGAGCAACTTTCTAAAAATTCATGGAATTCGACGTCAATTTTCATGCAGGTACACACCACATTAGAATGGCATTGTTGAATGCAAAAATAGACATATTGTAAAAATAGCAAGAGCCTTGATGGCCGAGAAGAATATGCCTCATTGTTATTGGGTAGACGTTGTACATATGGTTGTATACATCATGAACAGAACTCCAACTGCTACTATACATCAAGTTACACATGAAGAGAAGTTCATAGGTAAAAAGCCAAACTTATCACATCTGAAAGTTTTTGGCTGTATTGCATATGTACATGCTTCAGATGAGTTGAGGATGAAGCTTGATCCAAAAGCAGAGAAATGTGTCTTTATTGGATACCATCTTGAGCAAAAGGGATATAAATGTTATAACCCACTCACTCAATAGGTGAAGATGAGCAGAGATGTTGTGTTTGATGAAATATCAAGCTTGTATGTAGATGCCAAAGACGGACTTAATCTTGAATCAAATGATAAAGAGAATGCTGAAAAATCAAGTGCAAAATCTTAAGTTTTGAGTGGACCAGATGCATCACTAAGCAATAGTTCCAACTTGCATCCATGGAGTGGAAGATTGTGTGAAAATTTCAGTCCAAAAAATTCATCAACTACATCGAATAAAGGTAAAGAAAATATTTTTATTGGTAGTAAAACATCTACATGTTTTGAAGACATTGATGGAGATTCAAGCGGGTCAAAAAAGATCCTTGATGAGGAGCTTGGATTGCCCTCTGTGAAGACTCCAGGAGTAAGAAAGGCGCATGCAAATGATACAAGGATAAGTGACCCAGGACCAAGAAGATCTAGGAGGATGCGGAATTCAGTGCGACGATTGACATATGATAGTTATATGGCTCTTCATTGTGCCTACATGACCAAGGTAATACAAGTTGTTGAACCTTCTTGTTTTGAAGATGCAATTGGAAATGCAGATTGGGAAAAAGCTATGGATGAGGAGATGGCTGCACTTTATAAAAACGATACATGGAAGCTTGTCCCATTGCCATAACGAAAGAAACCCATAGGCTGCAAGTAGGTTTACAAGGTAAAGCACAATGCTGATGGTAGCATAAGCAGGTACAAAGCACGATTGGTAGCAAAAGGATATGCACAAACATATGGCATTGATTATGAGGAAACATTCAACCCTGTAGATAAAATGTCTATTGTCAGAACTCTTTTTGCATTAACTACATCAAAAGGGTGGATTTTACATCAGATGGATGTGAAGAATGCCCTTCTTCATGGTGAGTTATAGGAAGAAGTATAAATGGAACAACCACAAGGATATGAAGATTCAAAGCACCCAGAGTATGTTTGTAGGTTGTAAAAGGCATTGTATGGGCTTAAGTAAGCTCCTCGTGTCAGACATTGGTCTAGAGAGACCATTCCATGTGTGTGTGGGACGAGGGCTAGTTAGCCAAGGTCCTAAGCTCGGGGGTATATCCTAAGGTATTTGATGGTTAGTGGGGATGAGTGTTGCATGTTGGCCACATGGCGACGCTAGAACATTCCAGATCACTGCTATTTTGGATACAAGAGGATATAAATGGATGGGAGGAGAGTGGCACACACATCATTCACAATTTTCTTTTGAGGAAAGCCTCACACTTGGTATCAGAGCAGGTTCTTGTTGAGCTAATTTTAGAAAAAATCTTATGTGCAAGGTTTTCGGCATGATGTAGGTGGTAGTCGAAGTTCTGCATGAGTTTTCCTGGAGCAAAAGCTTTATGAGGATTGATACCGTCTAGACTCCACAGGAACCACCCTTGCAGGCGGTTGGCATAGGACCGCCCTTTGAGAGGTAGATATTCCCACATGCTACGTGTTGTTTTCTCCTCGCCTACCCAAGTGCCTGGACAGCGTCGATCCTACATATCAGATCGTACGCGAGTTGGCTTGGTTTAACAGACGGCGCCCACTGGTGGATAAAACGGACGCTTGTCACGTAGACAGATGGCCTCCAACAGCTATGCCCGAAGTTTTATGGGCGTGCGACCTGTCCTTCTGAGTTTCAGTGTAGAGGAGATAAATACATCATTTATATCCAGAGACTCAACCGTTTTTTTACTACAGCCGAGCGCTCTGTGAATATCTTGCTTGCTTCAGCAGTGGACAACGCCTGAACATATATATTTCTTGGAGTTTATTAATGCATGTGGGATTATTGAAGCTTGTGCGTACGTCGGCTCCAGAGGATTTGGGATATTTTGGTAGATGCGCGCGCATCCACAGAGAAGAGGAAATCGATTCCTTTTGTGAAGAAATATACATTTTTTTTAGAGTTTGAGTTATCAAAACCTCACCAAAATATCCAAATTGGTCATAACTTGGGCAAATCATATCCAAATTTGGAGTTCTTGGGCTTGTTAGAAAGCTCTCTCAGAGATCTTTCCAGAGAGTGCTATAAGCCATACTTTGGGTTCAGATAGTTCCTGCAACAGAGGTTAGAAGTGGATTGTTCTTTATCGAATACCTTCAACAAAGTATTTTTTTTGAAGATTTTTGCGATCTACGAACCAAAAGAGAGTGAATAGTCTACTCCTAGCTCTTCAATTGGACGCTTCAACAATATCAAAGAAAATTGGAGATAAGTATTTAGTCAATATTTGCTTAATTATTCTGTTGACTGTGCATATTAGAAATATTCATGCATTACGTGTAGGACAACGTAATTAGAGCGTAAATAGAGATGTATGTTTGATGCTTGAGCTTTTCTTACAGGTGGTAAGTATCGACAGGTATCGACCAGAGAAATATTTTGATTGAGGGCCTGTAGTGTCCAACAGCATATTTGGGAAAGTTTTCTATTGCAAGTGTTCGTTGAGAAGATAAAAAGAATAGATCGTGCCTGCCGGCATATGATTTATGCTTGACGTGTTTTATTTTCTTCGAAATTATTTCGGATTTCAAAGTGACGCCGTTAGGCTGCCGAAATTTCTAAAATATTAGCATTGCATGTGCATCAAAGTTTAGAAAGTATATTAAAGTTTCTTTCTATTATCTTTTTCTATTTAGCAAAAGCCTTGACTGGTTCTTTTTTCGCTTGCCAGTAGTATTTACGTTTGTTTAGTTTTTTTTTTTAAGAGAGAAAAGAAAACCAAAAGAAAAAAAAAAAGAGATTAAAAAAAAAAAAGTTTCTTGCCTAGCATGGAACCCGAACCTTCATCACCTGCTAGGACAGATACCATTATGCCTGAACCTCCAGTTGATCCAATTCAAGCTATGAACAATAGAATTTTATCTTTAGAAAGTTCTCTTCATGACATCTTGGAACACGTGTGTGGTTCTAAGAAAGAAGAAGAGCCGCTTGATTTTGATCTGCCAGAGATGGAGGTAGATGCTCCAGATGAGCATCAAACTTCAAAAGTCCTTAAAGATAGCGTCTTAGTTAGAGAAGCGAGATGGCAGCTTAAGGATCTTAAGCCGCCAAGATATCATGGCTCAACTAGCGCTAGAACTGCTGATGCAGTTGAGCAGTGGCTCAGCAAGTGGGAACAGTGTTTCTGTCTATGTCATATCACTGATGATAGGCACAAGATTCAGCAGGCCACTTATAATCTTATGGATGTTGCACATAGATGGTGGCGAAAGATAGAACAGGATAAGAAGAAGCCCACGACATGGGATCAATTCAAAATCCTGTTTTATGATAATTTTGTACCACCTCATGAGAGGTCTAGAGCACTAGACACCTGGTTCTTCATTAGTCAGAAGAATCAGTCAGTCCAGGAATATGCAGATAGGTATAGAGAGGTACTTCTCAAAGTACCTGATACCATTCCAGAGTTTCTTCAAGTCCACAAGTTTGTCTTAGGACTCAGAGAAACTATCCAACCTTTAGTGAGAAAGGAACGGTGTCAGTCTTTGGTACAGGCCACAGAGATGGCCTTGGTTTATGAAGATGGCCACAGGAGCACAGGTTCCCAGGGCCAGAGATCCCCATGGACTAGGGTTAGCCGACCTTTCCATACTTCGACTCCTGGTTCGGGCAGTGCACAGCCTTCTAGGGAGGCTAAGCAGGTGCACATGATCCAGACAGTCTCAGGAGGAAAGAGAAAAGTATCTGCTCTGGCTGAGAGGGCATATAACCGATCTATTCTTACCCCTCAGCAGAAAGAGAAGGCAATGAAAGAGGGTTTGTGCTATGGATGCTTAGGACAACACTTATATAAGGATTGTCCTAAAAAGAAAAAGATAGCAGCCATCATAGTCATAAATTTGACTCAAGCAGGGGGTGCGAGTGAGGATGAGTTTGGGGATCTCCCATCTCCATTATCATCTCCCATAGTGGTTATGAAGGTCACTAAAAAGGTTCCGACTATGCCAGATGCTGTGCTTTCGCCAGTGGCACAGAAAGGATACCGATTCCCAGATACTGAGCTTATTGTTATGAGAGGAGTCGTGGTAGGACAGTCTGTCAAGGTACTCTTCGACACAGGTTCGACTCATAATGTTATTAGTTCCTGATTAGTCAAGAGATTATGCTTAGATACGGTACAGTCAGATTATACTTATACCATAGGGCTAGCTGACGGGAAGGGAACTGAGACTTGGGATAGACGAGTAGTTGATCTTCCTATTCAGATCCAGTCCTATGAGGACAGATTGGATTTTGAGATAGCGAGATTAGCTCATTTCGACATAGTTCTTAGTAAAAAGTGGCATGCGAGGAAGAAACCAGTCATTGATTTTGCTTCGCATGTGTATCAGTTTGAGCATGAGGGAAGGAGATTAATGATTCGTGGAGAACCAGATCTCCAAGAGACGCGATTGGTGACTGCTACCAAGTTGCTCAAAATTGATTGTAAGTATATCTATTTTCTTTATTTCATGTATTTATCGTATGTTGAGATGGATTCATGCAGTCATGGAGACTCAAGTTGGAATGCTCCAGCACTTTCAGCTAAAGAAAGTGAGAGCAGAATTCCAAGAGTTGTTTTTAAAGGAATTACCATCAGGTTTGCCTCCTTGCAGGAATATAGAGCATAGAATCGAATTGGTACCAGGAGCGAGTCCGACTGCTCGGCCACCATTTCGAATGAGTTTGCAGGAGGAAAATGAAGTTCGCAAGGTCGTGGACGAGTATCTTCAAAAAGGGTTGATTAGACCCAGCTATTCAACCTTTGCCGCACCAGTTCTTCTTGTGAAGAAGAAGGATGGATCTTATAGGATGTGCGTTGATTATCAAGCACTCAATAAGATCACTATTAGACACAGATATCCTATGCCCCAGATTGATGATCTTTTAGATGCTCTAGGTGGAGCCATTGTATTTAGTAAGATAGATTTAAAGAGTGGCTATCATCAGATTAGAGTGAAAGATCATGATGTACATAAGACAGCTTTCAGGACCCGTTTTGGTCATTATGAGTATTTGGTCATGCCCTTTGGTTTGACAAATGCTCCAGCTACATTTACGATGTTAATGAATGATATCTTAAGACCTTTCATAGGAAAGTGTGTTGTTGATTTTGTGGATGATTTGCTAGTGTATAGTAGAACTGTGCATGAGCATGAAAATCATTTAAGGTTTGTGTTGAATATTTTAAAAGAAAATAAACTGTATGTAAATCCGGAGAAGACACAGTTGTTTCTTCCAAGGATAGACTATCTAGGGCATGTGATTTCAGCCGATGGGGTGCAGATGGATCCTAAGAAGGTATCAGTTATTTTAGCATGGCCTACTCCTCAGGATGAGGGGCAGTTACGGTCATTCTTACGACTTTCCGGTTTCTATCGGAAATTCATCTCTTCATATTCGTTGATAGCAGCACCTATGACAAACTTGCTTCAAGGCAAAATTACATTTGCGTGGAAGCAAGAGCAACAAGAGAGTTTGATACTCTGAAACAAGCTGTTTCAGAGGCTCCTATACTCAAAGTGGTGGATCCTCAGAAACCATTTGAGTTAGAGATGGATGCTAGCGGCATAGCCATAGGTGCAGTTTTAAGTCAAGATGGCAGGCCAATAGCTTTTGAAAGTAAGAAGTTAAGTAGTGCACAACGCAATTGGCCTGTGCATGAACAAGAGTTGTATGCGGTGGTGCATGCACTTAAAGTTTGGAGACACTATCTTTATGGTGCAGACTTTAAGGTATTCACAGATCATCATACACTCAAGTATTTTTGTAGTCAGCCAGATCTTCGAGGCTGACAAGCTCGTTGGGCTGAGCTCATGTAAGAATTTCATATGGAAATCTTGTATAGAAGAGGCAAAGAAAATATAGTAGCTGATGCATTATGTCGTATAATGTATCAAATGAGCTTTACAGTTTTAGAAAGCTCATTGCTTCAAGAAATTAAGGAAGCACAGGTGGAAGATCCACATTTGTTACAGATAGTTAGAGCCATTAGTGATGACTCTATTTTAGGAGACGGGACAGTTCTAGCTGTTTCTTCTTCTACTAAAACAAACAAGTCCATTCCGTATTCTAATTTCTCACAGGAGAATGGAATAGTGAAGCAGAAAGGAAAGGTTTATGTGCAAGATTCTCGGGATTTGAGAAAAAAAGTCATGCATGATAACCATGATGTTCCCTGTGCAGGACATCCTGGTGTTGACAAGACAATACAGCTTGTTAGAAGAACATTTTGGTGGCCTGGATTAGCCAAAGATATCCATACTTATGTTCAACAATGCTTTATGTGTCAAGTCAACAAAGCAAAAAGGTTAAAGACACCAGGTCTTTTGCATCCTTTACAAGTTCCAGATCATAATTGGGATAGTATATCCATGGACTTCATAGTGGGGTTACCGCGGACCCAAAGGAAGCAGGATACAATCCTAGTTGTGGTAGATATATTGAGCAAGATGGCTCATTTCATACCTACTGTTAATCGGTGGTAGGTAAAGCGCCTTTTCCAACTATCGGAAGTGCGTTTTACCTGGTCTTTGGGTTCTTGGGAGTGGAAGGGGTCTGTAAGAACAGAGGCCCTATACTAGTTTTCCCAATACAACTACATCAGATACAGTGGTCTACTGGAACTTAACAAGATTCGCTTATGCTCAACTACTTCAATACTTAATTCGTTGGAGACCTTAGCACAAGAATCAAAGTCACTCGTTCAGATAGATATCACAACCATTCTACAATCGGCGTCACAGCGAATACAGTCATGAAGGACTGAAATTCTGAAGACCATCTGTACCACTTAAGCTTCTTACTGCGACATTAACTTACCATACCACGACAGAGTAAACATTAAAACAACGTACTCCCCGTAGTACCAGAACTACTATCTTCTACGCACAGAACTTGTTAACCATCTGGTGGATCATCCCAAGACGATCAGTTAGCCCAATACATAAAACCACACTTCCAATAAAGATTCACAGACAAAACGTCGGACCTACGACAGATGAGTTGCTGAAACGGGACAAGTTTGCAACCGCACGACTATCAACAAGAACGAATGCAGACAAAGATCAGACCAACAGATACACAGGTCACTTAGACAACTCAGAAAGAACAAGATTAACTAACGTCAGACCACACACAGACGAACAGTCTGGTGAATTTCCAAACAAATCCCGTCTCTGAGCGTCTCTTTTTCATTGCTTTATATAAGCTTTTACAAGAATGCGCGTAACAACCTTTCGCGCGTGTTTTACAAAGATTTCCGTTATGCGAGTCTCACTGCGGCGACCGGCTAACATTGGCACGCACGGATGGACCCGAACCTGCAAGTTCTTACAGGGTTACTATTCTTCCACTATTCCTTCTAAATACATGTTTCGGGCTAATCTAAATGTACGGGCGATCTTTTTCTTTAATGTTTCTAATAGTTGTTTAAGTGTATCTTGCTCTAGGAGTTGTGCATCTGTTCTAACAGAGCTTAGGGCTATGGCTTCAGTGAGCAAAATTTCGGCTTGGGTTTGTAAAAATGTTTCCTGTAAGTAGAAGTCGTTGGCCATCGCAGCGTCTCGGGATGATTTCATGTCAGCTAGTTGCTTCTACAGATCAATGATCTGGTCCTTCTTGTTGCGTATTTGATTATCCATTCTTTCGAATTGTTGGTTCTGAAATTCTATCGTTTGTAATAAGCATCTCTTTCTGCTTTAATAGTTGCTATCTGCTTCTGTATTTGTGGCTCTTTTATCAGATACTTGTGAAGTATAGTATTTACACTTGATAACTGTTCTTTTGTCGTTTGAAGCTCATGTTTCATCTCTTTAAGTTCTCTTTGCTGTTCCTGGTTTTGCTGGTCTTTCTCCTGTAACTGAAGTCTGGTTTCTTCCAGCAGGTTACCTAAGGCAATTCTGACATCTTCGGCGTCTTTGAGTGTTTGCTTTAGGTTAGTGAGCTCTACGTCTGCAGCCATCAACAATTCTTCCTTTGCGTGTACTGCATTTAGTGCTTCATCTCGTTGGGTGGTAATATCTTCCTGTTCTCTTATTATTGCCTGTAATTGCTTAACCTGTTCATTAAGTGCATGGTTTTCGGCCTTTACTGTGTGTAATTCCTCTTGGAGGGGTGTGATGTCTGCCTCCATTACTTCTAGTTTGTGTTGAAAATCATCTTGCACAGAGTCTGTGAGCTGTTTCAGTTGCCGCGGCAGTTGTTGTGATAAGTTGATGAGCATATGTCCTATTGCAGCTAAATCAGAAATTGCTGGGATGGCCGGAATTGGAGGTTTCGAAGAGGTTTCAGTGTGGAGTTGTTGGGAGTTCGGTGGCGAGTAAGTGGGTGATGAGGTTGAGGATGCAGTGGTTTCAGCAGGGTGAGTGGGGTAGACAGGTAAGATGGGTTTGAGTGGATGTTTCGGTGAGGGAGGAGGGAGGATAGGGTTAGATTGTATTACCTTTTCTTTTGTCGGTTGCTCCGATTCTGCGTTTTCGGTTGCTGTGGACTCAACTGCTTTAAGCAGTGTTTCTAAAGCTTCCTTAGCTACTTCTTGTGTATCTTCTTGGTTTTGTTGCTCCGTTCATTGAGCAGACTGAGGGGCTCCAATTATCTACAGCAGCTTGTAGGTCAACGGTTCCTAAGGAAATCAAATCAATGTTGTTCTTTAAAAACTCTTCTTCTTCGTCATCTGATAGTCCATCTAGCATATGAACGGGCTCTGCGAAATATGGTCTAGCATGTAATTCACAGGGCTGTATAGCGTCTAATTTTACAACACATCTTCGATTTTTATCCTTGAACGTGAGCTCCTGTGCGGACCAGTCTTGTATCACCTTAGCTTGCTTCAGCCAAGGGCGACCGAAAAGGAGATTGTAATCCAGGGTGGATTCTAGCAATTCTAAGACGACAAAGGTCATCTAAAATGTGGTGCCTTGCAAAGTTATTGGTATGTTCCGAACAAGCCCCACTGGGTGGACTCTGGACTGGTCAGCCATTCTAACAAAAAATTGAACCGGTTCTATTTTAGTCCATCCTAGTTTCTTGCATAGTGCAACAGTGGCAATATTCACACCAGACCCTCCATCAATTAATACCTGTGTGATTTTATGACTATTATACCATATCGTAATCAGAGGAACTGAATGATCGACCGTAGAATCTGGTTCCGGTTGTACAGTTGCGGTGGCCGGAATGCAAGCAGATTCGGCAGCAAATTGTTGTTGGAATTGCTGGCGGACTCCTGGTACTAATGCCAGTAATTGGCCAAGAGGAAGTGTAATGGATGGTTTGGATAGAATCTCCCAGGCTTGTTGTGATTGATTTGTAATTTCCGCAGATTTTGAAGATGATGCATCAGCTGGTGCTGATGTACCTGCTACAGATGATGTTTCTGCTTCTGTGTTAGCAGCATCATCTTGTGTTGCTTCCTGAGTTAACGGAGCTTGGGTTACCGGAATTGGGTCGGGAAACACTGGTGGTTCTGATGCGATCCATTGATTAGCCTTTTCATATGTTCGTTTCTGTTCTTGAATGCCGGGTTCAAATATCTCAGCCACTGGTTGTAATGGTCTACCAGATCTGGTCTGAACAACGGCAGCTTGTGTTTCTACCGGTGTGATCTGAACCATATTTGTCATCGGATTTTGCCGTTCCTTCTTCCTTTGGTCATACTCAGCTGCGTCTTTGCAGAACCTTCTAATGTGTCCGAATTCACCACAAAAATGATAGTGCGGTGGTGGCAAATTGGGGTTTTCCGGTGTCTGTACGGTCTGCCAGCGGTTTGCGTTATAGTTGTTGTTCCTCTGTCCTCTGTAATTTCGATAACCTTGTTGCTGGTTGTTTCTCATTTGCGGAGGCACATAGTGATTGGCTGGTTGCCTTGGTTCCTGTATAATTGCATTGACCGTCGTTGTCCCTTGTACTTGAGCGTTATAGGCACAGTTTTCGGTGGTGTCCGGTGGTGTTGCAGATGGCACAAAATAGCTGATTCAGTGCACAAGTGGCCCAAGTATGGCCCGAATTCTTGCAGGTGGTGCAATACATTTGCCTTGTTAGATCTTCTGCACCGTTTTTGTTTGTCTTTAACCACTCCAGATCTTCTGTAAATCCTCCAACTTTGTTTTCTAGTTGTAGAGCCATCGCAATTACTGCATCTAGGGTCATTGCTCCGACACACCGAATAATCATGATCTGTTTGAGTTGTGGATTCAGTCCATTAATAAACCATTGAGTAATGACGTCATCCGGCAGGTTGGCATGTGCTGGTGGCAATTGCCGCAAGTGTGTTCTGAATAAAGTGGCGTATTCTTGCACTGTTTGGTTTACTTTCTGTCTATTGTTTTGTAAGTAGTCGAAAATTTCTGCGGGATTCTTCTTTAGTTTAAATCTTTGCAGAAATGCATCCCTCACTGCTTCATAGGTGCCGAAGTGATTTATATCATACTCTGTAAGCCATCTAGCGGCTTCATTGACCAAGGTGGACTGGAAAATGATAGCCTTATACGCCGGGTCAATGGGGTGATTGAGTACTGCATAACTAATCTCAAAAGTGCGTACATGCGCGTCTGGGTCATCCCCTGGAAATCCACCGAATTTAGTGTATGTTACACCTGTCGGCAGTGGCCTGGGTGGACATACTTGTTGCTGTTGTTGGTCGTTCATCGTGCTGCTGATTGTATGGTGACTATCTCTTGTGTTCCGCGGTTGAATATCTGAGTCTCCAGAATCTGTCTCCTCAGCCTGTGTTCTTTCTGGTCTGATAATCTTGCTCAGTATGTTACGAACCTCGGCTTCGAACAAAGTTCCCTACTTTTTGAGGTCAACCGTAGGAAGGCTTACCCCTAATAGCGGTGTGTGGGTTAAAGATTTACCAAAAAGTGGTAATCTGGTACCGAAAAACTGCACCAAAATGTCACCGGAAGGTGTCCATTTTCCACCAGTGCAGACTGTTTTCTTTTCTTTACTGCCTTTTTTGGCAAAATCATTGCTATTCGTTAACAATTTTGAATCTCCAATCAAAGCGGGTAAGCTAACTTCAGATTGCGTCCTGGTAGATTCTGGAATTACTGTATTTTCGACAGATCGTGCCAAAATAGTACCGGAATTTATCAGAGATGCAGAAAAATCAACCGGAATTGTCAGTAACGTTTCTTTCCTCCTTGTCAATAGGTTTGGATCTTCCTGCGCTTCTACCTCCTGGAGGCGTTCTTAGTAGATTAGGTATTCTTGACTGTTTGTGCTTCGGATACGTTTCACCGGATCGAGTAACCGGCATATACTACTCGTACTATACTTCTTTACAGTTGTCCAAAAAACAATGACTATCCTTGCAATCGATCAGCGTGCGTTCTAAATATTACGTTCGTCACACAAATGGTGATCTTGATACTTCTTGCGTCAGTGAACGGAAATCTTGATGCCACATCCCCAGCGGAATCGCCAGTGTTAATCGGTGGTAGGTAAAGCGCCTTTTCCAACTATCGGAAGTGCGTTTTACCTAGTCTTTGGGTTCTTGGGAGTGGAAGGGGTCTGTAAGAATAGAGGCCCTATACTAGTTTTCCCAATACAACTACATCAGATACAGGGGTCTACTGGAACTTAACAAGATTCGCTTATGCTCAACTACTTCAATACTTAACTCGCTGGAGACCTTAGCACAAGAATCAAAGTCACTCGTTCAGATAGATATCACAACCATTCTACAATCGGCATCACAGCGAAGGACCGAAATTCTGAAGACCATCTGTACCACTTAAGCTTCTTACTGCGACATTAATTTACCATACCACGACAGAGTAAACATTAAAACAACGTACTCCCCGTAGTACCAGAACTACTATCTTCTACGCACAGAACTTGTTAACCATCTGGTGGATCATCCCAAGACGATCACTTAGCCCAATACATAAAACCATACTTCCAGTAAAGATTCACAGACAAAACGTCGGACCTACGACAGATGAGTTGCTGAAACGGGACAAGTTTGCAACCGCACGACTATCAACAAGAACGAATGCAGACAAAGATCAAACCAACAGATACACAGGTCACTTAGACAACTCAGAAAGAACAAGATTAACTAACGTTAGACCACACAGAGACGAACAGTCTGGTGAATTTCCAAACAAATCCCGTCTCTGAGCGTCTCTTTTTCATTGCTTTATATAAGCTTTTACAAGAATGCGTGTAACAACCTTTCGTGCGTGTTTTACAAAGATTTCCGTTATGCGAGTCTCACTACGGCGGCCGGCTAACACTACGTAGGAGACGATAGAAGCTCCACAGGTAGTGGAGTTATCCAGAATGTCTTCAGATTGCATGTGTTACCTACATCTATAGTTTCAGATAGGGATGTCAGATTCATAGGACACTTCTGGAAGTTTGTATTTGACAAACTGAAAGTGTCACTAAAAATGACTAGTGGTGATCATCCACAGATAGATGGTCAGACTGAGAGGGTCAACCAAATTCTAGAGGATATGTTACGGGCATATGTGTCTGAGAGACAGATAGATTGGGATAGTTATTTGCCATTAGTAGAGTTTGCTTATAACAATAGACCTCACAAAGTGACTGGGATGTCTCCTTTTGAGATGAACTATGGCATGAATCCCATTGCTCCCAGTACCATAGGAATGCCTAAGAAATGTCCTAGTGCTTCTGAGTTCTTAGCGAATCTCCAAGAAAACCTTGAAATAGCTAAAGCCAAGATGCAGCAAGCAGCTGATAGAGCCAAAGAGTATGCTGATAGGAAAAGATCTCCTAGATCCTTTGAGGAAGGAGACCGAGTCTTCCTTCAGGTACCGGCTAGATCTACTTCATTGTCCACAGGGAAGTGTAGTAAACTTTCACCAAGGTATTATGGACCTTGGAAGATAGTAAAGAAGTTGAGTGATGTTGCATACCGATTAGAGCTTCCTCTAGATTGTAGAGTCCATCCAGTGTTTCATGTTAGTAAACTAAGAAAGTATATATCTATGGAGGATAATCTAATAGAGGGTATTGTTTCTTTGCAGGAAACAGATAGAGCAGATCATTTTTAGACAGAATACTAGATAGGAGACAGAAACGGTTAAGGAATCGTGTCATCCAAGAGTATCTGGTAGCCTGGAGAGGATTACCACTTACTGACTCTACTTGGGAATCAGCAGCTCTGGTTCGCAAGTACTTTCCCTCATTGATCAAGGATCTTTAGAAGGGGGAGAGAGTGTCAGACATTGGTCTACAGAGACCATTCCATGTGTGTGTGGGATGAGGGCTAGTTAGCCAAGGTCCTAAGCTCAGGGGTATATCCTAAGGTATTTGATGGTTAGTGGGGATGAGTGTTGCATGCTGGCCACATGGCGACACTAGACCATTCCAGATCACTGCTATTTTGGATACAAGAGGATATAAATGGATGGGAGGAGAGTGGCACACACATCATTCACAAGTTCCTTTTGAGGAAAGCCTCACACCTCATGCATGGCATGCAAGGATTGCAGATTACTTAACCACCATTGGATTTTCTATGTGTGATGTAGATCATTCACTATATGCAAGGAAGAGTGATGATGGCATCACGATTGTGGCTATTTATGTTGATGACTTGATTGTAGGTGGTGACAATGAAGAAAGCATTAAAGAGGTAAAGCAACTTCTTATGCAAGAATCTGACAGGTAACATTCTAGATAGAAGATCTGCTAGTGGTTTTCTATTCTCACTTGGGAGTGCAGCTATTACATGAAGCAGCAAGAAGCATCCCACTCTTGCTTTGTCGAGTATAGAGGCTGAGTATAGAGGTGCTACAATGGCAGCATGTGAAGCATCATGGCTGGAGATGCTACTTGCAGATTTGGGTGTGGAAGTGCAAAATCCTATCACCTGGTCTATTGTGATAATCTTAGCAGTATATAGTTGGCACCGAACCTTGTTTTTCATGCCAGAACAAAGCATATCGAGGTACATTATCACTTCATCAGAGAGAAGGCATTAGCAGGTGACATTGATTTTGTTTATGTGAGAACAGATGAGCAGGTTGCTGATATATTCACTAAAGCACTTGGAGCAGAGAAGGTGAAGAAGTTTTAGAAGATGCTTGGATTAGAGGACATGGCATTGAGCTTGACGGGGGGTGTTGAGATATCAAGCTCAACATGTGATGATCCAGGATAACACATATCGCTTTTTCATTTCTCTGACATGTATATTGGTCATGTTGGTATATGTCAGGGATACTTCATTGAACTTTATTAGATTTATCTACCAAGAGTGATGGCACATTTGTTTTTTGCCAGCTCACTCATTCACAGACATTAGGTTTTTTCCTATGTACTAGTCATTATATATTGCACTTGTTGTATTCTTGTTTTTAGGTCATTCTTGTACATTCCTTTTATGTAATAGAAGAAGAAGAAGAAGAAGAAGAAGAAGAAGATCATTCTTCCTTGCCTCAATCTATATGTGTGCTCCTCTTTGATTGTGAGAGTGTGTGTGTGTGAGCTCTCTTCCCTATCTCCTTCCTCTTGACACTTCAAACCATATAATCCTTTTTTCAACCTACACACTTTGTTTTCATGCCCTTTCTGCACAAAATCATAGGGCCAAAAAAATACAATTGGTCATGCAAGTCACCAATCAAAAATGCAATTTTAATGTCCAATTGATGTACATTCCAATTGTAATGAGCTGCAAGTGCACAGATGCTACAAACAATTAATCATTTGACATGCAGGAGCAAAGGTCTCATCAAAATCAATGCTTCTTTCTTTAGCATAACCTTTTCTAACAAGCATAGCCTTATAACCATCAAGTGTTCCATCATGCTTGCGCTTCAACTTGTATACCCACTTAGTGCCAATGGCCTTCTTGCCAGGAGGCAAGTCACATAAAGAATAGGTGCCATTCTTCATAATAGCATCATATTTTGATTGCATAGCAGCCATCCAATTTTCTAAATTTTGTGCTTCATCAAATGAAACAAGATCATTCTCATCACAAAGACTAAAGGCATTTGTAGCATAGCAATTTGATGCAAAAGAAGCACTGTGAGAGCCTGAAAGAGTATGATATGATAGAGTTGCATCTAATTTGCTATCTCAAAAAGTTTGCTCAAGCCATTTAGGCATAGTTTTTGCCTCCTCTATATCAGAGCTCTCATCAACAAGTGCATCATGTAAATCTACATCAGAAATAGAATGATCTACATCACAAATAGAATGATCTACATCATCATGTGGAACATGTAAAGGCTAAGAAATTGCCTCATTTGGACAAGCACTAACTATCCACCTGTAAAAAGAGGTAGCAAAGTGTGTACACATCTTTGGAGCTAACTGATGTCTCCTTAGTACATGAAAGTAATGGCTGAATTGCATCTTCCACATAAACAACATCACAACTAACCAAAATGCATTTATTCTGTGGATGATACAGATGATAGCCTTTTCTTTCAGAACTCTACCCAACAAAAATACATTTCACTACTTTCTCATCCATTTTCACGCAATGTTGTTTACACACTAATGCATACGCTAGACAACCAAAGACATGCAGGTAAGCAACAAATGGCTTGTAACCATGCCAAGCCTCATATGGAGTGATAGACTGCAATGCTTTAGTGGGACACCTGTTAAGTACATATGCTATACACATAACAACCTCAAGCTAGAAACTATGTGGTAAAGCTTGACTCTTGACCATATACCTTGCCATATCATGAGTGATCTGCTCTTCCTTTTTGCAAATCCATTCTATTGAGATGTATACGACACTATCCATTGATGTTTTATCCCATGTTCAACCATAAATGCATTAAAATATGAAGACATATATTTTGGACCTCGATAAAAAAGGAGGGGTGCCCATTTTACATGTTGACAAATTTTTAGCCAAAACTAGAAACTGTATGAAGCACATAAGCACTTTGGAATTTGCTTTCAATGGATATACCCATGCATGCTTGAAAAAATCATCAATGAAAGTCACAAAGTAAAGGTATTTCCCAAAAGAAGGTGTTTGCATAGGACCATAAAAATCACTGTGAACAAGCTACAATTTTGGAGTAGCTCGTACTGAACCATCTTTTCAAAAGAAGGAATGCTACATCTTCCCTGAAATACAACCTTCATAGACATGTTTACTAGGTGCCTCAGGTTTGGGCAGAGAGGACACTATTTTAGATTTTTGCAAGCATAGCAAACCAACAAAATTTAGATGACCAAAGCATGCATGCCAAAGCTTTGCATCTTACATAGCCTTAGAATCTTGAACTACACATGCTGAATCATTCACAGATTTTGCATTATCCATGAGCTTATACCGTCCATGACATAAAATGCTAGAAACAATAATGGCATCACCATTTGATAGATCATGAATTGTACATCTGTCATCAAAAAATTTCACAACCAAGCCAATCTTGGCTAATTTTGAGACTGATAACAAGTTTCTCTTCATCCGTGGCACAAATAAGAATCCAAAAATGTATAAGAACTACCAATAGTAGTAGTCAAAATGATCTTGCATTGCAAGGTTATATGTTTGGTTGCCCCACTATCAAAGTACCAAACAGTTGAGTCTACTATAGACATCCACTATTCATGGGAAGATGGGTCATAACTGTAAACAGTAGTAAATGCCCCTTCTTCATTGTGCACAAGATTTCCAGACTCTAATTTGGGTGTAGAGGCCTCTGCAACAACCATTCCAACCTCTTTTTTCTTTGTCACTTTTGCATCTAGTTTTGCACAACTCTTTATGACATGATCATTTCCTTTATATTATCTGCAAAACAATTTCTACTTTTTTGTTTTCTTCTCATCTTTGCATCCTTCTTTGATTGTGAAAAATTAGCAGATTTCTACTTACTAGTAGATGAACTCCATTTACCTTTGCCTTTCTAACTAGGCAGGAAAGCTTGATCTACAACACACATAATGGACCTATTCCGCCTAGACTAGTCTTTCTATAATAGAACAGAGACTAAGTCCTCAAATGTTAAGGCATTTGGATTGACTTTCATCATCAATCAAAGAGTAGAAGCAAAAATCTACTATGAATCTGGAAGACCATTCAGAACAATCTTCACAAGTGAACTGTTTGGCAAGACTTCATCAAGAGAAATCAACCGCTCCTTCAAATCTTTGGTATTTGTCAAAAATATATCCATGGAATCTCCTTCATTCATGTGCTCACCCTCTAGATATTTGCAGAGGTAAGCAACACGAGCCTCATTCCTTGCATAGTATAAAGTGGCAAGTGTATCCCAAGCATCCTTTGCTATTTTGGAGGAGAGAATGTGAGGAATAATGGCATGTTTGAGAGATAAGGCTATCAATGCATGCATCTTTGCCATCCCAACCAAGTTGGTCTATAGTAGGTGCAACAGGAACCATAACACGAATAGGAACCACAATATGAATAGGAACCTGAATAACATCATCTTCAATGCCACTCACATCATCTTCAATGCCACTCACATCACCTTTAGTAATTGTATTTTTTGATTTAGTAGGAGGTTTTTCAACACCCTGCACAATATTCCACAATCCATTTGCAACCAACACATGATGCATCATATATAACCATAATGGGTAATTGGTACCATCCAACTTATCCTCAAGAGCCAAAATACAAAATACATTACTCGTTTCAACCATGACCACTGAGTAAAATACCATGATGTCGAAAAATGATTGTATCTGAAAAGTTGAACAAAACTACCTTGCCAAGTTCTGCTAAACGTGTAGCAGGCTTTGAGGAGCTTATACTGGAAAATTGAAACCTATATATATATATATATATATATATATATATATATATATATATATATATATATATATATATATATATATATATATATATATATATATGTTTGGCACAAAAGTTGAAAGTGCCTACATAGGAAATGTGATAATGTGTTCAGAGGCCAAAATGAGCTCAGATCGCGATTTTCACACCACACAACAAAGCTGTTTTTAACTCCTAATCAGCTTGGGTATGCTCACCAATTTTTGTTGGGAAAGATGGATGGATGCTCCAAGAGACTGAGTAGGTACTGCTAAACCTACTTTGTACCAGCCCTCTTCTGCTTCAGAGTTGATAAGTAGACCTTCTTAGCTTTCCAATAACACCAAAAAATGTCCTATGTACTTTGGAAGTGATGTGTGTAATGATTGAACCAAAACAGATAACTTTGAAGTTCACAAACTCAAGAAAACCTTGTATTTATGTCTTGACACCTGCTATATGTTTTACTCAGTGTGACCAGCACAGTAGAAATTGATAAAATTCCTTCTAGAGGTATTTAATTAGCTTAGTAAGCTACCATTTTCAAGTGGAATGATGTAAAAAGATAAACTATGCTAAGAGAAATCAATTTAGCAAGTTTAGCTATACCCCCGACTTTTTAGGACTGTAGCAGAAAATGACCAGAGTTCACCTCGACGCAGATTTCTCTGAAATAACTTAATAGAACTACTTCAAATTTTGGTAGCATGTAGATGACTTTGAGCTGAATCCAACAAGCTTTGAATCACTTGATTTGGTCAAGAATTGACCGAGATATGACCTTGACAAGTTGACAGACTTTTGAGTAGACTAACAGAGAACTCAGAGATTAATGATGTAGATGTATCTATTAATGAACACTTGTATACAATTCCATTGACATGAACAACATATCCTAATGGTGTAGAGAGGTGTAGGCTATAGTATAGACCTCACACACACTCAAACTCAGTAGAATGAGGCTCGAGAATGATCTCTCTTACCCACAACTTTTCATGTCAACTTTTATATGTAATGAGCAAAGATTTGAATTCAAATTCAAATTTTGGCTCCCTATGATCAAGCTCCTAAATGTTTGGAGATATTCCTTCAATCAAATGAACTACTTTTTCCATGACTCACTTTGGTAGGTGATTACAAAAGATTCTAAGTCAATTTGACTTTTACAATGAGGTAAAGTGGTAATTAACCACTAGCATATGTTCCTATGCTTCTTCATGTAGGTGTAGACTTTAATGCATCCTTTGAGCCAAATGTGTAGGCTTGCAATTTACATCAACAATTTTCATGCAATTCTGAGACTATGACTGGTGGGGTGTCCATGATGCCCTAGATGAAGCGCTGATCTGCTCTGATACCAATTGTTAAAGTTTGAGGTCTATGAAAGCATGCAAACAACACAAGGAAGAAGAAGAAGCTTGTAGCACAACACACAATATAGAATGTATTAGCAAGAGAATGTACAAAGTGACTCATTAGGGTTGTAGGCATATATACAAAGCCATGGAAAAATAACCTCCTAAAGAGGAAAAAAATCCCGTTGGTGTCAAAATGAACGGATGTATTTCACATCGCGTTCAAATGTCGAAACGAACGAGGTATTTCACGTCCAGTTCACTTGTCTTGAAGGGCTCAATTGGATGGACGAGACAACCTGCTAGTGTTCCAAATATATGATACAGGGGGGGTGCGTCGGGCAACTTAAGAGGTAGAGTTCAAATATAGACACTCCTAGGTAGATGAGCTCATGGAAATTAATCAAATCACTTGTATAATTCATTAACATCATAAGAGAGAATAGAAAAAGATAGGTGAGATAGGTGAAACTCATCATATAGGAGATTGGAAATAAGAGAGATGTATGAATATTGGAGAGAAATTCATCACCATGTGAAATATGGAAATAGGTGATATGGAGATAACGGATTCACCATGGATTGTGAAAGATATGGGAATAGAAGAATAGGCAAGTTAGAGATAGATGAGATTAATGGGAATTATGTGGTAGGAATTGGAAGGAAAGAAATACGGAAACATTGGAAACCGATTAATAATAAGTTTCATACAATTGTAATTGAAAATAATGGAAAAATACATGTTACCAATTCATCATAGATTGTAGTGTTGATACATAATGTCGGTCAATGCTTCATCATGTGTATAGAGGCTCGTCCAATCATGAGAGAAGCATCACCACCAAGATGAGAGATAGATACCCTCCATCAAGTAGATGTAGAACTAGCAAACTCCACCTTCATCACCAAGTAGATAGCATAACCTCCATAGATTTGAACTCATTCAAGTCTTCACCTCCATCCAATGCAAGAGTGTTGGTCTTCAAAGATTGATCTCCAAAATCTCCAATGAAGCAAGAGCTTCTCCAATGATAAGCTTGTCCTTGAGCCACCAAGTGATGATTTCACATAATGAGCTTGGTATCTCCTTATATAGTTTTTGTGTCTATCCAAAAACACAATCATGAAAATCAAAAAATCTATGATTGCATATGAAATCGCCACGCAAGAGAACTCCCACTGATTGTTGTCTTTAATTTTCTTTTCATAAAACGTAAAAGCAACTCCGTAGTGCACGGATCGGGGTTTGAACCCTAGTCTAGAAGATATATTTTGTCATATGTGGCTGAAACCACACTGCCACAATGCTTGCCTTGAAGCAGATATGAACAAGATATTATAGATGCTTGAACTAATGAGTTATTTGATATTTTTTCAACAATCTTGTACCTATTTTAACTGAATGATTATTCATCAAATGAAAATTCTCTTCAAGCTCTATCATTCTCAATGTTTCCACAAGATAATATGTTCTTCAAGTTTCAACATCTTCTCAATAGTCAATTTGATCACTAAACAAGCTCAATATTCTTTTCACAAGGTTAATTTGTTCTTCTCATTGTTCTCATCCAAGTACTACTTGGAAGGATAGAGACATCATGAAAAATTCTTAAATAATGATAATCTTTAAAAGAAATATTGCTCATAGTCCCTTGATGATAAATTTTATTTCTTATTTTCAAAATATGGAGAGAGGATCTCTCCAACATTTGACCCTAATAAACCTGCACATCGTCCTCGATGGGCCAATCTTGAAATCCCCTTTCTACTTCAAATATAGAATCACATTTCATGGGAACATTGAATTTGGAATAAATTGTCAAGTGCATGGGAAGATAAGTAATGTGCCTATGCAAGGCCATATAATTTAGCCCTATAAATTGCATACTTTGAAAATGCATGGAGAAAGATATGTTGCAAAAGATAAGGTATTTGGTATTTGTAGATGAAGTATGTGCACTCACTTTCATATATTTTATGTGTATATACATAAATCCTTTCTTTCACTTGTAGTCCATAGCTAAAGCTCAAAACGTGCTTTGATGCAAGGTCGTGTGGTGAGACCCTATTATGCATATTTTAAGTGCATTTTTCAAATAATCATGGTGCAAAAGAGGTAAATGGTTTGTTGATGATGATGTTTTTGAATTTTTTGAATTTAGAATTGTTTTTCATGCTATTTTTACAAGTTCAAATAGATTTGCATCTATGAGAACTCAAGCAATGTGAATTTACATCTTTTCATGATTACATTAAGTGCAAAATACTCATGATGGTGCAAAAGTTGAAACTTTGAAATGGGAAACGATGAAACAATGTCATTCTCATCTCTCTTATCACAATCACTCTCAATCATCATTATTATCAAAGACAATCTTCAAGAAGCGTGTTCTTGTCTCATAAAAAACATCAAAGCTGGTATCAAAAAACATGTTTTACAATTCATCTTCATTACAATTCCTTCATCATATTCTATCTATGGATCTCTTCATCTTCATCTTTCAATCATATCTTCATTGATCTTGTAATCATCTTCATCCCTTTTCTTGAACAATTTTATTCTTTTTCTTGCAATCAAAGATTTTAGTGGTGTTCCATCTAATTCACGCAAAACATATGTTCCATTTTCATGTACTTTTAAAACAACATAAGATCCAAACCATCTCCTCATGAATCCATTCAGGCATTACTCTATGTGATTTATCAAAGAAATTCTTATTTTTCAATCTTGATTCTTTTAATTTCATAACAACATCATTAAGTTTTTCATTTCCTTGCTCAAGTTGTTTTATCCTTAAAGCCAATTATTCATTAGTAGATAGATTATCATTCCAAGGTAGAGTAGACCATGTAGGAAATTATGTATGAATAGTAAACATAGGTTTTTGACTACACATGACTTGAGCACTCATGTATCACGTTGTCCTAGTGCAAGTCATTCTATCAGCCCATAATGCAAATGGTAAATACGTCAGCCACTATTTCAAATCATCACTACAAGCTTTAGAGATCACGTTCACAATGAGTGGACGACCTCTTTCTATTTTCCCATTAGCCTTAGGGTTATAAGCAATCGTAAGAGAAGCGAATTCCATTTCATGCAAAGAAATCTCTAGCTTCTTGAGCATCTAATTCTCCCCTATCACAAATTCAATGTATCCAAATCGTGAGATTACATCCTCAAGTATGAATTTTCATACATTATATGCCGTTTTAGATTGTAATGCTCGGTCTTCTACATGATTTGTAAGATATTCTCTTGAAAGTACAATATATCTCATCTTATCAATAGCTTTATGCATAGTCACAAGATCAAATACCCACTTAAATACAAGAGGATAGGTTGGATGTAAAGGATCTCTATGTTGCACAGATGAATGCATTTGACATGTAGTACAACTATTTACATAATCCCTTACATTCACATAGATCCTCGGCCACCAATAACTTTCTCTAATCTTTTCATATGTAGCCTTGAACCCTTTATGTCCAGCCCATAAATTATCATGTAAATCTCTCATAAATTGCAACTAAAGTTGTTTCTTTCCTAGTACTCTTTGTGGCATTTTAACTTTTCCCCTAGCATGTCTCCAAATAAATCCATCTTTTAAGAGAAAATCAAAAGATATTTTTCTAATGTCTTTCAATCGATTTATTGACCAAGTAGGTGACTTTTCTACAGTACTAAGGTGTCTACCAATATCTTTCCACTCTCCTTCATAATCATCATCATTAAATTGTTCATACTCATAAACTTGTGGATCATAATTAATTCACTTTTGCTACATTATCAAAATCATCTTCAAACTTAGCTCTAGAAAGCATATAAGCAATAGTATTAGACTTTCTAGCAATATGAAATAAAACTAGGTTTATAAATTTAATATATGATATCCATCTCAACATTGCAATATCAAGTGATGAACAATTTGCAATCATACCAATAAGTGGTGAACAATATGTCTCAGCAATCATGTTGGCTCCTATGAAATATTCCTTATAAGTCTTTAAAAGTTGTAACTACACCCCAAAGCTCTCATTGGATTTGCAGGTAATTTTGTTGAGTTTTGTTAGTCGGTCGTCGAGTGAGACAAATGTAATGACTGCCGGATGTAACGGAGTTCCTTGAATCACGCGCGAAAAGTTGGGACGTGCATCCTGTAAAATTTATATAAAGCAATGAAAGAAGAATGGTAGAGAGAGACGTCCTTTTTGGAATTGCTGGATTGTTCGCCTAATTTTCTGTCAGAGTACTGTTACATTGTTGTGGAGTCTGAGTAATGTGAATGTTGAGTTCTGTATCGGATACTCACATTGAAATTCACCGTAACGAGTGATTGAATGACGGATTGTGTGTCTGAGTACTGTTATCGTATTGTATTGCTGCGTATTCTTCAGTTATTGAAGTACCCTGAGTCAGTTTGAGTAGTTATCTGGCTATGTGAATCGAATAGGTAATCTGTTGCCCTGACAGAGTATGTTCTATGTGTTTCTATCAGACTCATTGCATCGACGAAATAACTGTGACCCTGAATAGGAGTACGAACTAGTATCTTCGGTAAACGTGGACTTTTGAGATCACTGGCAAGCGTGGTGACGAATGAACCTGTCAGCTATAGTCTTCACTTTGGTGGATTTACGGTATAATAGCGAATCTGTAGAATGGACTACTGCTCTGTTCCAATAGCAGAATAGTCTGAAGAAGTTCGATACGCAGGTGTAAAGAAACTCAATATTGTCTAGTTACCACAAGTAACTAAGCTAAGACGTGTATTAGTGTTTTGATGTTATGATTAAGAATTGGGAAAAGAGTACAGGGCCTCTGTCCAACAGACCCCTACCACTCCCAAGAACCCACTTGGTCTGATAACACCTTTTGGTAATAGAAAGTTGAATACAGTTTACGGTGAATCACTATTTTACGTTAATATTTGTTCGGTAACGATTTCGGCTAGTTATTAACACAACATAACTATGTAACATTTAACATTTAGCGCCATCTGTGGGAAGGTGGCATCAAGATTATCAGTCGTCTGTCAGAATTAGATTATCGTTTGATTGGCAGTAGCAACAGAATCAGATTGTTGCAAAACTGTCCCGTTAGTAATACTACGCGATTAATACAAAAGATGATACATACCGGTTACTCGATCCGGTGAAACATATCCCAAGAACCATCAGTCCGGAGTACTAAAACCAACTTTGGGAGGTGGAAGTACAACTAGGACTGACCCAATTGTCAAGAAAGTTAAGAACGTTAAAACTGATTCCGGTCATATTCTGGTGGAACCTGTTACGCCTCTGGTAGATTCCGGTACTATTTCGGCACAGTCTGTCGAAGATATAGTAATTCCAGAACCTACCAAGACGCAGTTGGAATCTAGTTTAACACTCTTGGAAAAAGATTCAGATTCATCTACGATTAGAAACACTTTAGTCAAAGAAATCGGCGAAGGCGAAAAAACGCCGAATTCGGGCACAATTTTCGGTTCATTCCGGTGAAATTTCGCGAGTTCCCATACACTGGACATCAAGGAGGAAGGAAGGCTGTTCGAAACAGAAATTCGAAGCATATTAGGCAAGATAATCGCACCGGAAAGTGCGCCATCCGACGATACAGATTCCGGTAGTTCAGTTATTCAGACCCTAGATACAGAAGGAAGGTATAATATACTCACGATGAACTGGCAACAACAACAACAACAACAGTTATGTCCACCCAGGCCACCTCCAACGGGAGTGACATACACGAAGTTTGGTGGATTTCCAGGAGATGATCCGGATGCTCATGTGCGTACGTTTGAGATAAGTTATGCAGTTCTCAACCATCCACAAGATCAGGCCTACAAAGCCATTGTCTTCCAATCTACACTTGTCAATGAAGCAGCCAGATGGCTTACAAAATATGATATTAATCATTTCGGCACCTACGAAGCAGTACGAGATGCTTTTCTGCAGCGATTCAGGCTAAAAAAGAATCCAGCCGAAATTTTTGATTATCTGCAGAATAACAGACAGAAACCCAATCAAGCTGTACAGGAGTATGCTACTCTCTTCAGAACACACTTAAGGCAGCTACCACCGGCCCATGCTAACTTACCAGATGACGTTATCACTCAGTGGTTCATCAATGGCTTGGTTCCACAACTTAAGCAGATCATGATCATAAGATGTGTCGGAGCCATGTCCCTCGGTGCAGTCATTGCAACTGGAACACAAAGTCGGTGGATTTACAGAAGATTTAGAATGGTTAAAAGCAAACAAGAATGTTGCAGATAGCGCAGAATGTTTGATTAAGTGCGCAATTGGCACTGGTATGTCCTGAATTTTTGCATATGTTGCAATATACCTGTCTAGTCATATCTTCCCAGTTGCAATGACTCTGCAACTGGAACACAAAGTCGGTGGATTTACAAAAGATTTAGAATGGTTAAAAGCAAACAAGAATGTTGCAGAAGATATGACTAGACAGGTATATTGCAACATATGCAAAAATTCAGGACATACCAGTGCCAATTGCGCACTTAATCAAACATTCTGCGCTATCTGCAACATTGCCGGACACACCACCGAAAACTGCGCATACAACGCTAGAGTACAAGGAACAGCGACTGTCAATGCAATTATCCAGGAACAAGGACAACCAGCCAATCACTATGTGCCTCCACAAATGAGAAACAACCAGCAGCAAGGATATCGAAATTACCGAGAACAGAGGAATAACAATTATAATCCAAACCGCTGGCAAAACGGACCACCACCGGAAAATCCCAATTTACTACCACCACGTTGCCATTTTTGTAGTGAATTTGGACATATTAGGAGATTTTGCAAAGATGCAACTGAGTATGATCAAAGGAAGAAGGAACGTCAAAATCCAATGACCAACATGGTAAAAATCACACCGGTGGAGACACAGGCTGCTGCAATCCAGACCCGTTCCGATAAACAACTACAACCGGCAGCAGAAATATTTGAACCAAGGATACGTGAACAACACAGAATGTACAACAAAGCTAGTCAATGGACCACAGCAGAACCACCAGTCTTTCCAGAGCCTATAGCCCAGCCCTCGTTAACAAAGGAAGGAACACAACAAAGGGAGTTAGTAGCAGGAACATCATCAGCAGCAGATACGTTGCCAACCGTAGACACCTCCGCATCAGCAGAAGCATCAACTTCAACATCAATAGAGTCTATCAATCAATCTCAACAGGCCTGGGAAATCTTATCTAAGGCATCTATCACTCTGCCTCTGGGCCAACTACTGGCATTAGTACCTGGGATTTGCCAACAGTTCCAACAACAGTTCATTCCGGTACCTTCTTGTATTCCGGCGACAGCAGCAGTTCAACCGGAACCTGATTCTATGGTTGATCATTCAGTTCCCTTGATTACAGTATGGTATAAGAATCATAAGATTACGCAGGTATTAATTGATGGAGGCTCTGGTGTTAACATTGCGACTGCGGCATTATGCAAAAGATTAGGATGGACCGAAATCGAACCAGTTCAATTTTTTGTCAGAATGGCAGATCAATCAAGAGTCCATCCTGTAGGACTTGTGCGAAATGTACCCATCACTTTGCAAGGTACGACCTTTAAAATGACCTTTGTTATACTAGATTTGCCGGAATCCACTTTGGATTACAACCTTCTTTTCGGTCGACCTTGGCTGAAGCATGCAAAGGTAATACAGGATTGGTCTGCACAAAAGCTTACGTTCAAAGATGCCAATCGAAGATATTTGGTAAAATTAGATGCTATACAACCCTGCGAGCTACACGCTAGACCGTATTTCGCTGAACCAGTCCATATGTTAGATGGATTGACAGATGATGAAGAAGAAGAATTTCTGAAGAATAACGCTGATTTAATTTCCTTAGGAACTGTTGATCTACAGACCGTTGTAGATAATTGGAACACTTCAGTCTGTACAGTAATACCCATCACAGAAGAAGTTAAGAAGGAAGACACTGTTTCGACACATGACGATGAATTGCAGCAACTTCTTAAACCAACAGACAACACAGAGAAACATGAACAGTTCTATGTCCCCGAAGATCAGCTGATTACTTACAATTTAGGAGATGAAGATCACCCGCGTCCTGTGAAGATAAAGCAAAACTTACCGGAAACATTTCAAGCAGATTTAATCTAGTTACTCCAAGAATTCACTGATGTCTTTGCATGGGACTACAAAGACATGAAAGGATTGGACCCCCGTATCTACCAGCACAGGGTCATGCTGAAGCCAGAAGCAAGACCGATAAAGCAAACCAGCTACCGGATGATACCCCACTATGCATCCCAGGTAAAGGCAGAACTTGATAAGTTATTGAAAGTTGGATTCATCGTGCCAGTAGAGCATGCTGAATGGATCTCTCCGATTGTGATTGTGCCAAAGAAAAACAAGCAATTGAGAATTTGTGTAGATTACCGGAAATTAAATGCAGCAACCATACCGGATCCCTTTCCAATTCCCTTTTTAGATACCATGCTTGATAGAGTAGCAGGTCACGAGATGTATTCATTTCTAGATGGATACAGTGGCTACAACCAAGTAAGAATGGCCGAAGAAGATATACCGAAAACTGCATTTATTACCAATTGGGGTGTCTTTGCTTGTATGGTAATGTGGTTTGGATTAAGAAACGCACCAAGCACATTTCAAAGATGTATGCAGGAGATACTTTCTCCTTATCTCACTTCATTTATGCAAGTATATCTCGACGATTTTTCAATGTTTGGTAAGATGGTAGCACACCTGTTTCATTTACGGTGCTGCTTTCAGAAATGTAGAGAGTATAGACTCTGTTTGAATCCAAACAAATCGGTGTTTGCGGTCTCATGTGGCAAGTTACTTGGCCACATTGTATCTGCACAAGGTATCCAAGTAGATCCAGATAAAATTTCGGCAGTATTAGAAGCTCCGGTGCCAGCTTCTCCAAAAGAAGTTATGCGCTTTATGGGCCAAGTACGGTGGCATGGAAGGCACTTACGGTGGCTTGCTCATCTAACTATACCACTAAACAAGCTAATCAGCAAAATACCTCGACAATTTGAATGGACCCAGGAATGCCAGATAGCCTTTGATCGTTTAAAGCATTTATTAACACAAGTTCCTATTTTACAACCGCCGGACTGGGATCACCCATTTCATGTATTTGTTGATGCTTCAGATAAAGCAATAGGAAGTGTGTTGATGCAACAAATTAATAATTGGTTCAGACCAGTGTATTATGCAAGTCGAAGATTAGCGCCTGCTGAGAAAAATTACTCTGTAACAGAAAGAGAATGTCTTGGGCTAGTATATTATGTCAAAAAATTCAGACATTACTTGCTAGGCCGTAAATTCACATTTCATGTAGATCATGCTGCACTTGTCTATCTCGTTCGGCAGCAGCATCTAGGTGGACGATTAGCGCGATGGGTCTTACTCTTGCAGGAATTTGACTACGAAGTCATTCACCGGCCAGGCAGTTCACATGCCTTAGCAGATTTTTTATCCCGCTTAGATTTCGGTGAAGCTCCTGTGGGCATAGATGACACGACACCCGCGATTTATGTATCAGAACCAATTAATGAAGAATCTGCAGACTCACCTATCCCATTTTCGTATTATGATCAGATTTTGACCTTTCTCACTGATGGTTGCTTTTCATCTCAGACTTCTACGGCAGTACGCAGAAAAATTGAAGTCTTTAGCCGTCGATTCCGGTTAGTTGCTGGAGAACTATATTATGTCGATCACACCGGAATCCTACTTCGATGTATTCCACCACATGAAGTTAACTCAGTTATCACTTTGGCTCACTCGATTCCTTCCGGTGGCCACTTTGCTACAGATCTAACTCACCGGAAAATTCTGTAGAGTGGTCTTTGGTGGCCAACGATGTACAGAGATATATTACAGTTTGTTAAAGAATGTGATACTTGTCAAAGATCGGGTCAGCCTTTGCAATGACATCTCTTTCCTCTGCAACCCATCTTACCATTAGAACCTTTCCAGAAATGGGGCCTAGATTTTATCGGTCCAATTACACCCCCAGCAGTCTACAGTAACAACCGTTACATACTGACCTGCACAGACTATGCAACTAGATGGGCAGAAGCCTGGGCTTTACGGTCTGCTACAGCTGTTACAGTAGCAAAGTGTCTACTAACCGATGTCTTCCCACGTTTTGGATTACCACTGGAAATTGTATCAGATCAAGGCACTCATTTTGTAAACAATTTAATGAAGGCACTTACACAGTCGTTCCAGGTCACACATAAATTTAGTTCTCCTTATTATCCTTGTGCTAATGGATTGGCCGAAAGTACAAACAAATCTTTGCTGAATATCCTCGAAAATTGATCATGGAAGCACCGGAAAGATGGGATCAACTGCTTCCTGCAGTATTATGGGCATACCGGACTACCTACAAGGTAACAACAGGATTGACACCTTTCAAATTAACTTATGGCCTAGAAGCAATAGCACCAATGGAGATAGTTATACCAAGTTTACGAGTAGCCATTACCTAGAAACTACTACCGGAAGACTCACTGTCATTTCGGTTGGACACTCTCAGAGAGTTAAATGAGCATCGATGGCTCAGTTTCTTAACTATGCAAGAAGTTCAACTAAGACAGGCAAGGATGCACGATCAAAACCTGAAAACTGCAGTGTTTTCGGTAGGATAGCTTGTACTTTTCTATAACACAAAGTCAAATAGATACGTAGGCAAATTCAAATTACGGTGGTTCGGCCCTTACAAGATCGCAGAGCAAATCGGTCCAGCCACCTTTCGGTTGACTACGTTGACCGGAAATCCACTTCCAAAAGCAATCAACGGCTCAAAGCTACGGCCGTATCGAAGCGCTACTATTCCGCATTAAATCATTCGGCGGTGGACCGCATTTTTTAGCTTTTGTTTTTTACTTTTCATTCTGTTCTTTCTCTTCTTTTTAAAATAGCCGTGTTTTTGTCATAAGCTGCCCTCCTTACCAATTACTCAAACATGCACGCCAAATTAAAAGCAATATCATTCCAGCACCGCACAATGATAACCATCACTTCCTACCCCCCCCACTGTAATGTCTGTACTTAAGCTCTTCGGTTGCGCCAAAAAACGCTATTGTGTTCTTGTGATTGTAATTGTGTGTTCTGTGTTCTGTGTATCCGTGTGCTATGTCCTGTGTATTCGTGTTCGCGTGCGCAACGGAAGCGTTGGCGAACTACATAGCCTTCTGTGATGGTATCCCTACCGAGGTAGGAGAATACCTGTGTATCCGAGGGTTGGCCAACTTCGTTGAGCTGCCTTGGCACTTAGTGGAAGCCCATCCCTTCTTCGCACAAATTATCCCAGCCATCGCCCAATCCCCCATCGCTGAATGACAATGGCTCTTCCCCTCCCTACCATCTAGAACCGTCATAACCTTCCAGGACTTCGCCGAAGCCTTCCGTCTCACCCCACAAGGCCGCGAAAATGGCCCAAGCATCCCTGTAGCTCGAATGGTAGAACTTTTTCCCCGATTTTCATCAAATGAATACGCCATTCTCTGCCGCCCCGAACCTAAAAAAACCGCATTGCAGTTCTTAGTTGTGATCCTTAACCTCCAAAAACGCACATACGGTATCTCTCGCCCATTCTATTCTGCCATCGACCTTGCCGCACGAGAACCTGTTAATTTAGCCTCATTTTTCTTTCACGGAATCCATAGGGAGTGCGTCGCCATAGTGAAACAAGTCAACAAAAGAACCACCCCTCGATCCAGACTTCCCCACATCCTTTCTTTCCTCTTCCCAACCATACTCGCCGCTCAACCACCACCACGAGGACCAGTCTTAAGGCACGAAGAGTCAGTTCAACTACTAGAAGATGAGGAAGAAGAAGATGAAGAAGAGCTCAACCAATTGTTCCGTCGGAAACGCATCAGGATTAGCTCCTCAGAAAGTGAAGCACAAGGCTCAGTCGGAAAGGAGAAAGATAACGATAAAGACGAAGAAAAGAACGAAGAAGAAACCTTCCATGATACAACAACTTCAATGCACAATGAATCATCGGCAGAACAACAAGAACAACAAGATCAAGCAGAGACGGAAATAATTTCGACCGAAAAAGAATCAGAGCAACAGGAAAATCAAGATGCACTAGACAAGCTACTGAAGGCAGTGGAATCCACAGAAGCACACAATGCAGAAACGAAACAAATAAACAAGGTAACAACTACTGACTCTGTCCTCCCCAAAACCCCGCCTGCTAACCCCATCTCCCAACCGGAACCACGCCGCAGCCCCATCAAGCCCAGTCACCACACCGGAACTTCTGAAGCCTCTACATCCTCCCTCAACTATTCACCTCCAAACTCACAACAACTCCTCGCCGGAACCTCGTCACAACCTCGCCCTCCCCTGCCATCCTACCCCATTCCAATTTTTTCGGAACTAGAAAATATGGGTCACCTTTTAATTAATCTATCCCAACAACTGCCGCAACACCTAAAGCACGCCACAGACAGTGCACGAGAGGAATTCCAAAGGAAATTGGAAATAATGGAGGCGGATATCACCCCTCTTTAGGAAGAATTACAAGCAGCAAGAGCGGAAAATCATGCACTACATGAGCAGATTAAGCAACTACAGGCTACACTCCAAGCACAGGAAGAACACTCAAACCAGAGAGATAAGGCACTGGCTGAAAAAGACGAACTACTGACAGCTGCCGACACCGAAATAATAAAGTTAAATCAAACAATCAAAGATACAGACGATACAAGAATAGCACTAGGAAACCTACTGGAAGAAACAAGGCTCCAGTTACAGGACACAATACAGAAATACCAAGAGCAGCAGAGAGAAGCAAAGCACGCAGTAGAAGAGTTACAAAGAACAAAATAATCCTTAGACGATGTCAACAACATGCTGAAACACCAACTGAACAGAGAATCTAAATATCAGAAGGATTTAGCAAATGCCCGCAGAGAACAGGATGCTTACTACCAAACCATAGAGTTCCAGAACCAACAGTTCGGAAGATTAGATAATCAGGTACGCAACCAGAAAGACAGAATCAATGAGATGCAGAAACAAGTAACGAACATGAAGACAGCAAGAGATGCGGCATTATCAAACGAATTTTATTTACAAGAGGCCTTTTTGCAAACACAGGCCAAAATTTTGCTCACCGAAGCCATTGCCCTCAGTTCCATTAGAGTAGATGCGCAGATTTTAGAACCCAACACCCTTAAGCAATTATTAGAAACCCTTAAGAAAAAAATAGCCCGGACATTTTGATTAGCCAGGAATATGTATTTAGAAGGTATCATAGATGAACAGTAGTTTTATAATAAAAATCACTTGCGGGTTCGAGTCCACCGTGTGTGCCAGTGTTAGTCGGCCGCCGAGTGAGACAAATGTAATGACTGTCAGATGTAACGGAGTTCCTTGAATCACGCGCGAAAAGTTGGGACGTGCATCCTGTAAAATTTATATAAAGCAATGAAAGAAGAATGGTAGAGAGAGACGTCCTTTCTGGAATTGCTAGATTGTTCGCCTAATTTTCTGTCAGAGTACTGTTACATTGTTGTGGAGTCTGAGTAATGTGAATGTTGAATTCTATATCGGATGCTCACATTGAAATTCACCGTAACGAGTGATTGAATGACGAATTGTGTGTCTGAGTACTGTTATCGTATTGTATTGCTGCGTATTCTTCAGTTATTGAAGTACCCTGAGTCAGTTTGAGTAGTTATTTGGCTATGTGAATCGAATAGGTAATCTGTTGCCCTGACGGAGTATGTTCTGTGTGTTTCTATCAGACTCATTGCATTCGATGAAATAACTGTGACCTTGAATAGGAGTACGAACTAGTATCTTCGGTAAACGTGGACTTTTGAGATCACTGGCAAGCATGGTGACGAATGAATCTGTCAGCTATAGTCTTCACTTTGGTTGATTTACGGTATAATAGCGAATCTGTAGAATGGACTACTGCTCTGTTCCAATAGTAGAATAGTTTGAAGAAGTTCGATACGCAGGCGTAAAGAAACTCAATATTGTCTAGTTACCACAAGTAACTAAGCTAAGACGTGTATTAGTGTTTTGATGTTATGATTAAGAATTGGGAAAAGAGTACAGGGCCTCTGTCCAACAGACCCCTACCACTCCCAAGAACCCACTTGGTCTGATAACACCTTTCAGTAATAGAAAGTTTAATACAGTTTACGATGAATCACTATTTTACGTTAATATTTGTTCGGTAATGATTTCGGCTAGTTATTAACACAGCGTAACTGTGTAACATTTAACAGTTTCATGCAAAATTTTAGCACCAAATCTAATTGCATATCTTTTACCCTCTTCATTATCTTGACCAATAACCCATGTTATACCTATAGGACTAGTCTCTACAATCAAAAAAATGGTTTTATTATTTGAATAGTCAAATCTTTTCAAAATAGGAGCATCAACTAGTAGTTTTTTCAATTTTCTCATGGCTTTAGAATGTTCATTATTCCATATGAACTTTCTATTCTTCCTCAACAAATCATAAAGACAATTATCAACATATGCAAATGGTATCCAAATAGCATAGAAGACACAAACTCCTAAAAATCTTCTCACCTCTCTAACATTGCTACAAGTCTTAGAAATCTTGTTTATGGCATCAACTTTAGGTGCATATGGTCTTTGACCATAGTGACTGCATAGATGTCCAATAATGAGTAATTCATTGACACCGAAAACAAATTTTGCAATAGATGTTAGACCAACTTCTTCAAATCTTTTGAATATTCACTCACAATCAAAAATATGGTCAATAACAAATTTTCTACACCCTAAAGAGTCTAGGGATTTATCTTTTAACTTTTTCTCTCATCCTTTAATAGGAATATCATCAATGAAAGGCATTATTACATTAGAAATCAAATCATGCAATACCATATTCAAAGCATTCATCATATGTGCTACTGAATTTGTAGCTCCCTATGGTAAAGTGAACATACATACTAAACCTAGAGGAGTCTTCATCGTTGTTATATCTCTACTTTCAATAGCAAGCAGGAATTGGTCATATCCTGAATATAAATCACTCATGGAGTAGATAGAGTGCCCAACAAATGCTTTTGAAAACTCTCTTACAATTGGGTCAGTTCCAAAATTCCTAATAGTGACTTTATTGATAGGTTGTAAGTCTTGAATGAACCTGAACTTTCCATTCTTTTTAGGTATAGTGAACCATCTATTTGAGTATGGAGTTGAAGATGGCTCAAGAATTCTCACGTGCATCTTTTCCTTAAGCAGTCTCATCAACTCAGGTAAGTGAGCTTTTGGGACTTGTATGGGGCAAAGATTCCATGGAGTATGTGACATTGTAAAAGTGATCATAGGTGGAACTATTCTTCGATCAGCACAACCTATCTCATGAGAATAAAGTGTAAAGGCTTTTCCATGCTTTCTAATGACGCTTAGAAATAAATCACTTTTAGTAGTTAATAGAAACAACTCATCAGTTCCTATTTTAATTTTCATAATGGTTTAGTTAGTGAATGCATGCAATATGTTTTGTTGATCATGTAAAATAGAGTCTTTTGCAACCTGCTTGAACATTTCATGTGACTTCCTTTTGGTAAGGGTTGAGGAATGGGTTTAACCTTCTTATCAACTATTTTATAGTTTGTGTCAACTTTAACTTCCTCAATCATGAGCTCATCAACAAATTTGGAAATCAATTTATATTCATCAATGGAATTAAGAAGCACAATTCTTGAAGTATTCAGCTCTTGTAAATTTTGTTGAATTTCTTCAAGTAATGAAAAAGTAGATGACGTTTCAATGATATGATCAGTGTTCTCATCAAGTAAAATGAATCCTTTGTTTTTTAGGTCTTTTTCTTGGATTTTTATGATTTTTTGGGTATTTTTTTGGAATGAATGAATTGTAAAATTGAAGAGGGAAAAAAAAAGAAAAGCTTTCAAAATTATGTACAGGATTTTGCAAGACATCAATCCATTGACCACCATTGTCCCATTCAATGGTGGAGTCCAACAAAAATTTTGGCCAAGCCTACTCCACACTCACGTGAAGGTAAGCAATCATCATATGCCTTTTCTTGTGAGTGTATAGGAGACTTTCTAATTTGTTCTCGATTTCATAAGTGATTTGGGTTGAGAGTCATTACTTGGAGTGATTGCAAATCATCTATAGATCAAATCCTAACATATGGAGACCCATCATACATTACTTTTGTTTTCATTCTAGTCTCACATATGAAATGTTGACCTAAGATAATCTCATAAGAGCAATTCTCTTGGATGAAAAAGTGGAATGTCTCAGTGATTCGACCTATCATCACATAAATGTTTGCACAGGCTCCTAGTAAAGAACCACAACCATTATCACTATTTCTCATTAATCATCCATGATTCTTATCAATTGGCCATTTGAAATTATCATAAAATTCTTTAGAAATCACATTAATCTTTGACCTAGAGTCAATAAGTGCCAAATCTGAATATGATTTCTTTTTATCTCCTAATTTGATTTTTCATCTCAAGTGTTCTCCTAGTCCAAAAACTCTTGCTAAAATGACTTTCAGATTGTCTACTTTCTTCATTAGGCATGATTCGACCAAGAAAATTCTTGTTGACATTATAAGCCTCATCATCATCATCTTCCTTACTCTCATCAAAAGCAAGAAAATCATTCATAGCTTAATTTGAGTATGGAATGTCTTACATATCAACTTCTTCAGAAATTCAAAATCTCTTTGTTATGATAAATTTAATAAAATTGTCCTTGAAGTTGATTTTAGAAATTGAAAAGACCTTTTCTAAGGACATTATAACTAGGTTTTTTAACAAGATCTCATATAAAATTTCTCTATAATCAACTTTCTGTTCAATTTTAGAGATTCAAATGGCCTTAGGGACTCTTTTTTTCTTCTTTTGCTTCTTATCACTTTGATTCTCATTTTTGTCAAGGTTTTGCTCACTAGATTGGTTTGATTATTCACTCATCATAGGTTTTTTTCCTTTATCTCACTTCTCCTTTGTTGATTAGATTTAGACCCTTCTCCTTGCTCAAAATGGACTTTCTTAGGTTGATCATTTGATTGTTTCTTTGTCACTCTTCTTTCAAAATCATTTTCATTTCGTTTCTCATCTCTTTTCCTCTTCTCCTCTACATGGGCAATATGAGAACAGATAGAAAATTGGTCAACATGTGGATCCCAAGCTGTCTTTTGCATGATTGTATCTCTTGCCTTGACTAGAGATTCTATGGAATAATTTTTAGTCTCATTAGGTTGATTAGAGTCGTGATCACTATTATCCATTCTTTCTAGTTTTACAGTAGAGGAGTTCGAAAGATTCTCATATAGCTTCTTCATATCCCATTTTTCTCAATTGACACCTAAAGGTAAGCGTGATCTACAATCACATAATTTTTTATCAATATCGATCACAAGCTTTTGCTCTTTAGCTTCTTACAAAGCCTCACATAAGTATGTAATATATTTAGTGGAATCACACCAAACACACCTCCTAACATTAGGGTTTTGCTTACTATTAGGATTGTAAGTCCTTTGTAAAGTACGGTGAGGAATTGGTGGTTGAGTAGATTGAGGTACATCTGGCTGAGAGGATGTTGGAGCTAGGTTTGATTTTCTTTGAGTACTAAGAGAATATACCATGTTTTGAAGTGATGAAACTTCTTTTGCCATACTTTAAATTTTAGAAAGGACTTCTATTTGAAATTCATCATGCAATCTAGATGAAGAAGTTACATCAACTTTTCAGTGGTATGAATCTCCCTAGGTTCATTTAGATGTGGCGTACTTGGTGGGGAAATGGATGTTTGCTCGTAATGCATAGATTGTCTTTGTTTCATATGAGCAATAGCTTCAACTACCGTCCTTAGAGTAGCCAAGTCATCAGTTAACCATATCTCTTACCTAGCTCTTCAATTCTTCTCTCAACTTCTACTCTCACATCTGGACTCAAAATTTTTAGGAAATTGATAACAATATCAGGTGTGAGAGCAGCCCTATCCACTTTTGGGAGTTGAGAAATTCTTTTCATAAATTAATTATGGAGTTTTTTAATGGATGTCTAAGGTTTGGATGAGCTTATCCACTTCATAAATCCTTCTCTAATATGTTGACTAAAGTCTTCAAGGTAGAAATCTTCATGAATTTGCTTCCTAAACTTCTCCCAAGCTAAGTTTTCACGGGTCAACCACAATCGAGTTGTCAATCGCTTCAAATATGAAATCAATTCATCATTAGCTAAGCCATGAAGTTTAGCTAGATCCTCATAAACATCAAGGTATTCAATCACATTCACTCTTGTGAATTTCCCCTTTTCTTTGAGTATCACTTCAACTACCTTTTGACCTTAACTTCCATCATTGTCTTAAAGAAATCTTCCATTTTAAATTGATATTCAAGTCTTGAGTGAACTTTCATTTTCTTGACTATATCTTCAACTTGAGATCTTAGCGTTACTTTCTTATGTGAAATTAATGTACTTATGTCACCCTCTGCCAGTGTAATGTGTGTTCAAGAAAAGATAAATAACTTGAATAGCTGGTACCTGAATTGAGTTTGAGATTGCACCTTCTAATTTGCCAAATGTCGTGGAACAAGTTCACTTCGGGTTCAAATGTTAGAACAAATTGATGTATTTCACGTTAGGTTCACTTGTTGCGAAGGGATTAGTTGGGTGGATCACGCCAACTGCTAGTGTTCCAAACAGATGGTACACACGGGGTGCTTTCGGAAACTTAGGAGGTAGAGTTCAAATATACACACTTAGAGTTAGATGAGATCATGGAAATTAATAGAATCACTTGTATAATTCATTAACATCATAAGAGAGATTAGGAAAGATAGGTGAGATAGGTGAAATTCATCATATAGGAGATTGGAAATAAGAGAGATGTATGAATATTGCAGAGAAATTCATTATCATGTGAAAGATGTAAATAAGTGATAATGGATCATGTGAGATACAAGAAAAGAAAAATAGGAAAGTTAGAGATAGATGAGATTAATGGGAATTAGAAAAGACAAGTGTGGTAGGAATTGGAAGGAAAGAAATAAGGGAACATTGGAAATTGATTCATAATAATTGTTCATATAATTTTAATTGAAATAGTGGAGAAATACATGTTATCAATTCATCATAGATCATAATGTTGATACATAATGTCCATGGATGAGGCCAACTTCGAGTGTTCCAAATAGATGGTACACATGGGGTGCTTTGAGCAACCTAGGAGGTAATGATTTAAATATAGACACTCACAAATGGATGAGATCATGGAATTTAATCAAATAACTTGTTCAATTCATCAAAAAAATAAGAGAGAATATAAAATGTAGGTGAGATAGGTGAAATTCATCATATGAGAGATTGGAACTAACAACGATGTCTGAAAATTGGATAGAAATCAATCATCACGTGAAAGATGGAAATAGTCGAGATAAGATAGATGGGTTTCATCATGAATCATGTGAGATATTGGAAAAGAAAAATAGGCAAGTTGGATATAGATGAGGTTAATGGAAATTAGAAAATATAAGTGTGGTAGGAATTGGAAGGAAAGAAATAAGGGGAACATTGAAAATTGGTTCATAATAAATGTTCATACAATTCTAATTGAAATAATGGAAAAATACATGTTACCAATTCATCATTGATCATAATGTTACTTCATAAAGTTTTCCAATGCTTCATCATGTGTGTAGAGCCTCCTCCCAGCATGTGTGTAGAGCGACTTCAAGCATGAGAAAAAAATCACCATCAAGATGATATATAGCCACCCTCCATCAAGTAGATGTAGAACTAGCACATCCAAGGTCATCCAATGTTGAGGAGTTCTAGTGTTGAAGGAAGGAGAAGGTCATTGAGCATCAAGGAAGATCAACAAGGAGGAGCTCTAGCATTGGAGATTTGGAGGACATCACCAAGATGAGAGATAGCCACCCTCCACCAAGTAGATATAGAACTAGCAAACTCTACCTTTATCACCAAGTAGATAGAATAACCTCCATAGATTTGAACTCCTTCAAGTCTTCACCTCCGATTGACATTCGGTTAGCACCGTTCCTCAAAATACATATAGTAATTTTGTTATCTTTTCCTACAAGGCTACACCAATTTCATCAAGTGCTACATTCTTCTAGTTCGCAACAAAGGTTTAAACTTTATCAAAATTTTCTTTAACACTACTAAGTGTATGCATACAATAGTGGAACTTTCCTTTAATACCCTCTTAGCTTTTTCAATCACTTCAACTTCACAAATTTTTTTGTTGGAATAGTGTTTACTATGCTTAACAAAAGGGAAAACATAGACCCTAATCTAAACTTTCAAAGAATTCTCGAGATCAGCATATGATTTTGCATGCTTATATATTTAGAGCCTTAGCAAGTGCTTGTAGTATAAGATCATACAATTTGATCATAAGTCCATGAACACCACCAAGAAGCTCGTCCTTAAGATTCCAAAATCAATGACATGTTCTATAATCAATGTTAAGATTTATTGAATATAAAATATGTCTATACTTTCCAAAAGCTAGAAAATATATTGTATGCATCAAGAACAAACCATTCTTCTAGCCTTTAGATATACGACAACCATGAAACTTGTATACATGCAACAAATCAAATTAAACGTATGTTTGAAATTCCATGGTTATATATAATAAGGGTAAATAGGGAATACATTGGAAAGATAGCCCATCTATCATCAGTATACTATACCTAAGCATACCTCAAATGAAATCACCTCTACAAAACTATTTCAATGGTTCATGAAGGATATATTCTCCATAGTCTTTGTGAGAATTTTATTTATATAGAGGCAACATCCATCTCCTCTTGTCATATTAATCAGATATATTTGCCACTCACATTGAGTAATCACACACCTCTTCAACAAGGTGCTTGAAAACTTTGACAACTTTCAATCTAGTGGGACTTGTTGTTTGTCCATATCAAACAATGCAAAATTCAAGTATAGTAAAAGTGTGTATTAAATGAAAAACATAAAACATAATGATAAAAAAATGTTTTCTAAATTAACATGATAAAAGAATTAACTGATGGGTATGGCTTGGGCTGATCTCATAGAACATTGATGTTGAAAGACATTTAAATGACGTACAACTAGAATAAGCACTTAACACTAGCTCAAAGAACCATGAAACTCACTACATTAAGCATTTAGAGATGTAGAATTTTAGACCTCCTTGACTCTCAATGATAATCTCTCATCACTCCACTTTGACTACCTTTAAACATAAGGAGCCATGATAGAGCTGCAACATATATGTTACTAATGACACCTATGAGAATCAAGATTATTTTATTGCAAGAAAGTTATTTGCAAACCCTTTTTCAATGGTTTTATGAATTATTGGATACCACCAAACCATGAGCTCCATTTTTTATAGATGAAAAATGTGTGCCCATCCCTCTACCTGTAAGCTCCTTTCCTCAATTCCATTCTCGATGTCTAGGTCTCTCGAATAATCTCAATTTGATCATATTTTAAACTTGATATTCTCTAGCAGCCAACTAGTTTTCGGATTCATCAACACTATTCAATGTAACATGATATGCTCAAAGGACATTCCATCACATACTTATAACATAAAAACAAAAAAAAAAATTCATACCTAAAAACTCATAGTAAATGCAACCACACATGTGCATAGTACATACACATATAACCAGAAGCTCATACACATTACATGCATGCTTAAAACCACAATACAAGAACATATATACACATGTAAACATATCCATGCATATAGAAAACCACACTACTTGGCCATCTTTCCATTCGATGAATATTCCATATCACCTAAAAAATACATTGCATGTCATGTTAGAAATCATCATATAGAATCACATATCAAAGTCCATCCTAAAAAAAGAAGAAATGTAAGATTATTGAGCATAGCAAAAAAAAGAACCAATGTATTTTTTTTGTAAAAAACCTCAAAAAAATTGTATCCACAAAATTTATACATCTGCAAAGAAATGTTTATTTGTTTCCAATTCCTAGAATTCCATAGGATTTGAGAACCACAATCATCCTTAGTTTCAATAACAATGTCCATCCATTCATTCAAACACTCAATATCCAATTTATTTCTTCATTTAGTTTTAATTTGTGTGTGTACTAGACCCTTGTTAACATATTGCAATGCTACAAAATTGCATGAATCTGATTTCAACAATTTTCAAAATATTTGGATGTGCATATTTTTAGATAGATTTTTTTGGAAGAAAAGAAGTGACCTTAGTGAAACTCATCTTGGGAAAGTAAAAGTTTGCATGAAACTTGAGTTTGTAGAATTTAGTTTTAAATGTTTCTTTATCACTAGTAGGTGAAAGTAAATATTTTTTTGAATTGCCTTGAATTTCTATAGAGATGAACTATTTTTTCACATTATCTTTTTTCATAGTTATTTAGTATTCTTTTGTGGATACGATACTAAAATGGAAGAAAAATTTTGATTTCATGAATAATAAAATTATCAAAAAAATATTTTTTCAAGACATGGGTGTAGGTTATTTTTAAATAATGTCCAATGCATTTTGAAAATCAACACCATTTCTTTTAACCTTTTGTCCAAAAATCATGTCTCCTTTCCAAAAAGAATGAAACAAATATATGTTGCCATTTTTAATGCCAGAATTAAAAGTAATAGAAAACTCTACAATATCTCACTAAACTACATTCAAATCAATCACTCTTTCATCCAAAATTAATCTCTAATGCACAAAATTGGGCTTGAAACCAACCTATGAATTGCGGTTACATCAACATAAACTCTTTAGAACATAAAACTCAATTATTTTATCTTTTTTATATCAGCAAGAAAACACAATGCATAAATGCACTCGAAACTGTTCGAGAATTCATATAAATATCTTCTTTAGTAGATTAATGCATCCAAACAAGCTCTTTAATGCGATGGTGATGAAAAATCCATTGTATCTCAAAATATATCATGCTTTTAAAATTTCTTAAATCAAATTCATTTTGCAAATCCTTCAAATTTCACATTTGACTACCTATTACTTGAAAAGTGATTGGAAATATCATTTATAAGCACATATATTTTCTTGATTTAATCAAAATTTTTTATAGTTCCAAATTAGTTTGGTGTGATACAAAATGTATCAATGTGATCGTAGGATTCACTTTCTTTATGAATGACTCATGTTGTTATATTTTGATAGTGATGTGCATGAGCACTCTTAGGATTGTCAGGGGACATTCTCCCTCTTTAGGAGGTTGTTTTCCTTGGCTTGTTTGTATGTATGCCTACAACTCTAATAGGTTACCTATCTTTGTACATTCACTTAGTATGACACTCAATGTTGTGCTCCAAGCTTCTTTTTCTCCCTCTTGTAATTTTTCTACTTCTCTAGTCCTCGAATGCCAACAACTAGTATTAGAATAGCCTCCTTCTTTCTACAGGGCATCATCAACATTCTTTCAAAAACTATTTCATGGTCACACAAAATTTGGCGAGCATACTTCAGATCATTAGTACTTCCCAACACTCACTAGGGAATTAATTGGGGTCAAAAAATTGATATGAGCTTGTTTTGGCCTCAAATGCATTACCCTAATGGTTATGCATGTAATTTCTTCCTTTTTTACTAAACATATATACAATTCTTGGCTCATCAATACAAGCACCTCGAAGTCTACCACATCTAGAGAATCTAAATGGGCATTTTTGTTCAATATTTTTGAGAAATGACAACTGTTCAAAGGATAGTGCACTTGAAACTCGTCATGGTTGCAATGTACATCATCCAAAAATTAAAAATACATTTTCGAATGGTGATTTACATGCATAAGTGTATGTATTTCAGCCCCACGGTCCTATGCAGAAAAGGCATAAAATAGTGTGCAAGCTAAAAAAGAAATTGTATGGATTGAAGTAAGCACCACATGCTTGGTATGAAGAGATACACGCTTACTTCTAGCACATGTATTTGACAACTCTCAAACTAAAGCAGCTTATATGTTAAGCATGCGAATGATGTGTTTTTTATATATGTTGATGATATTCTACTCACTAGTCCCAAAAAGAAGCATATTTTTTAATATAAGGTTGATTTTGATGCCTCTTTTGAGATGTCAAATTTAGGGCATCTGCATCATTATTTGGGTATTAAATTTATGCAAGTTCATGGAGGAATAGCTTTGTGTCAGAGAAAATACATTGACATATCTTTGCAACTTTTTGCGTGAAAAGATTGCTTTTATCACACCTTGGGGAGCATATTGGTATGTAAAAATGCCATTTGGGCTCAGAAATGCTCCAGCCACCTTTAACAGAAAGGTCAATCTCATTTTTGGCCCCCTATTGCTGGAATCACTTAGAATCTTCATGGATGACTTCTCTTCGTTTTCAGGATCTCACAAAGAAACTCCTCTAGATTGTTTGGACCATCACTTGAGGTAGCTGCAGAATGTTTTCAAAAGATGCAGGGAGACTAAGCTAAAGCTCAATCCAAACAAATGTCATTTCCTTGTGACAGAAGGAACTCTCTTAGGACATGTGGTGTCGGCTAAAGGTATGCCCCAGATCCTGACAAAATCATTTCTATATTAAAGTTGCCTAAACCTAAATCCCCTAAAGAGATTCAGAGTTTCTTGGGGCATACTGGATACTATAGAAGATTTATAAAAATGTATGCAGAGATAGCCAGACCACTGGCTAGACTTACAGGTAAGGAAGTACCTTTTAAATGGGAAGAAGAGGAGGAAAAAACATATCAAACATTACGGTCAAGGTTAGTGTCTGCTCCTATTTTGATCACACCTGAGTGGTCAAAAATCTTTCATATACATGTAGATGTCAGTGCCTATGAAGTGGGGGCAGTTTTGACCCAACCGAGTGAAGAATTTAAAGTGGACAGACCAATTCAATATGCCAGTAGAATCTTGACCAAGGCTGAAAGGATTTACAGTACTACAGAAAGGGAAGCCCTAGCAATGGTCTTTGCTGTCCAAAAATTCCGTCATTACTTACTGGGAGTAAAATTTATTATTATAACAGATCACCAACCACTAAAATACTTACTCAACAAACCACAAGCCACTGGTAGAATATGGAGGTGGTTATTGTTGTTCCAAGAGTTTGATTTTTCTGTAGTCCATAGACCAGGTAAAGATAATGTTATGGCAGATCACCTATCCAGAATCAATATGATGAATCAAACTAGTGGAATCAATGATGATTTTCCAGATGCTCATCTGTTTGCTGTACAAGCTCAAGGTTGGTATTATGATATCAAAAATTTCATTAAAACTGGGTTGTATCCAGAAAAGGCTAGTGCTGTGCAAAAGAAGAGACTGCTAATCAAGAGTAGACCATATACCTTCATTGAAGATAAATTGTATAGACAGGGCAAGGATGACAGGTTTAGGAAGTGTTCGGAAGAAGAAGAAGTAAGGGAAGTCCTTCACTCTGCACATGAAGGAACAGGTGGTGGGCACCTTCCAGGGCATATTATGAGTCAGAGGATACTAGATGCTGGTTTATGGTGGTCTACACTATTTAAGGATGCAGATGAATGGGGAAAGGCATGTGACATTTGCCAGAGGTGTGGACCTAAGCCAACAAAGCAGAGGCATAGCCCCTTGATTGTTTCCACTTCCTGGCAACCATTTGAGAAGTGGGGGCTCGATTTTGTAGGGCCCATCTACCCTCCCGCGATTCCAAAAAGAGAGAAATATCTCTTGATAGCTACAGATTATGCGACAAAGTGGGCTGAAGCTATTGCCTCCCCCGACTGCACTGCCCAAACTGTTGCTGATTTCATTTATAGTAGCATCATTTGCAGGTTTGGATGCCCACTTGAAATTTGTACAGATCAAGGTACCCATTTTGTCAATAAGGTCATGCAGGAAATTTTCAACAGGTATAGAATTCTACATAGGACCTCTTGTGCTTACTATCCAAGAGCCAATGGACAGGCTGAATCGACAAATAAGGTTTTAATCTGAATGTTAAGAAAGGAGTGTATGTTACAGCCCACTTCCTGGGGCATTGCTTATCAAGGTACCCTATGGGCATACAGGTTAGCCTACAAAGAGGCCACATGATATTCTCCATTCCAACTAGTTTATGGCATATTGCCCATTGAGCCCTTTGAATTTTTACATGGATCACCTAAGATAGCATTCATGCAGGGCAAGAAGGATTGTGATGTCTCTCAGAGGCTCGGAGCACTACATAAACTGGAGGAGATTCGTCTACTAGCAACAAAACAATTGATAGAGACTCAGATGAAGAGGAAGGAGGCACATGATCGGCATCTATGGAACAACAACATTGAAGCAGGCATGTTAGTTCTTCTCCATAGACCTCATCTTCATACACAACTGAGAGGAAAATGGCTTCCACATTGGGAAGGACCTTACAGAGTCAAAACAATGCTAAATTGGGGTGTTGTGGAGTTAGAGACACTGAAAGGAGAGGCCTTGCCACTGGTCAACATATCCAGGCTCAAGGCCTATCATCAACACACTTGAAGAAGTATGGATCACCTGGAACTGCAAAATCTGTCCAGGTTGTACATAGCTTTCTCATCTCATTTTGCTTAGTTTTAGTAGTTTTCTTTAGCATTTCATTCTTGTTCCTAGTGTTTTTAGCAAACCTAGAAGGCATTTCATAACCTCTGCAAACGAAAAACTTTTGGGTATTTTTTGGAATTTTTTCTAGCAATTTTAGCATTTTTCTAGCATTTTTTTATCCCTTTCTGATGTCATTTTCTTGCCAAATAGGAGGAATAAAAGGAGGCTCTCTGTGGTTTGATGAAAGAAATGGGGCCTAGCCCTGTAGAAAATTTCATGAGAATTTTTACAATTTTTTGGATTTTTCCTTCCCTTTTTCTATTTTTTGGGTTATTTTCAAAAAAAAAGAAAAAAAAGCCCCCCAAGAATTTCGGGTTGAGGCATAAGCCCCCCCCCCCCACCGACTACCACTGACCACCTCCCCCCCTCCCCCCCCCCTCCCCCCCCCCCCTCCCCCCTCCCCCCCCCCCTCCCCCCCCCCCCTCCCCCCTCCCCCCCCCCCTCCCCCCTCCCCCCTCCCCCCTCCCCCCCCCCCCCTCCCCCCCCCCCCCCCAAAATTTTATTTTTTATTTTTCTCTTTTATTTTTTTTATTTATTTTATTTTTTTTAATTTTTTGTTTATTTTCTTATTTTTTATTATTTATTTATTTTTTATTTTTTATTTTTTATTTTATTATTTTAAGTTTTATTTTATTTTATTTTTCTGTTATTTATTTTTCTTTTTATCTTTTCTATATAGGCGTTCGCCTTTCAAAAAAAAAATTACCTACATATATATATATATATTTTATATATATATATATATATATATATATATATATATATATATATATATATATTTTTTTTTTTTTTTACTTTTTCTGGCTCAAAGCTTTTGGCTCGGGATTGTGCCTCGGTTGGCCGTTTTTGATAAAACTGGAGTCATTTTCATGTTTTTTGGCACCTCTGGACTCAGTTTTTGACTTTGTTTTTCCAAATTCCCACTTTTTCTCTAACTTTTGGTCCAAACCCTCATGTTTTGCGCACAATTACCACATGTTTTTATCTCATTCCATTGGCCACATTGTCTATTATCACCTCCTCTCACCCTATGTTTCAATATTTCCCATATGCTCCCTCTGTAGCTCTCATGTTTGATCATTTTTCCCCTCTCCAGCCCCATCATCCTTCTCCCTATCCCTCCCTTTACACAACTGCCCAGCCACATCCTTAACCCTCCCGAACCTATCCCTATCAGCCCCATCAGCCCTTCCTTCCCCATCCTTTCTACCCTCCCATTGCAACCCTTTGCTTTTCCATGGCAAAAACCAGTTTTTGGTTCTTCTCTGGTGCTTGTTCTATTCTGCTTTTGGTGGACTTGGTTGCTGCTCCGATGTACTATTCAAGTTTTTTGCAGCTCTACTTTCATGGTGTTTGTTATGCTCAAAGTTTTGGCTATAGCTCTCCGGGACGGAGAGCACATTAGGTGGTAGGCAACTGTTGAGCCCATAAAAGTCATGTTGGTCAAAGTCAATTGCAGTCAAAGTCAAAAGATCAAAGTCAATTAGTCAAAGTCAACTAGTCAAAGTCAACAAGGTCAAGGTCAAAGTCAATAGGTGCAAAGTCAAAGTGCTAAAATGCAGGTGTCAAAGTGCACAAGTAGTGCACAATGAATTGTCCACAAAGGGTAAATTGGAGAAAGTGAGTTGCAGGTTGCAGAGGTATTTTCTCTAATTTCCCTAAGGTTCAAAGTGTGTTTTAAAGTGTTTTGGAAGGTTCAGGTGAACCCCCCCTTAGGTGCAAAAGTGAAGACTTAAAAGGAAATGTGAAGGTATGTGAAGCAGCAACGTACGCACAGGTGAAAGTATGGCCTCCCCATTAAAATTTTGGGTTTTAGTCTAAAGTCACTACAGGACAAAACAGTGAGTCGTTGGCTGCCACTTGGGAAGACAATCTTGGGACATCAAAGTGAGCACCAAGATACCATTGCAGTTAGGAGCGTACGTGATCGACACACTAAAATCAAGGCAAGGTCTATTCTTGGAGAAATCTTAGAGTAAGCAAGAGAAGCATAGTCGAAGGGAAGCAAGAGAGAGAAGTGCAAGAGTCACCAGAGTGCGACGCAAAGAAGTGGAAGTGCAAGGTGGATGGAGAGTGACTAAGGATTTGTGCAGAGAGTGCTAAGCTATACTCCCCCAAGGATCTCAAGGTCTCATTGCAGTGTGCGCGTGCTGACAAAAGGTATTCACTCCTCTCCCTTTGTGGAAGCTTGGTGCAAGGTGTGCACAAGGATAAGCTTGAAGTAGGTGGAGGTCTGGTGCGGAGGAGGCCGGTGGCAAGAAGACTTTGGGATATTGGGTATTTTGTAATTGAGCACTCTGTGTGATTGTGCATAGAAGTATTGGCTTGTATTTTGCTTCAAACATTGTAATTGTCTTACTGTAATCAATCGGCAAAAGCTTCCAAGGTGTATTTCCTCTTCTAGTCTTTTCATTTTCTCCTACAAACCCTCAAACTCCTTCTTGTCTAAGAATCCCCCAACACTTATAGTTAGAGTGCATTGATAGTTGCAAGGAAGCCTATGGTGGGATTTTACTCGAGTATGTAATGAGAATAGATTTTCATAGTGGTTTTAGTGGGATGGGTGTCCGTGAGCACTAATTCAAACCCTAAGAGCTTATGTGTGACCAGTTGATCTTGCAAATAGGTCTTAGGCACCTAGATCTATCTATAGTTATGGTTAGCCTTCATTGAGCACTTAGGTATCCAAATGGAGATTAGTTTATGAGGTTACATCTTTAGAGCTCGACCATTGGCCCCTTTGATTTCATCACATCTTTTGCATATATGGTTGGTCTTGATAAGGGAGTAGGCATTTGCTCACTCTTGTGTCTCATATCTACTTTATACCATGAATCACCTTGCATCAAACTCGTTTTTGATATTGGGATTCCATTATCTACCCCATCTACTTCTTGGGTTTCTTTGCTTATTGTTTGTTGACTTTCTTTGGAAAATAAGGGAGTTTTTAGTGGCTACATCCATCTACATCATAGTGCTTGGACAAGAAGAACATCTTTATCTAAATGATTAACCCTGGAAGGACCAAGAGTTGGTAACATTCCTTGTTCACTAAGTGTGCTACCTCCTAGTTCAATTGTGACACATTGATTGCTCATGCAAACCTGGAGAAGTCCTCTTCAGAGGTTTAAGTTGATTGAATGATCGTAGATCTAATCTTGACCCAAATTGAGAGGTTTTGTAAATCCTCATTATGACACACTATTGTTTTGACTATCATACATATGTCTTGAATGGACATGGGAAGTTCCACCTCACCCATCCAAGGGATACCCACTTCTCCCAATCCTATGTCTTCAATAGGATTGATGAACAATTTCATGTCTTGACAGGAAGAATTTTTTACCACAATAGTGGCTGCCCCCTGAGTCAATGAAGGCCTTAACAATCTTCACACCCATGCCTTGTCTGACTTGTATGGTTATGAATGGATGTCTATCAACTATACTATGAGTGGTAATGTTCTTGATTTGGCACATTGCCATAAGATACCTTGGTGCCTCACAATTTATTTGCCTAAGTTGATCTTTATGTTGCTTCCTTAATTTCATACGTTTGATGCGTTCTAAGGCCTATGCCTAGGATTCTTCTCTAATTTGTTGCTCTTCTTCTTTGCATTTTTTTTGCAATCTTGAATCGACTTAACATTTCTTCTGTTAAGGGTTCTTGGTAAATCTTTACTCAACAACCACTAATGTAACTCAATAGTATATCACCATCTAAGGTAGCTAACTAGATGAATCCACTTGTTGATATCCTATTGATAATCATAGGTCCATAGCCACACGTTTCTAATTTTCAAGCATGTTGCTTTAGTGTATATATGAAGAATAAATCTCTTGCTTTCAAGCTTCTATCTTTTACATGTGAAGTTAAATATGCCATTTGTCTTTTCTTGGCTACATAGATCTTAGAAGCTGCTCTTAACGGAGTTTCTCCTAATTGTTCTAAATCAAAGTTCCTCTGTGATAGCTCATGTCCAGTCCATTGATGCTATTGTGCTACCTTTAAGATGGGTATTAAGAGTTTAAACATAGCACTGCATTTTGACCAAACACCACGTGGAAGGGGGTGGCATTAAGTACCATTTTATAGGCCAGTCTATAAGCCCAAACAACATGATGTAGTTGTTTGTACCGATTAGAATGTTTATTATTCACAAAAAGATTAATCAAAATAGTGCATAGGATCTTGTTAGTGCTCTTCACTTGTTTGTTGGCTTGTGGGTGATACAAAGCCGACTTCTTGTGATTAGCCATGAATTCTTGCAACAAGTATCTGATGATCTCATTCAAGAAGTGGGTACCATAGTCACTTACCAACTCTAGTGGAAATCCATATCTGGTAAATACATTTTGGAAGAGAACCTTAGTTATGGTCTGTGCATACTTCTTTCTAGTTGCCTTTACTTCCACACATTTGGTTAGATAGTCTATAGCAGTAATGGTATATTCAGCATGTCAACTCTTTTATGGGGGGATAATAGGACCTACAAATTCTATTCCTCACTTGGAGAATGCACATTCTCCCATCATGGGTCTCAATGGCATCTCATCCTTACGTATCGGATATTGAGTTTGCTAACATATGTCATATCTTTTCACGAGGTATGTGCATCAATGTGAAGGCTTGGCCACCAAAGACCTACCAATAGTATAGCCTTAATCACTGGATCACGTTTGAAATGTCCTCTTGCCACACTTTGGTGTGCTTTTTCTAAGATCTTAAGATATTTGCTTTCATGGACACAAATTCTAAGACATCTATCTCTTTCTTTCGTGTATAGATTATCTCTTTAAGGATACTTGATATAAAGCTGCATGTTCCAACAGAGACAATACACATCCTATGGGCCTCTACCTGCATTGTTGGCCAATATACACCTAATATCCACAACATCTATATGGTTGTGTATTGTGAATGATGTTTCTTCAATGCATCTACATGTGCTCATTGCAACCATTTTGCATATTCATCTTCTTCCACAAACAAGCCAAGATGCCTTGGTTTGTGTGCTTGTACACACTACCTACGATTATCTTATACCTTTGGGATCTCATTGATTCTCTATCCTTTGCTTTCATCATGGGATGCTTAGGTCATGCTTCAAAGGTGAAGCATCAAGAAGTTTCATCTGATACTCCTTGCAAAGATTCTCCTCAAGTAAGTCTAGAAAGGTGATCCTCCCTAAGGTGAGTCTTTCCTTTCCTTAGAACTACCTTCAAATCATATTCCATTAGTAAGAGAAACCATCTTACTAATCTGCATGTACTGCAAGGTTTGTTTACTAGGTAAAGTAATTCCTGATGACCCATACAAAATTTAAAATTATTTGCAAGTAAATAATATCTAAACTTCTTAAATACATAGACCATGCCTAATCCCTTGCTTTTCGTAGTTGTATAATTTCATTTTGCTACATTCAATTTCCTACTTGCATAAGAAATGGGAAGGTCAATGTGTCCTTCACCCGTAGAATCATCCATATGAACATGGAAGGGCTTAGTCCAGTTTGGAGTGGACAAATTTGATGTTCAGCATAATCATCATTTAAGCTCATTGAAAGAGTTTTCGCACTCTTCATTCCACTCAAAGTTAGTGAGAAGGCTGTATAGGGGCTTCGTGATTATCACATACATGTGAATGAAGCATTGATAATATCCAGTCTATCGTGATGGAAAAATGTCAATGATGGGTTGTGTTTGTCATGAAGAGTGTTTATCACCATTGACTGAATTTCCAAAAGCATATCTATCATGGAAAGTTTTTGTTGCAAGTGATACCTATGTGTCACGTGGAGGTGTCTATTGTGATTGATACCTTGTCCGTCAGGATCTATCCATCACGATGGATAGTGTCTATGGCGATGGATAGGTGTCTATCGTGATTCACACAAAAAATAGGAATTCCTTGAAAATTTTTAGATATTTGTGATATGTAGGCTCCCTAATCTTCTATTGTGAAATACATTGTGTCACAATTTGATCCAAGGTAGATATTGAAAGAACTTGGAGAAGCTTGTAGGAGGTAGAAAAGTGAGTTGCAAAGTGACAAATATTGTTATATTCCAGAGAATGACATGCCTGAGACTCACCTCCCAGCCTGTTTATAGCCCTTGCCTAGTCACCATCTAGAGTTCTCTCTAAGGTCCCTCTACTCATCTGGCCATCATGAGTAGGCACCTCGTACGAACTCTCTGGCTTTTGGCCTTGGCTATCCCCCGAGCAAGGAACATCTCATTCCTCCAAGCATGTACAACTCTGGAATATAACAAATATTGATCCAACCAACTAGCACAAGACCAACCCTTGAGCTTATGGTGACTCAAATAGACCTTATAGGCATGTGAAAAGTGCAATAAAATGCAGTATGTACTTTGGAGCATCAAGGAGAAAGAGTCGATAAGAAACAAATAGGTTTGCACATTGACTAGCTCAAAAAACTTGCTATCTTTGGATGAAACAATCAACTTCAAATGCTCATAGCAGCCAACATGATTACAATAGGAAAAAATCATTTTGGAGGAGTGATACAAATAGGGTTGATTGGATAGAATGCAGAAGAGTACAATAAATAACCAAAATATTGCTTTTGGAATGAACCTGACACTCAACAGTGGTCCCTCCTATTTTTCAGGGATGCGTAAAGATAGACCCCAAAACCGAAAAATTGCGATTTCTCTCAATCTACTAAACCAAATGCTTTGAAAATTTATACAAATAGAATAAACACTAATAACATTTCAATGAGTGCTGAGTCATCCAATTTCAAGCTTTGTTGAAGAAGATGATGCAGAAAAATGAAGGAGCAAGACAATGATGGCCACAAGTGAAATGACATAATGTATATAATTTCAACTTGTTGATAATAGTTGGCATGTACTTCGTATTTTTCTTGTATAGAACTAATCAAGAAGCTCCTTGAGTGGATTAATTTCTCTCACTCCTCCTTATCTTGTGCATCTCAAGAAGCTTATAAAGGCTTGATAATGAGACTTTTCTATCCCCCAAGTGTTCCATGTGAGGAGGAACAACATGTACGAGTTTTCTGCTCTTACAACCACGATACGTGTGGGCACAAGTAAGCTTTGGCATGAGAAATTTGGCCACATCAGGTAACCGGTACTAGAAGAGATGCACCAAAAAGGTATGTTTGCTCACCTCCTGCCGGTTGTAGAAATGACAGAACCATGTGAAGCTTGCATGATGGGCAATGAGCAAAGGAAGACATTTCCACAAGTAAGCAAGAATAGAACAAGTAGTCCTCTTGAGTTGGTGCATGCTAGTTTGTGTGGAAAAATGCCTACACACGCCTTGGGAGGATCTTCCTACTTCATGTTACTCGTCAATGACTATAACACGAAGATGTGGGGGTAATTTCTTTGTGATAAGGCTCAAGCTTTTGGTAAGTTTAAAGAATGGCCTCAACTTGTTGAAACTAAAACAGGGAAAAAGATGAAGAAGTTTAGGATGGATGGTGGCGATGAGCTCACGTGAATAGAATTTGATGATTTCTGTAAGGGCAAATGAATCAATCATGAACTCACAATGGCGCATAGCCCTCAATAGAATGGTGTTGTTGAACGTCGGAATCGAAGCATCATGGAAATGGTAAGGTGCATGTCAAAGGGAAAATGACTGCCTAATCATTTTCGGGTAGAGGTAGTAAACACGGTTCTTTACATCCTGAATCATAGCTACACTAAGGCACTTGATGGAAAGACTCAACAAGAATATTACACTGATAGAAAGCCTTCTGTTTCCCATTTCAAAGTGTTTGGAAGTGAGTGTTATGTACACACTCTGGACAAAGAGAGAAACAAGCTTCAACCAACAAGCACAAAATGTATCTTCTTAGGGTATAGTGAAGAGAAGAAAGCTTACAAACTTTATGACCCGAAGGAAAAGAAGATCATAGTGAGTCATGATGTGGTGTTCAAGAAGGAGCAGCCACATGTAGTGGAAGAAGAAAATAAAGCTTCCACTATATCAATAGACAAAGAAGTAATCCACCACGAACTTGACCCAAGAGCTAGCCCTTCTGTGGAAGAGAAGGAAGCATCATCCTTAGATGATGAAACTAAAAGTCACCAACCTATTGTCACTCAAGTAGAAAAACCATTTCCACGATGGGTGAGGTAGCTCTATGATTCTACAAATACCATCCAATAGTCAATGGAATAGATTGTAGATAGTCCAAGGTGGTCATAGAGAATAGAGGAATAGAGATCGGTAGAAGCCCATATTGTAAACTTAGCATTGATGGCTAAGATTACCGGTAAAGAAGCAAAGGAGCCAACAAGTGTGGAAGAAGCACTCTGAAATCTAGACTAGAGAACTACTATGCAAACAGAATACAACAATATCATAAAGAATGGAACTTGGGAGCTAGCAGAGTGACCTTAGAAGTAGAAGGTCATCAGCACCAAGTGGATCTGGAAGCTAAAATACAAGGCTGATGGTACTTTGGAAAAATACAAAGCTAGACTTGTTGCATAAGGCTTTTCCAAAGTCGAAGGCATTGACTTCGGTGAATCATTTGCCCTGACAACACGGATCACTACTATTCAATGAATACTAGCTTTGGCTACACATAAATGATGGGTAGTATACCACATGGATGTCAAATCAGTGTTCCTGAATGAAGACCTCAAGGAGGAGATATATGTGTTCAGACACTGGGGTTTCATGCTTCTCATTCACATAACAAAGTATGTAAGCTAAAAAAGACATTGTAGGGGCTGAAGCAAGCCCTAAGAGCTTGGTACAAGTGGATAGATTGGTATCTTTTGGATATAAGATTCAAAAGATGTGCTTTTGAAGCTATTTTTTTTGTTCTCAAGATAGAATGGAAGACAATTGTGCTTGTACTCTATGTAGACAACCTTGTAATCACCAAAAATGATCATGCACTTCTCAAACAAACGAAAGATGCCTTGAGTTTAGAATTTGAAATGAAGGATTTGGGATTAATGCATTATTGCTTAGGTCTTGAAGTCTGACAAGAACCAGGGAAAATCTTTATCTCGTAGCCAAACTATGCGAGGTAGGTGTTGAAGGCATTTGACTTGGAGGATTGCAAAGAGATCTCTACACTCATGGAAGTCAACTCAAAATTATCTATTGAAGATACTTCACCTCTAGAGGATATTGGATGATACGGGAGATTAGTAGGAAGTCTCATTTACTTGTGTAATAGCAAATCGGATATCTCTTATGCTATTGGCGTAGTAAGTAGGTTCTCTAATAAGCCATGTCTAACTCATTGGAAGGCATGCATATGAACACTTAAGTACGTCAAAGGAAGCATTGAGTATGGTATTCTTTACAGTAAAGGATCATCTCTAAGTGGATACTGTGACTCATATTGGTCTAGGAATATTGATTCCAAGAAATCAATTCTCAAATATTGCTTCTCTTTAGGTTCATGAATTGTTTCTTGGATCAGTAAGAAGCAACCGACCATAGCACTATCTTCTACCAAAGCTGAGTACAAAGTGGCATGTTTTGTTGCATGTGAAGCAATATAGTTGAGAAGGGTCCTATGGCATATAGGAATTCAAGGACAAGAGGATAAAAGGTTAAGATGCAACAACAAGAGTTCCATAGTCATCACCAAGAATCCTATTTGTCATGCACATACTAAGCACATAGAAATCCAGTATCACTATGTGTGAAAGTTGATGGAGGATGGAATTGTTGAGCTAAACTATTGTTGAACATATGAAAATGGAGCAAAAATTATCACCAAGGGTCTGGGGAGGGAGTGATTGCATCAACATCTTCCAAATATTGGCATTGGACCACGAAAGTAGTTCACCACATGTGGACATTAAGGGGGGGGTGTTAGATATACTCAATAGTCCACCCGCATGTGACTGCACAAGATACATGGTACTCTAAGTTGTATGACCCCATTATGAGGAGAAACCATTATGAGAGCTCGGACATTTGTGATGATGTCTACTTGAGACCAGCAAAAGTTCTAGATAATCTATGTGAGTCTAGTCAAAAGGATAGCTAGGGTGAATACTTTAGTCACACTGGAATTTTGGAGATATGACAGTTGGATAGTCAACGAATCTAGAATTACAGTGATGTGTCTAGAGTCCTAGAGGAAGTCTAGAGGTATGACAGTTCGATAGTCAACCTGTCCGAAACTATGGTGACCAATTCAGTAGTCAACCTGTCCGGAATTACGGTGACCAATTCAATAGTCCGGATTTGTTCAGTGGTCTTGGTGCCAGTCGGATGGGTTTCCAATCTTATCTTACAATGGTTTGTCTAGAACTACAGAGGTCTAGTCTGGAACTATGGAGATCTAGTCTAGTGGGTGTTGAGTCCAGTGATTTACTCAGTCCAAAAATTATGTAATTTGGGATTTGCCAAAATTACAGATGACCCCGATGGTTATGCCTAAAACATAGCATCAAGCAGTCCTTGAGATCTTGCCTAAATCAAAGGATTAGGTAGGCCCAATTATTGAGGTAAAATCACAGTTAGGCACACTATAAAGCCCTTCATCTAGAGTTTCTCTACATTTCCATTGAAGCGCCACAATGGGAGCACATGGGTGGCTAGTATGATCCTTGTGTATACATTGCTGCTAGCGATTAGAGAATTTGTGTTCTCTATCTCTTTATCTGTAAACATTTCTTTTAGTGAGTTTTGCCTCTCATTACTCTACCGAACGATCCAATTCTGCTGCATTATTCCTCTTAATCATTATTTTCTAACACCATATACATGATTTCAAATTAAGGAGCCATGGTTTTTTTGATGAATTCGAGCATGTTTACATTGCAAAGGATTTGATGCTCAACAATTTTAATCATTCAAGTTTTTTGTAAAGTAAATCTATTTTACACATGTTTCATTATATTAGTATTTTCACCAAGTTTTTTTACATGTAGATATTTTCCCATCCAATACTCTAGAGTGAAAAGTTGTTGAATGTTCATCAAAACAATACATAAAGAATATGCACACATGATATACGTAGATAAATGTTCTACGTTTTTAACACCATGCATCTGATTGGTTATTTTGCAGAATATCAAATACCATCATGAAGGAACGCATACAAAGAACTTGTTGATCTATTAGCTCCTACAATTTGTTTTTTGGAATGGGATTTTATCAATTAATGGAAATTTTCAATTTTTTACAGCAAGATCAAAGTTGACATTCAAAGAGGAATGAAACCAAGCCAAATTTAATGGAGGATCAAAACTCATCGAATTTTTTTCTCTTCATGTTTTTCTGGTAGGTTTGAAATAGATGAATTCATAGGAAAAAAACAATGTGGTTGAAGAAGAGAGTTGATGATGTTTTCGGTAAGCTCTAGAGTAAAAATGAGCTTCGAAATCAAGAGACATCATTCCATGTGACGTGAGTCTCAATTATTTTTCCATTCATGTCAAATAACTTAGAAGTCCCTAGTATTAGGATTTGATTATACAAGGTAGGAGAAGAACCTTGGCAATAGAATTCCTTATATTTCTTGAAGAGAACTATCTAGATTTGAAGTCCAAATGGTGATTACATTAAAATTTTGAATTAGAAAAATAATTATCACAACTATTTGGAGAATTCTTTATTGATATCTCTTTAAACAGCTTCATAAGGTTTTATGATATTTTAGTCTCTCAACTAATGATGTAATGAAAATCACTAGATAAGAGGAAAAAGAATCTATCTTGAAATAGTTGCTACTTACTTCTACACACATGGTGCTATTAAAGTATGAATAAGCCCAATAGCATACAAATTAGGCATCTCCTTTGATTATTACCAAAGTCACTAGGCAAGAAAACTCTACTACGAATAGTCAACAAGCGGCATATGCACAATATTATGAACAATCCACCAATTACTCAAATTATCAAGAATATTCCAATAGATACAAAGACTACTATAGTTAGACTTATAGGTATAGTGAATTTGAGTATAGCGAGGTGCACTACATCATTGTTCCACAACGAAAAGTTGCTAGAATGCTATTCAAACCTACTCAATTGAGAGGACCATGTTGTAGATGCAATGGGAGCCACTTTATTAAAGTTAACAAGTTCCCCTAGTGTCACGTATACCACCTAAGAAATTCTTATGAAGTGATTATGACAAAACACATCTATACAAAGATTATCCTTAGAATCGAGATACGAGAAACTAGACCTTGTCAATATGCTGACCACACTTACCTCTATCAATTATCAAGAGAAGGAAAAGATAGCAAGAGTATAGAACTCATCCTCAAGCCAATGATCAAAAGAAAGAGAAAGGCAAAAAAGAACTTGATCCATCTAGTTCGAACAACAAAGAGGCGTCTCCCAAAGACTCTTCACCTACAAAGGAAATTAGAGGACTCAATGAGGTAGAAAAATAATCAAATTGAAGAAACTTCAGGATTCCCTCAAGTAGAATCAAGATGATCTCACTTAGGAGTAGAATCAAATTCAAGATTTGAGATCCCACTATAGTTCACCAACACTATCACACTCATATAAAAATCCATAGTCTCAACCTAGATCTGACCTCACTCATCCTCTAACAATCAAGTTAGAAGGATTATTGAAAGCCTCCCATGATAGAAGTATAGTTGGACCAGCAAAAAAGCATTATGATCAATGACACCCACGTGGGAATTCAAAAAGGAAGGGCCAACCATGTGCCAAAAAATAATAGAGGTAGCTCAAAAGTTTCTAGAAAACGTTCCTAACATTATTCTTACAATAGGAATGCAAGAAAAACATTTTGCTCATCAAAGCTCATCAATTGAAAGAGCTAGTCGCTAAAGCTCAAGAGATTCTAATCGAACTAGACCCCATCCAAAGTAATGCTCCGCTTCTAATAGAGGATATTGTAGTATTAGACATGGAGGGTTCTTGTCAAGGTAAGTTCTCAGAGATAATTATAGAGCCCAAATGGAAGATGGAGGCCCAATCACAAGTGAAATCTCCATTTTCAGAGCTCCAAAAATGTATGAGATCAATGACAAGTGACTTCAATGATCCTATCATTCTAATGTCATAGAACAATTGGAAATTCACTTCCAATCTCTAATGCAATATCTATGAGATCAGAGAGAAGATTTTGAATGTGAAAATACAACTACTTTGAATTTGATGCACTCTTCCAAATGGTAGGACAAGGGCACAAATTCATACATACATGAGATTTCTTTTGAAAAAATTGGAGATTGCAATGAAGGAGATGAGAGAAATACTCTTTTACCAATAATGTATAGCAATATAACTAGAAAATCAATTTTAGAATCAGGTGTAGGAGTAATGATTTTTCCAAACCTACAACCCATTAGAATGCATCTATAGCTAGGTGAAATACATATGGAGAGATCATTAGGTGTCCTTTAAAACATTGTATTGTTCAATTGTGTAATAGAATTCAAGCACCCCATTGCTATTTGTGCCTTTCACAAGGCAATCAACTAAGAACTTCTCCTACGAAAACCATTTCTAAGGCAAATGGAAGTCAACGATAAATTTGCAAAACAATGCCTATAAAGATGCAACACCTCTCCAATGGTGAGAGATAATGAATGATGAGAAGAAAAAATCTACAAAATTTGGAAGGTTCCAGTTAGCCAACTGAGATGCACAAAGACACAAGCTTTTTTTTGTGTCAAGAAGGACAATAAGGACCAAGTTAACCACCACAAAAATCAACTCTGGATCTAGGTTATATACCAACCTCTGCTTTGTGAGAGGTCAAATTTGATCCTTTGATATGGAATCATCATATCTTAATTTCCATCAAAGTTTCCATTAAGGAAAAAACACTCACACATCATTGTGATGTGGATGGATGTTTTTATGGTGAGTGCTATTAAAGATCGAGTGATGGCACTCCTAAGACTTATCTATTCATGGAAAGGCCCTACTCTAACTAAGAGGATTATATGTGTGATCGTGGCACTCGTATAAATCCTTGTAACATCGATGAGCCTACTTGCACCATTTTTCAAGCCCATGAGAAAATATTGCCAAATTTGTGAGCATTTTAAGAAATAAAAAATAGAGGAGTGCAAGATAGTTTTTTCAATGTGTAAGCAAGAAAAGATAAAGGGCGAGAGCTATTATAATAAAGAGTACACTAAGAAGGTCTTCATAATAGTAGAAGATACGAAAGAAAGGTTCTCATACATTGCAAATGATTTGTCAAGTTCCAAGGAGTAAGATCTCATACATTTCCTAGGAGAATATGAACATTTCTCCACCTCGACATATAAACAATTGAAGGGAGTTGATCCAAACATCTATACTCATCAGATTCCTATAGCACTAGATGCTCAACCATCCAAATAGAGACCGTGCGCATTCATGTGACCTACTCTTCTAAGATAAAATAAGAAATTGATAAGCTTCATGCCCATCCACGAAATTAAGTAGACAAAATGGGTATCATATATAGTGATTGTGCCAAATAAGAATGATAAACTACATGTTTATTTTAGTCTCAAGAAAGTGAAGAGGTTAGCTAGAAAAGAGGTCTATAAGTTCTTAGATGGTTTGTCTAGTTAGAATCAAGTGCCTATTGAACTAGAGCATCAACATAAGACTAGATTTGCAACCAAGTGGGGCATATATGTCTTTTAAGTAATTTAATTTTGATTAGTCAATATCCAACCTACATTTCCAAGGTTGATATGCTAAATCTTCACGGAATTTCTTCGAAATCGCATAGAAATATACCTAATGAAGTTATGTGCATATTCAAATGAATGAAAAGAGAATTTTTCAAGAACTTACAAGGTTATTTGATAATGAAATTAAAAGTTGGAGAAGCTTGGAGAGGCTTGGAGAGTAGAGTTGTCAAGTGCTGAAGTTGGTCCAGCAAACTAGCATAGGACTAGCCCTAGCTCTTTGGATATCCAAATTAGGCCTTGTAGGCTTGTGGTTAGTGCAATAAAACCCAATAGGTACTTTGGAACATCAATAAGACAAGTTGATGAAAAATAGATAACTTGCACCTTGACTAGCTCATAAAAACATTCTAAAAATGGATGGAAGTTGTGACTTCAAACACCAAGAGTACCCAACATAGTACAAATTGGAAAACTTCCTCTTAAGGGAGTTTCATACATATGATTGGCTTGCTATAATGCATAAAAGCCCCAATTTATAACAACTATAGAAGGAGCAATCACCTTAGCACTGAACTGGTGTCATCCTGATTTTTCAAGGATGTGCAAAGAATGAACCCGAGACTGTAAAACTTGAATTTATCTAAACTTTATGAACCTAATGACTTAAAACTTTGCATACATGAACTTGGAAGAGTTATATCTTTCCATTAAATGCTTTAACACTGGATTTGGAGTTTTTTAGAGAGAGCAACAATGTCTACAAGTTGAGTGAGTTTGAGGAAGAAGGAGGAGAGAATAAAAATGACACCAAGCAATGATCAAAGAGTATATGTATTTCTTCAAATCAACAATCTTCTTAATGTACAAATGGTTTGGAGTCTTTGTATAGACTCTTGAGGATACGAACATGCCTTTTCTTCATGAATTGGAATTTGAAATTAGGCAGGTTTGGTAGTTGAGATTGATTGGAATCTTTTCCTACAATCTAGGAAAAGAGAAAGTTGAAGTCATATCTACCTTTCTTTATTGATTGATAATCAATCTCAACCACTTCTAACTTGTGGCTTTTAGGCCTTTTACCCTTTCCTTTTACAAAGATAAATACTTTTGAAATTACATAAGAATGTGATCCTATGATCAAACTCTCAAAACAATAAATGAATGCAAATAAAACTCTATAAGGAGTATATGTGGCATCACTCAAATGATGGATTTGATGAAGGTCATATCCACCTCAAGCATAATGAAAGCTTGATGTTCCAGTAGCTCCCCCTCAAGCTAAAGTATGCTTGAGAATTCATTCTCTGATAGGTTGAATACCTACCATGGCTTTGAATCTACAAAGCTTAATCCCATCAAGTGCCTTTGTCATCATGTCTGCTATTTGCTTCTCAATTGAACAAATGAAATGTCAATTTCCTTTGCCATAACCTTCTCTCTTACAAAGTGGTAATCGACTTCTATGTGCTTTGTCCTTGCATGATAAATTGGATTTGCAGCCAAATGCATGGAACTTACATTATCTCCAAGTAGCTGAGATTAGGAGCTTACAAATCCCAAATCTGTGTATAACACCTTGAGCCATATTGGTTCTTGAGTTGCAATAGTTAGAACTCTATATTTTGCTTCATGTGAAGATTGCTTCTTGGAACTCCATGACACCAATTTTGAACCCACAAATTCTAACTATCCAGAAGTAATTCTTCTATCATCCTTTGCTCCTACCCAATCTACATCTAAATAGAGTTTAAGATCCAAATTTGAAGAGTAATGATAATAGATACCTTCATTAAGTATCCCTTTGAGGTACTTGAGTACTCTCTTTGCAGCATTCATGTGTGGCCTTCTAGGTAAGTCCATGAGCTGACTAAGCAATCCCACACTATATGATACGTCTACTCTTATGTGAGTAGCATATATCAAGCTACCAGCTAAGTTTTGATACTATCTAGGATCATCAATCTACTCACCTTCATAAACACTTAGGTTATGGTTCAATTCGAAAGGTGTACCTGCAAGCTTTGTGTTCTCCATTCTAAACTCGAGAAGTAGGTCTTCAATGTATCTTCTCTGATATAGATACATCCCTTCATGCTTTCTTAATTCTACAAACATAAGATGTATGATTAGGGTTTTCAAAACCTGATGGTTGTGACATGTATACCTCTTCACTAGTCCAACCATTTAGGAATCCTTTTTTCACATCAAGTTGAAGTAGTCTCCAATTCCTTGCTGCAGCTACACTTATCAATGTTTTGATTGTAGTCAGGAAACTAATCTTGCCTTATACCTACAAATTGATCCATCTAAGTTTCTTTCAACTTTATATACCCATCTGCAACCAATTAGCTTTTGATTGGGTGACATTGGAACCAAATCTCATGTTTCCATCTCCTACAATGCATCTATTTCTTCTTTCATGGCCTTTTCCCAATTAGGGTTTCCCTTGACCTCTTCATAGGTTGAGGGTTCTTCTGAAATTGAGTCTTTTTCCAAGTAGATTGAATGTTTTGTAACAAACGTGGAATCATTTCCATACCTTTGTGGTTGTCTTTTCTCCCTTGTTGATCTTCTAGGTGCTTGCTCGGAGCATTCTACATACTCTTGCATGTTTGCTTTGCCTCTTGACTTCCATAGTTTCTAATCCTTTTCCTTTTCATCTTGGTCATCATCTGTATCACTTCTTGGATCCTAGACCTGTGTATCGTGCTTGCTTCCTAATTGATGAGAATCAAAATGAAGATCATATGGTAGAGCTACCTTTTGTTTGTCTTCATCATACCAAGACCTATGTTCTTCAAACACAACATCTCTACTTGTAGTGAATTTCTTGGTTGAAGGATTATAGAACCTATAACCCATCTGAGTTGGGTCATACCCAATAAACATTGCCTTTGGTGCCCTTTCATCTAGCTTACCTCTTATTTGTGATGGTACATGAACATAAACTAAACAACCAAACACTTTGCAATGTCCAAGACTAGGTTTTCTTCCATACCATGCTTCATAAGGAGTCATACCATGAAGTGATTTTGATGGTAGTCTATTGACAAGGTACACAACAGTCAAAATAGCATCCGCCCATAGATAATGTGGCAACCTCTTCTCTTCAAGCATTGTTATGGCTGATCCAACCAATGTCTTATTTCTTCTCTCTTCAATTCCATTCAAATGAGGAGAGTACCTCGTAGTCACTTCCCTTTTGATACCTTTATCCTAAAAGAACTCATCAATCTCTTTGGAGAAGTATTCTCCCCCTCCATCAAATCTGAGCTTCTTGAGTGATTAGCCTATATGATTCTCCACATGTGCTAGATATATTTTAAAGTAATCAAACAATTCATTCTTACTCGTGATAAAGTATAGAATAGTACATTTACTATGGTCATCAATAAATGAGACATAATACCTTGATCCTACCAATGAAGGTTCTTGACTTGGTCCCCATACATCTGTATGTACTAGGTCCAATAAGTTGTTGTGGATGTAGCCTTTGTGGTTGAATGGTTGTCTTTGTGCCTACCCAAGCTCACATGCATCACATTTGTTGATCATGTGTTGCTTTGATATATTTGGTAATCCAAGAACACTTTGATCCCTGCATATATCCTTTAAGGTTGTTTCATTCACATGATCTAGCCTCTTATGCCACAATTCAAGCTTACTTAGGGTTTGAGACCCAAAGGTGAATAGAGCTATACTTTTGGTTTCTCCTACTTCAAAAGTAAAGAGCCTACCATGCTTCTTAGCTCTTGCTATCTTCTTGAAGCCTTGACATGGATCTTCCACAAAAACTCCATGTTTGGTGAACCTAACTTGCAAGCATTTCCCAAATATTTGGCCTACACATTAGGTTTTTTGTAATAGTGGGAACATAGAGTACCTTGCTGAGAATATTTGTCTTGCCATTGGAAGCTTTGACATTATCAATCTCCCTTTATGCTATTGTTGGCCTCTTGATTGAAGAGTTGTCCATGAAAATGTTGAAGTCTAGATTTTTCACATCCATGATGAGATCATAGGTTGAGGTGAAAGATTGCCATTGCTTGTCACCTCTAATCCCATTGAGAAGTTTCCTCATGATGGACTCTTCTTCAATCACCTCTCCAATGGATGCCAATAGAACATCAAACTCCTTGATCTTTGTAACAAAATCAATGATAGTTTGTTTAGGTGTCTTCTTCATTTGGTTGAACTCATTCCAAAAATGGTTCTTCCTTGCTTTTATACTAGCATAAAAGAGAGTCTGTAGGGAATCCCAAGTCTCTTGAGATATCTTGAATGCTCTAATATGTGGTAATAGAAAATAAGATATAGAGTTGAGTATGTATGACCTTGCTTGAGCATCCATTGCACATCAAAGTGTGAGCCTATCTGTTTCCTCTTGAGTAGGCCCTCCTTTGGATCTTGGAATAGGCATTGCTTCATCACCTGAAACAATCTCATATAGGTTTCTCCCTTGCAAATAAGCCTCCATTCTGATTTTCCAAGTAGCATAATTGTTTCTATAAAGCTTTATGTTTTTGGAAATCCATCTCGCATCTTGAAGTTGCATTGATACCACTGAAAGAAGTTGGAGAAGCTTGGAGAGGCTTGGAGAGTAGAGTTGTCAAGTGGTAAAGTTGGTCCAGCAAAACAGCATAGGAACATCCATAGCTCTTTGGATATGTAAATTAGGCCTTGTAGGCTTGTGGTTAGTTTAATAAAACCCAATAGTTACGTTGGAACATCAACAAGAATAAGTTGATGAAAAACAGATAGCTTGCACCTTGACTAGCTTACAAAAACCTTCTAAAAATGGATGGAAGTTGTGACTTCAAACACTAAGAGACTCCATCACAGTAAAAATTGGAAAACTTCCTCTTAAGGATGTGTCATACATAGGGTTGGCTTTCTATAATTCATAAAAGCCCTAATTTATAAAAACTATAGAAGAAGCAATCACCTTAGCACCGAATTGGTGTTATCCCAATTTTTTAGGGATGTGCAGAGAATAAACCCAAGACTATAAAACTTGTATTTCTCTTAAATTAATGAATCAAATGACTTGCAATGTTGTAGACATAAAATAGATAGTTATACCTTTTCAATGAATGCTTAAACATTGGATTTGAAGCTATCTAGAGATCGCAACAATCTCTGCAAGTTGACTGAGTCTGAGGAAGGAGTAGAGAACAAAAATGGCACCAAGCAATGATCAAAGACTATATGTATTGCTTCAAATCAATAATTTTCTTAATGTAAAAATGGTTTGCGGTCTTGATATAGAATCTTGAGGATATGAACACACCTTTTGTTCATAAATTTGAATTCAAAATTAGGCAGGTTTGGTAGTTCAGATTGATTGGAATATTTTACTACAATCTAGGAAAAGAGAAAGTTGATGTCATATCTACCTTTTGATTGATTGATTGATAATGAATATCAAACACTTCTAACTCGTGGCTTTTAGGCCTTTTACTCTTTGCTTTTACAAAGATAAATAATTTAGAAATTACATAAGAACTCTCAAAACAATAAATGAATGCAAATAAAACTCTACAAGGAGTATATGTGCCATCATTCAAATAATGGATTTGATGAAGGTCATGTCCACCTAAAGCATAATGAAAGATTGGTGTTCCAACAAATAAATCATGCTTATATAAAGTGTGCGTAGATCTTGAAAATTATGTTTGCATGGCAGTCTCTAAGAATGGCATATCAACAAATGAGGAAAAGGTAAGAGCAATAGATGATTTACTTGTACCACAAAACATAGAGCAAGTCCAAGATTTTATGGGACATTCGAGATATTATAGAAGGTTCATACACATGTATGCAATCACTACTAACTTGATGTATGGGCTTCTAAAAATGTTTAGTGCATGGAAGAGATTGAGAACTCTTTCTAAGAGCTCAAAAGACATCCTATATAAGCACTGTTATTGAAGGTTCTAGACTGGAACATGACATTCCAAATCCACATAGATGCATCTAATTTCACCATTAGATGCATCTACTAATGGAATATTATTTTGAAGTGGTAGTAAAAAAGGATAATACTCACATTAGAGTAGATGATTTATCAAGGATAAAAGTTATTGACCCTAATAAAGCACTCAATAATGGCTTAAAAACCACTTACTTGTTCAATGTCAAAATGGTACCAACATTGTTTGAGGTAGCAATTCCTCTTTTATCATTTCGAGTGGTACGCCCTTATATGCAATTCACAAAATAGGAGGTAACGAATGCTAAGAACGTGCACATCAATGTTGGTTTCTTACATCACTGAGATGCTAACAAAATACTTTCTTATTGCATGTTAGAGGAAGACATTCTGAAATTAGTAGCCAAAGTTCATATGAATATTTTCGGTAGGCTTCTCAAAAACACAAGGACATTGTAGAAAAAATTAAGAAATGGATAAGATTGACCACACATAGAAGACACAAGAAATGACCATGTAAGTTCATGTTCCACCTACTAAGTCATACCCACCACTGAGCATGCTCCTCTCTACTATGTAGCTACATGTCCATCATGAATCAAGAATGTAATTGGATATTTTAAAATCTAGCACTTATCCCACATATAAGACCATAATTAAACAAATAACCTAACTAGAAGAGAAACCTAACTAGGAGAGAGATAAGACTATGCTCTCATTGGAAATACGCTATACAAGCAAGGCAAAGGTAACTTCATATGCCTTAGTGTTCATGAATATTATTATCTCCCACCATTGGAAGCCACACTTTCAAGTTTTTTAGGTGGATTTCTATATACACCAGATAATCCAAATGATCTTATTTGATGGTATGTAGTGGCCAACCTTATGCATGTATGATCATACATTTGTGAGTAAGTACAATACTTAAAAAAGAAAAAAATACCCATTCAATAGAGATTAGATGCATCTTATGGAAATGATGGCAAGATGTTCATTAGCCAAATGGGTGATATACTTCATAGGTCCTATAAGCCCACCTACCAAAGGATCTCATGCAAAACACATTATTATGGCATCAAATTATCTTCCTAGTGCATATATATATGTGCTACCACAAAGATGATACTCAAACAATTGCTAAGTTCTTATTTGAGTAAGTACTTACAATATTAAACCTCCCCATTGAGATCATCATTGATAGAGCTACTCATTTCAAAAATTAAAGTAATGGAGGAATTTATAAAATTATTTTTGGTTATCTACAGAAGATGAGCTCCATATCATCCTCAATCCAATGGTCAAGTTGAGAGCTCCAACAAAGTGCTATGCATTGTTTTCACAAATTGATTAGTAGCGGATGTTTAGATCAGTATAAGAAACTACACCATGTAGTTTGCACTCATTGTGTAGCGTACAAGGCTACATTATGAACTAGCCCTTTGATTTCCTTGTGCAAAATCTTAAATTGTAAGGAGATCATGAATGGAATGGTCATGAATTTTCCACATTGGTAGATAAACTCGATACACTTCAAGAGCTTTACTTTAGGGTTGTCATAGGCATCTATGCTCATAAAAAGAGTCAAATCTTATTTTGATATTCATATAAAGGATAATAAGTTACAAGGAAGAGACCTTGTACTTTCCTACACCCTGAAAAAACATGCCAAGAAGTTTCCAAAATGAAGACATGGACTCACATGATATATTGTATATCATCAAGTGGGACCATTTCATTATCCACACTATATGGTGATTTTTTTCCAACTAGATTAGTACTTGTAGAGTCAAACTCTACCAAAATCCCCTTATTGCAAAACTGCTAAGACTATTACAAGTGGCCAAAAGTAAAAAATGAGAAGAACAATGCATCAGAGCATAGGCTAAATACGATAATTTAGAGTGCATATGTAAGAAACTACTATCATTGAAACATGTAGATTAAAATATGTGATATAATCTCCATAGATAAATCACAATGGAGTCAGTCCTAGAGTCACAAGCCATTGCAATGGCTATGTGCCACCCATACTATAATGCAAAGACAATCAAACAGAGAAGACCTCTTATAACTACTAAATTATGGCACTTCTCAAAACACATGGCCAAATTTTTGATAGAAACAAGTGCCACAACTAACATGATAGGGTTGTTTGTTGTAGAGACCTTAAAGCTCAAAATGAAACTAATAAGCTTAGGTAGAACACAAACACCATGCATTGGCAAAGCGACACTTCCGATGCATGTGAGCAAGGCTAAAATACATGTGAAATTTTTAGCATGAGGAGGAATTGATTGAACAAGTCGTAATTGGTCAATATTGTTTATTTGACAATTGAGTTGGTTTGAACCTAGCGAATGGCACAATGATCCTTTTGCGAAGGTAAAGACATTCGTGTAACTCTTTCCACTTCTTCATTTGTAAATATCAGGATCCAACAATAGACTCCAAAGATCTCTATCAAGGAATGGTCATATAAAACACTAGAAAAGTGCAACAATGACCAAAGAAACTAAACAAGAACAACACTCAAGTGGTAAACAATGATGCTTACATAAGTCTCTTATGCCTACATGAACATATCATATATAAATTTGGGTGCCCAAGAAATAGGTAACACAATCCGAGGATTCTTCTCTTACTTACAATAAGAAACAAGCATCACCCAGAAAGCCATTTTGAGCCATTAGAAAGCCACACAATGATCGGAAACCCATTACAAGATAGATTTGGATTCCCAAGACTCTTTGAGCTCATCAAAGTTCGTATAATAAATTATGAGTTCCAAAGCTACACTTAAGGCTCAATCCAAACCAATAAAAAAGAAATCCAAGATCAAAGGATCAAAAAAACAAAATTGATCTCACACAACTAAAAAAGGCAAAAAAAAACAAAAAAAAAAACCCTAGGATCATTTAAAAGTGGGTACCTGAGAAAGCTCAACCATAACAAGAGAATAAAAATGCATTCTATGTGGGTAAAGAAGGGATTTCCCATGCCCCTTCCAAATTCTATAGCCACATCTTGACCTGCAACTGATCACAAGAAATCTTGCACTCTTAAAAACATTACTTTTTAGGAATTCATGAAAAGTGTAAGCCATTCTCTTGTATTTTCTTCTCTTTTCAATATTCATCATGGGCATTGGCCATCAAGCCTTCAAGTGAATCAAATGCAAGGAAATCATTTATCAAATGCAAGGAAATCATTTATCAAGGAGAATATAAACTATGAAGATGGACATCACGTATAATACTTGGTTTTATTACTCACATTTTCTTTCAAGCCCTTTGTTCGAATGCAGCACTTGACCAAGAATCTAAATCTATGAAAAAAATCTATGGATATTGTTTCTCAATTGGTTCATATATTTTCCTCATCTTGCTTTGTTTGACATCGTACTTCACATCAAGAAACCCCACATACTCGAGATTGTGTGACCTTATATGAACTTGTATTTCGTCTCTTATATGAACTTGTACCACACCACCCTCCCTTACGTAAGTGCTTATGTACTCATACTCCCTTTGGAGCTTCTACATTAATACAATTATGTGCATGCTCCCTTTTAAATAATATGAGGGTCTTGTAGTCATCATGTCCTTGTAGCTTTTCAATACACAATGGAGGCATAAACTTAGCACAAGAGAAGAAAACCCATATAGCGGAATTTGACTTGTTTTCTCTAATTAATAAGAAATAAAAGAGTGATGGAGTTTTCTTGTCATTGCACTATGTAGTACTTGAAGCTATGTGACAAAAAAAACACGTTTGAAAAAGTCATGTATCTCAACATCCTACATAAAGCAAAATCTCGGCAAGTGGATACGTGATAAAGAAGATTAGATGTAGAAAACAAACAAAGTCATCAGCAAGTGACTTTCGATATCTCTATACCATCCTTACAAACGGAGAATCATTTTTTTTTATTTTTACTTTGTCTTTATTGAGTGAGTTCATTTTCTATTGTGAAAAAGAAGAAAGGAAAAGGAGGCCTTAACCAACTGTCACTCTAGAACAATGGCAAGTACCAATGTTAAGAGATCTACCTCATACTTGTCAATCTGAGGAGACATGAGGGTGATATGATGACCATGAGAAAGTGGAGTGCACAGAGTGGGTGAGTGTGAAGCATGCAAGCATCCACAGACATACACACACACACAAGGTAAGACAAAGAGTGGAGCAATGGAATACTGCATTAGCAAGCTCCAAGAAAGTATACAATGCTCAAGAATAAGTTCACCCTCAGGTTCCAAGTCTTATTTGAGGGCTCAAACGGAGCCTAAAAATCATGAAAATTGGTACATCGATACTTCTAATACTCTTCAACCTTGAGGACTCCTTGGCTTGAACAAAATGGAGTTGCAAAAATATGAAATGATATTTGCAATTATTATTAGTGATCAAAATCATTGTTTTTATAGGGGTTTCTTCTAAAAATTAGGCATATACTTCTTGGAACTCCCTACATGCTCCCTCTTCTTGTGTCTCCACCTCTTTGATGCATTCCCCTGCCTCATGTTTGACCTTGAGTGCCAAAACCTCCCCTCTCGAGTCTCTCGTCCTTGATAGACCCTTGTTGGAGTGGGTGCTCCATGTAGTACTTTGAGAGGTAGTGTCCATCATGTATTAACAAGAGGAGTTTGTCTTCCAAATGTAGTGGGCTGCATTGTGCTACTCTTAATTTTGTCAATGCTAGCCTTTGCAAGTTTTAATCCCTTTGTATGCACATCTTTCTTGGATTCTAGCATGATGGTGTATTTGTGAGCTTCCAAAAATTGCTAGTTGCTCAAAAGAGGTTTTCAATGTTGATTTTGAGTAGTTGTCAGCTATGAATTGCTTCATAGCTACTGATAACCTTGATATCCTCTTGGATCTTTTAAAGATGGTTTTCACGGTTATCATGCCAAGTAATCATAACCCATAATGAATGATGGGTAAGTGTGTTAGTGCATGGGTTGAAGAGAATATGTGCTTTTTACATGGCCTTGTAATGTGGCCCTATGCATGTTTACTTGGGGAATGCATTGTAAGAAGTATGGTGCAAAATATTGGGTCTTGGATAAGTGCTCAAAGGCGTGCTGATGAAGAGGTTTCCTCATCTATCATCGTTATATTGTTGCCAAAGTAGGTGATTCTTACCATTGTGAAATGTTGATCGACGTTCATCTCTTTGTGTTGTACTCCCATCATAGTGGTTGACCATTTGCTTGTCTTTTGTTGTTGATGGATGTGCTTATTAATGATTCACTGATAAGATTCTTTGAGAACACGCATGCTCTTGTCACTTCTCTCCTTTTTTTAGATTTTTTTTAGGAACAATGTCACAAAACAAGAAGAAAGAGGTAAGTATCAATAAAATAGTTTACATATGTCAAATGTGTCTCATGTGCCTAGGATTCTCAACTATGTCTATGCACGGCCTTGTAATGTGGCCTTACATGAATACATATTGTGGAAATGCATGATGAGAATGGTGCAAAAGATGGAGCTATGCAAAGGGCACATGGTTTTTCACATGATGAGGCTTCCAATGTTACTTGCAAATGTTGATGCAATCTTTGTTTGGAGGTATCCATTGGCAGTTGAAATGATGCAATCAATTGATGGTTGTCATTCAACTAATCATTCCTCCCTATAGTGATCCATTTTAGAAGAGCGTTTGGCTGCATGCAAATCACTTTTGACTTCTTCTCTTACTCACAATAAGAAACAAGCATCTTGTAACGAATAAACTTGTTCATGTTGATAGATATGCATCCACAAAAGATAGGCTTTTCGATGAAAACTTGTGTCTATCATGATAGCGAGGACTTGATGATACATTGAATCCATCTCAAAATCTTTCCATTATGATAGACAAATATACATCACGATAGACAAGTATCAATCGATACAAACACCTTTGTACATCGTGACAGAGAGGTGTCCATCACGATAGACAACTACCCATCAAGACAGACAAGTATCAATCATGATAGGTAGCTATCTATTGCGATGGACTATTCCACCACAATTGACAAACCAAAATGGAGAGCCCTATCCATTGTGGTTGATAGCCTTGTCAATCGCGATAGAGAGCCATTTTAGCCAAAAAATTAAGGTTCTTATTTGGCAAATTTTTGAGCTAAAATTTGGTATTTTGTTAGGCCATTGTGGCTTTTGAGCAAGACATGGGCTAGCTAAGCATATATCATGCTTGAGGGAGCATACTCCCTCCGTGTTGGATCACTCATCAAAGCACTCATCTCGAGGCTGGAAGAATATTAAACCACCTTAGTAATTTCTTTAGCTCAGCCTAAGTACGATTAATATTATTGATTAATTGTTGATATATTTAGGTGGTGATGTTTGTGAACACACTAGGATTGGTGGTGCACTTTTTCCCCTCTTTAAGAGGTTTTTTCCCTCTCTTGTATATATGCCTATAACTGTATAGGGTTACTTATCTTTGTACATTCTCTTCGTAATACATTCAATATTGTGTGTTGTACTCCAAGCTTCTTCCAAGCTTCTTTTTCTTCTTCCTTGTGTTGTCCGCATGCTTCCATAGACCTCAAACTCCAACAATTGGTATTAGAGCAGGTCGTTGCTTCATCTAGGGCATCGTCATCACCCCTTCGATCATAGTCTCAGAATTGCATGAAATTTAGTGAGCATACTTAGGGCGATTAGAAGTTCAAAATTGCTTTTGTTTCTAGTGTTGAAATCACGATCTAAGCTCATTTTGACCTTCAAATGCACTATTACAATGCTTGTGCAGACAATTTCAACTTTTTGTGCCAAACATATATATAGGTTTAGGTTCATCGGTATAAGCATCTCAAAGTCTATTATAGGTTTAGCGGAACTCAATAAGGTAGTTATGTTCAACTTTTTGAGATAGAATCATTTTTTATGCATTAAGGTATTTTAGTTAGTGGCCATGGCTAAAAGCAATGATGTATTCTATATGTTGGTTTTTGAGGATAAGTTGGATGGTACCAATTACCCATTATGGGCTTATATGATGTGGCATGTATTGGTTGCAAAAGGATTGTGGAATATTGTGCAGGGTGTTGAAAAATGTCATATTTCACCTACAAATATAGTTGCTAAAGGTGATGCAGATGGCATTGAAGATGGTTATATTCTTTAGGTTCCTCATCATGTTGTGGTTCGTGCTGCATCTATTGTAGAGCAACTTCACTAAGATGACAGAGATGCTCATGCACATGCATTGATAGCCTAGTCTGTCAAACATGCCATTATTCCCCACATTCCCTGTTGGAACATCAAGATTACACTATGCTTGAGGTGGATTTGATCTACATCAAAAAGGAATATCCATTAGAGAGTTCTTTTCTTTTTGCTCACTTATTGTATTTTTTAACAAATATTTTTCATGGATCTTTTACCATTGTAAAAATCTTGAGCTTTACACATGTACAAGTAGAAAGAGAGAGCCCAAATCCCACAAATTTGTGGTAGTTGTTGCAATCAATCAAGCAATCAATCACTTAAAAGTAGATCAAACTAGATATTCACTTTTCCTAGATTGTAGGAAAGTGAATTGACTCCCTCCAACAACCATTCCCACCTTCATTTGAATTCAAAATCCCCTTGTAGAAGTCATGGATCACTTCTAGAGTCTATATAAAGAATTCAAATTACTTGTACAATACTTGGAAGCAATACACATACACTTGTTGGAGGAGATGGATGGATGGATACACGTGGAATCATTTAAAATGATCAACTATGCTATGAGAAATGAGTTTAGCAAACCAAAGCTTACCCCTAACTTTTTAGGGACTAACCAGTAGATGACTAGTGAGCACTTCGATGACGATTTCTCCTGAAAAAAATGCCTTGAAATTCTGATATAGTACAAAGTAGACTTCAAGTTGGTTCCAACAAGCCAAAGATTATGAAAAGTGGTTGCGAATTCGTTGAGATATGATCAGAGAACATTGACTGCTCTGAGTAGTCATAGCAGAGAAGTAGACAGAGATGTTCAATGAACTATATGTATTATAAAACATGATTGTACAAGATCATTGGCATTGTAATGATCCTCAATGATGATAGAATGAGTGAGCTATGGTGTGAGCCACTCAACTTCTATAAATGATCAAGGAGAGAGCTCTGAATGAGGCCACACATAGCCATGATATTTTCAAAGACTTTTTATATGAGTTTTCTTCCAACTTTGAATTTGAATTCAAACTTGGCTCCAACTAAAGGTGGCTCCATTGATTTAGGAGTTATTGTCTCAAATGAACTTGTAGCTACTGTTCTCAATAACTCCACAAGATATAGACTTTTACAAGATTCTTCAAAGATTTAGTCTCTTACAATAGTAAATGATCAAGTGATTACAAGTCAAGGTTCACATGTAACATCAAGTGATAGTTGCACACATTGTCTTCTAAGCCAAATGTGTAGGCTTGATCATTTTGCTCCAATAGATCCCCCTCAAGCCAAACCTCTTGGCTTGCATTGCTTCATCAATCCTCTTGAATATCTTGTAATCAAATCATGGTTTTAAACCTACAAAGCTTAGTACCATGAAGTGCTTTGGTTAACAAATCAGCAGACTTCATATCTGTAGATACACATGCTAGTTCAATCTCTATGGTCATGTCTTTCTCTCTAAAATAGTGATAGTGCACTTCTATATGTTTGGTTCTTGCATGATAAATGGGATTGGTTGCAAGATGAAAAGAACTAGTGTTATCCCCATATATTGCATGGGGAAGATTTCAAAGGTCTCCCCCTACCTTGCTTACCTCCTTTGCACCTTCCTCTTGAATTCCTACCTCTTCTTGCATAGTTAGCTTGAGAAGTAGCACCTTCATCTTCAACTTTCTTGCTCTTTCCTTTATCCTTAGACTTTCCTTTATCTGTATAGAGGGTAGAAGAATTGTAACCTCTTGATGGTTCACCATTTTTGTTGAGCTTTGCCTCATGGGTGAAGAGTTGCCCCATGATAGTGGTTAGATCACGGATTTGCATATCCATATAAAGATCAATTGCAGTTGTGAAAGATTCCTACTTATCATCTGCCTTGATTCCATTGATTATCTATCTCACTATTTTCCTCTCTTCAATCTCCTATTCTATGCTTGCCAAATGATCAGCTACATCTTTCACCCCAGTCACAAACTCAGAAACATTCTGCTTAGGTTGCTTCTTTTGAGTAGTAAACTCCATCCACAATGGATTTTCCTAGATCTTGTATTGGAAGAAAAGTATGAAGATAGAGTATCCCAAGTCTCTAAGGAAGTTTTGCAATTCCTAATATGACGAAGAAGGAAGTCAAAAATAGAGTTAAGTAGATATGACCTAGCCAAAGCATCTTTGGCACACCATGAGTTGGGTCTTTCTTGCTCCTCTCTTGTAGGTTGATCTTTGCTTCTAAATGTGGGCATCTCCTCATCTCTTGATATGTATCCATATCGATTTCTTCCTTGTAGATAGGTCTTCATCCTCAAAGACCATGTTTGATAATTATTCCTATCCAATTTATCAATGAAAGAAGGAAAACCATCTCCCATTTTACCTCAACTTGCTCTGATACCACCATTCGAGGAGATGGACGGATACCTCAAGGAAATAAGGTGGTACTGCTAAAACCTGCTTTGTACCTGCCTTGATACACTTCAGAGTAATATAGTAAGCCCATTTAGATTGAAAATGATACCAAGAAAGTACCTATGTACTTTGGAGTTGATGCTTGAAACAATTGAATCAAAATAGAGTACCTCAAGAATAGCTAGTGTTGAAAAACTTGTTATTTTGGTCCATATGCTGGTTCTTTTACTCAAATCTCATAGTACATTAACAATTGATGAAATTCCTTTGAGGGAACTTGATTACCTTAGATAGCTAATGATTGCAAGTGGAATCATCTAAAATTATCAACTATGCTCTGAGAAATGAGTTTAGCAAACCAAAGCTTACCCCCGACTTTTTAGGGACTAACTAGTAGATGACTAGTGAGCACTTTGATGATGCTTTCCCCCAGATGCCTGAACCAAATGCCTTGAGATTTGGATATTACAAAGTGGAATTCAAGCTGGTTCCAACAAGCAAAAGATTATGAAAAGTTCTTGAGAATTCATTGAGATATGATTAGAGAAATTTGATTGTTCTGAGTAGTCATAGCAGAGAAGTAGACAAAGATGTTCAATGAACTATATGTATTATAAAACATGATTGTACAAGATCATTGACATTGTAATGATGCTCAATGATGATGGACGGAGCTGAGCTATGGTGTGAGCCACTCAGCTTCTACAAATGATCAAGGAGAGAGCTCTAAATGAGACCACACATAGCCGCAATATTTTCAAAGAATTTTTATAAGAGTTTTCTTCTAAGTTTGAATTTGAATTCAAACTTGGCTCCAACTAAAAGTGAATCCATTGATTTAGGAGTTATTCTCTCAAATGAACTTGTAGCTAATGTTCTTCCTAACTCCACGAGATATAGGCTTTTACAAGATTCTTCAAAGATTTAGCCTTTTACAATAGTAAATGATCAAGTGATTACAAGTCAAGGTTCACATGTATCATGAAGTGATAGTTGCACACATTTTCTTCTAAGCCAAATGTGTAGACTTGATCATTTTGCACCAACAACACGTGACCATCATTGTCTTGCTCCTTCATTTTTTTGTATCATCTTCTTTGCCAATAGTAACCTTACAGAGGCTGCAGCTCTCTATAAAGAGCTCCAAATTGGATGCACAATGGCTCATTGGAAAGGTATTAGTGCCTAGTTTATGCCTATAAATGTTCATAGAATTTGGTTCAATAGATTGGGAGACATCTTAGTTTTGTTGTCTCCAGGTCAATCTCTGTGTATTCCTAAAAAATAGGAGGTACAATGGCAATCCATCACCATGGCTTATGATCTCATCATGGATGTGCAAAATCTAGACTTCAAAATCTTTCTTGAAAAACTCTTCAATCAAGAGGCCAACAATAGCATAAAGGAAGGTAAATCCTATCATGGTAATTCAACTAGTGCTCTATATGCAAAAAAGAAGGATAAGAAGCTAAAAGGCAAGAAGAAAGAAGAAGATGAAGAGGAGGCTTGGGAAGAAGAAAGGACCAAAGCAAGACAAAGCCAAAGGTTAGAATGTTCAACCTTGTGCCATCTTTGATAAGACCAACCACACCACTCAGAATTTCTGGTTCAATGCGAAGACCCAAAAAGGAAGTGGAAGAGGTGGATATGGCAACAATACAGGCAGAGGTGGACACAACTTCAACAATAACAATAGAGGCTATAATAGAAGGGACTTAAAAAATTATTCAGAAGGTCAAGCACATGAAGACTCATTGCTTCTTATGAATCTAAGCCGTAGAGAAGGTAAAGAAGATGATCATTTGTTCTACATAGATTTAGGATATTGGAATCATGTTGCAGGAAACATTGCTCTTCTATCTGATTTGGAAAGTCCAAAGCATAGACATGAAGTTCAAATAGGGGATGACACAAAGCATAATGTGGAGAACATTGGTAATGTCAAAGCTTCCAATGGCAAGACAAACATTCTAAGTAAGGTTCTCTATGTACCCACTATCACTAAAAACCTAATAAGTGTAGGCTAAATAGTTGAAAAAGGCTTGCAGGTTAGGTTCACCCAACATGGAGCTTTTGTGGAAGATCCATGTCAAGGCTTCAAGAAGATATCTAGTGGTGAGAAGCATGGCAGGCTCTTTACTTTTGAAGTAGGAGAAACCAAGAATGTAGCTCTATTCACTTTTGGGTCTCAAACCCTAAGTGAGCTTGAAGTCTAGCATAAGAGACTTGCTCATGTGAATGAAAGAACCTTGAAGGATATATGGAGGGATCAAAGTGTTCTAGGACTACTGAACATGTACATCCACAAGAACTTATTGGGCTTAGTACATACAGATGTATGGGGACCAAGTCAAGACCCTTCATTGGCAGGATCAAGGTATTATGTCTCATTTATTGATGAACATAGTAGATGGACTATTCTATACTTTATCAAAAGTAAGAATGAAGTGTTTGACTCTTGCTTCAAAAAGTATCTAGCACATATGGAGAATCACACAGGTAGATCACTCAAGAAGCTCAAATATGACAAAGGGGGAGAATACATCTCCAAAGAGTTCGATGAGTTCTTGCAAGACAAATGTATCAAAAGGGAAGTGACTACAGATTCTCTCCTCAACTCAATGGAATTGCAGAGAGGAGAAACAAGACATTGGTTGGTCAACCAGAACAATGCTTGAACAGAAGAAGTTGCCACACTATCTATGGGCAGAGGCTATTTCAACTGTTGTGTACCTTGTCAATAGACTATCATCCAAATCACTTCAAGGTATGACTCCTTATGAAGCATGGCATGGAAGAAAACCTAGACTTGGACATTGCAAGGTTTTTGGTTGTTTAGGTTATGTTCATGTACCATCACAAATAAGAGGTTAGCTAGATGAAAGGCAAAAAAGGTAGTGTTTATTCGTTATGACTCAACTCAAATGGGTTATAGGTTCTATAACCATATGATCTTGATTCTGATTCTCATCAATTAGGAAGCAAGCATGATACACAAGTCCTCGATCCAAGAAGTGATACAAATGATGACCTAGATGAAAGAGAAAAGGATTACAAACTATGGAAGTCAAGAGGAAAAGCAAAGATGCAAGAGGTTTGAGAATGCTCCAAACAAGCAACTAGAAGATCAACAAGAGAGTAGAAACAACCAGAAAGGTATGGATATGATTCCACATGTGTTACAAATCATTCAATCTACTTGGCAAAAGATTCAATTTCAGAAGAACCATCAACATATGAAGAGGCAAAGGAAAGCCCTAATTGGGAAAAGTCCATGAAAGAAGAAATAGATGCATTGAAGGAGATGGACACTTGGGATTTGGTTTCAACGTCACTGAATCAATAGGTAATTGGTTGAAGATGGGTATATAAAGTTAAAAGAATTTCAGATGGATCAGTTTGCAGGTACAAGGAAATATTAGTTGCTAAAGGATGCTCACAAACCCATGCTATAGACTATGAGGTAATATTCTCACCAGTTGCAAAGATGACTACAATCATAACATTGCTAAGTGTAGCTACTGCAAGGAATTAGAGACTCCTCTAACTTGATGGGAAAATTGCATTCTTAAATGGTTGGATAAGTGAAGAGGTATACATGTCACAACCACCAGGTTTTGAAAACCCTAATCATCCATCTTATGTTGGAAAACTTAAGAAACCATTGTATGGTTTGAAACAAGCTCCTAGAGCTTGGAATTATAGGTTGGTTATTACATATCTTCAACATCAAGGGTTCAAAGATAGCAACTCATATCTTTCTCTATTCATCAAAAGGGATCACAATGAGTTATCTATCTATGTGTATATGTAGATGATATTATTCTGACAGGTGATGATTTGAGTGGCATTCAAAGGATCAAGAGACACATGCAAGAAGAGATCAAAATCAGTGACTTAGGTGAGCTCACATATTTCCTAGGTATGCAAGTGATATACACATATGAAGGAATGTATTTGACTCAGAGAAGATACATTCAGGATCTACTTCTTAAGTTCAAAATGGAGAACACTAAACCTATAGGTACACCTTTTGAGATGAATCGTAAACTTAGTGTTTATGAAGGTGAGAAAATTGAAGACATTAAAGAGTATCAAAGCTTGGTAGGTAGCTTCATATATGCTACTCATACAGGGCATACATCTCATATAGCGTGGGAGTTCTTAATGAATTCATGCACTCACCAAGAAGACCACACATGGATGTGGCTAAGAGAGTACTTAAGTATCTCAAAGGTACAATCAATGAAGTTATATTCTATCCTTACTCTTCATATTTGGATAGCAAAATCTATTTAGATGCAGATTGAGCAGGACCTAAGGATGATAGAAGAAGTACTTCTGGTTACTTAGCATTTGCAAGTTCAAAGCTAGTGTCATGGAGTTCTAAAAAGCAACCAACAGTTGCTTTATCCTCAACTAAAGCAGAGTACAGAGGTTTGACCATAGCAACTCAAGAGGCAATATGGTTAAAAGCATTGTATACAGATTTGGGACTTGTGAGTTCCAAACCTCACATATGTGGAGATAATGTAAGTTCCATGCATCTAGCAGCAAATCCTATTTTCCATGCAAGAACCAAACACATAGAGGCTCATTAACACTTCATCAGGGAGAAGCTTATGGCAAAGGATATTGACATTTATTTTGTTCCAACGGAAAAGCAAGTAGCAGATATGATGATGAAGGCACTTGATGGAATAAAGCTTTGTCAATTCAAAGGTATGGCATGCATTCAACCTATTAGAGAATGAATACTTAAGCATACTTTAGCTTGAGGGGGAGCTGTTGGACATCAATCTTACACTATGCTTGAGGTGGATTTGATCTACATCAAAAGCTATCGCTTGGATTACATTGAAGGAATATCCATTGGAGAGTTCTTTTCTTTTATGCTCACTTATTGTACTTTTTTAAAAAGATTTATCATGGATCTTTTACCATTGTAAAATTTTTGAGCTTTACACATGTAAAAGTAGAAAGAGAGAGCCCAAAATCCATGAATTTGTGGTAGTTGAGTTGCAATCAATCACCTAAAAGTAGATCAAACTAGATCTTCACTTTTCGTAGATTATAGGAAAGTGAATTGATTCCCTCCAACAACCATTCCCACCTTCATTTGACTTCAAAATCCACTTGTAGAAGTCATGGATCAATTCTAGAGTCTATATAAAGACTTCAAATCACTTATACAATACATGGGAGCAATATACCGACACTTGTGACCATCATTGTCTTGCTCCTTCATTTTTCTACATCATCTTCTTTGCCAATAGTAATATTCTTGTAGAGGTTGCTGCTCTCTATATAAAGCTCCAAATCAGATGAGTGATGGCTCATTGGAAAGTATTAACATTATGCGTATAAATTTGCATAGCAATTTTTTTAGTATATTGGGGGAAATCATAGTTTTGTTGTCTCAAGGTCAATCTCTACGTATCCTTGAAAAATAGGAGGTACCACTATTGAGTGTCAGATTCATTCCTATAGCATATTTTGCTTGTTCCTCATACTTTTTTGCATTATATACACTCAACCCTATGTGTATCACTCCCATAAAATGAATTTTTCTAATTTTAATCACTTTGGTTGCTATGAGCATTTGAAGTTCATTGTCTCTTCCATAGATAATAAGTTTTTGAGCTAGTCGATGCGTGAACCTATGTGTTTTATATCCACTCTTTCTCCTTGATGCTCCAAAGTACACTGTGCATTTTGTTGCCCATATCACATGCCTATAAGGTCTATTTGAGTCTCCATAAGGTCAAGGGTTAGTCTTGTGCTGATTGGCTGGACCAAACTTGGTCGCTTCAAAACTCACTTTTCTACCTCCTACAAGCTTCTACACAATCAAAGAAGGATGAAAGAGACGAGAAGAAAATAGAAAAGGAAAAATTGTTTTGCAAATATTGTAAAGAAAATGATCACTTCATAAAAAGTCAATCAAAACTAGTCGCAAAAGAAGCAAAGAAGAAAGAGGCTCGAATGGTTGTTGTAGAGGCCTTTTGTCAAATGCTTTATTTGTGCTAGGGATCAAGAAAAATATGTTATCGATTTCAGCATTAGGCAAGATCGGCTTGGTTGTGAGATTTGTTGATGACAAATGTACAGTTCATGATCTGTCGAATGGTGACATCATTATTGCTACTGGCATTTTCTATCCTGGGCTGCATAAGCTCATAAATTATGCAAAATCTATGAATGATTCAACATTGCCATTCAAGATTCTCAGGCTACGTCTGATGCAAAGCTTTGGCATGCATGGTTTGGTCATCTAAATTTTTCTAGTTTGCTATGCCTCCAGAAATTTGAAATGATGTCCTCTTTGCCCCAACTTTAGGCATGTGGTAAACATATCTGTGAAGGTTGTATTTTGGGAAAAATACAACATTCCTCCTTCCCAAAAGATGGTTCAGTTTGAGCTACTCAAAAATTACAGCTTGTTCATAGTGATACATGTGATCCTATACAGACACCTTCTTTTGGGAACTATCTTTAGTTCATGACTTTCATTGATGATTTTTCCAAGCATGCATGGGTATATCGATTGAAATCAAAGTCTCAAGTGTTTATGCACTTCAAACAGTTTTTGGTTTTGGCTGAAAATGTGTTAGCTTGTAAAATGGGCACCCTCCATTCTAATCGATGGGGGAAATATATGCCTTCTTATTTTAGTCCATTTCTGGTTGAACGTGGGATAAAACATCAGTGTACAGTGCCATATACACCTCAAAAGAATGCAGTTGTTGAGAGGAAGAATAAGTCACTCATGGAGATGGCGATGTGCATGGTCAAGACTCGAGCTTTACCACATAGTTTCTAGCTTGAGGCTGTCATGTGTGCAACATATGTATTTAACATATGTCCCACTAAAGTATTGCAGTCTATCACTCCATATGAGGCTTGGCATGGTCGTAAGCCATCTATTGCTCACCTGCATGTCTTTGGTAGTTTGGCATATGCATTAGCTCTTGAATAACAATGTAGGACATTGGATGATAAAGCAGTGAAATGTATTCTTTTTTGGTATAGTTCTAAATGCAAAGGCTATCCTTTATATCATCCATAGACTAACACATTTTGTTTAACTGTGATGTTTTTTTTGTGGAAGATTCTATTCAGTCATTACTTTCATGTACAAAGGAGACATTGGTTAGCTCCAAAGATATGTATGAAACTTTGCTGGCTCTTTTAATAAGTGGACATTCTAGTGCTAGTCTGAGCAAGGAAATTTACATGATGTGGATTTACATGATGCACTTGTTTTTTGAGGAGGCAAAAACTATGCTAGAATATTTTGTGCAGACTTTGCATGATAGCAAATTAGATGCACCTTTGTCATATCATACTCATTCACACTCTCATAGTGCTTGTTTTGCATCAGCTTTCTATGCTATGGCTGCCTCCACTCTTTGTGATAAGAATGAGCCTGTTTTGTTTGATGAGGCACAAAATTCTGAAAGTTGGATGGTTGTTATGCAATTAGAATATGATGCTATCATGAAAAATGGTATCTGGTCTTTATGTGACTTGCCTCTTGGAGAGAAAGGCCATTGGCACTAACTGGGTATACAAGCTGAAGTGTAAGCCTGATAGAATAGTTGATAGGTAGGTATAAGGATAGGCTTGTTGCAAAGGGTTTTGCTAAGGAAAGAGGCATTGATTTTGATGAGACCTTTGCTCAGACATGCTGAATGACTACTGTTCATAGCATATGTGCACTTGCAGCTCATCATGGTTGGAATGCACATCACTTGGGCATGGTTTGAAGCAAGATCCACGTGCTTGGTATGAAAAGATACATGCCTACCTGATTGCACATGGTTTTGAGAATAGTCCAACTGAGAGGAACTTATATGTCAAGCATGGAAATTATGTGCTTCTGATAATTTTTATCTATGTTGATGGCATGCTACTCACTGGTGCTATTGAGAAGCATATTGCTAATTTTAAGGCTGATTTACATGCCTCATTTGAGATGTTAGATTTGGGGCACTTGCATCATTATTTGGGCATTAAGTTTATGCAAGTTGATGGCGGAATAGATTTGTGTCAAACAAAATATATTGACACATTATTGTAGCTTTTTGGCCTTGAAGACTATGGAGAAAGGTTTATGGTTGAGTCTTCATGATGCTGGAGATGCATTTGATGTTGTTGTCTATCACTAGGTTGTCAGATGCTTGATTTACTTATGCATTACTCAGCCAGATATTCAATTTGTTGTCTCACAGATGAGTAGATTTATGTGTTGCCCAAGTGTTAAGCATTGGTAGACAGTTAAGTGCATCCTTCACTACTTGAGTGTTACCTAGCTACTTGGATTGTTTTATCCCAAGGGAGGATCACTACCGCCAGATTTACATGATTTTTTTTACTATGACTAGGCTGGTTGCTATGACACTCATGTGTCCACTAGTGTCTTTTGCTTCATGCTTGGTAGCTCATGTATATCTTGGTTCAGCAAGAAGCAGCCTATTGTGGCCACTTCCTTTTGTGAGGTTGCGTACAGGCCAACTTTCACAACGACTATTGAGTGTGTGTGTGTGGTGTAGATGCCTTATGGCTGATTTGGGTGTTGGTCAATCTTCTACCACCACCATGTTCGCTAATAGTCAGGGTGCATTGGTAGTTGTGAGGAACCCTCTGTTCCATGCTCACACTAAGCACATTGAGGTGCACTATCATTATGTCAGGGAGAGGTTCTCTACTGGAGAGATTAGTTTGGCATATGTGCACACACAAGAGAACATTGTAGACCTTTTCACAAAGGCTCTACCACGTAGAGATTCGAAGCTTTCCGCAAAGCCTTGGGCTTACGTTCTTTTGTGGATTGATTCCACATAGCTTGGCACTTCCTTATACATGAGTGCTAGCTCCTTGTTCACCACACACTCCCAGAGGGAATTCATTGATATATTTAGGTAGTGATGTGTGTGGACACACTATGACTACCGAGGCACTTTTCTCCATCTTTAGGAGGCTTTTTCTCCTGGCTTCTATATACACCTAAAACCCTAACATGTTAATCATCTTTGTACATTCTCTTGGTAATACATTCAATATTTTGTGCTATGCTCCAAGCTTCTTCTTCTTCTTCTTCTTCATTGTGCTATTCACATGCTTCCATATACCTCAAACTCGAGCATTAGTTAGGGCTATGTTAGGCATGACACAAGTACAAGAACCATAATTATTCAAGTTCAAGTGTAAGATAGAATATTGTTGTGACAAACGCTAAGGGAAAGAACACTAATTGATTGATCTCACATCAAGTTGTCATAAAACACTCAAGTATTCCTAATGATGCTATTTATCAAACAAGATTGAACAAGACAAATTCATAAAGAACAAGTAACATCTACAAAAGAACATTGCAATGTGATTGTACTTGGGAAAATTGGGACCAATCGATAGAGCTTATGAACCTTAGATTAGATAGACACCTAGGTTGGGATAGAAAAAGCATCAGATTCTTTGAGGCTAGTGTCAATCACATAGCTAGGATGCGGGCTTCATGATTATCCCTATGTGCTAAGTTCAGAGACTAGTGACTAAGAGATGTCATATAGCATGGAGAGACCATCAGGTAGCTTTGGTGATGCATATCTAGAAAATCCAGAAGGTCCATTTAAGACTCATGTGCATTCTCCCTTTTAAATAATATGAGGGTCTTGTAGTCATCATGTCCTTGTAGCTTTTCATACACAATGGAGGGATAGACTTAGCACAAGGGAAGAGAACCTATATAACATAATTTGATATCTTTACTTTGATTCATAAGATGTAAAAGAGTGATGGAGTTTTCTTGTCATTGAATTTTCAATTTGAATCAATAGCAAATAGTCAAATGATATGCAATATGTAGTACTTGAAGTTGTGTAACAAAACACGTTTTAAGTTGTGTGATAGGGACAACACATTTGTCACCATGGGTTGCACTTTATATTTGATATTAGATTTATTTAGATCTCAATGGTTTACCATTGGTCTACTTGTATTCGGTCAAGACCTTAGCCGGATCAAGAACGAGAACTCAGGGGAGCCAACGCTCTAGCATGAGTCTTTGATGTTATTCCATCTTCTCAAAGTTTCAATATGAGGTGTGTTTGAACCTTAGAGAAGACTCTAGATGTTTCAAGGGCAAGGGCTATTTAAGATTGGGAGGAGAGTAGCAGGTAACCAATTGGGGTCTTTCATGTGAGAACTAAAGAGAGGTCTACCTTGTGTGACAATCCACTAGGTAGGGAAAAGAGTTTGAAAGTGGTGCTTGTTAGTTGTCAATGTGGTTATCCTTCATGGAAAGTCTTTGTCATCTACTTAAAAAATGTACCATATTAGTATGAAAAGTTAGAATTCCTAATCAATTATGAAAAGGAGCCTATGAATAGTCCTAAATACACATACAATATTGTGAAAAGGGGCATGTGAGGTTTTGAAGTATGAAGGATATGATATTTTTCTTTTGCAAAGCACACTTTCAATTATAAACTTTACTAAATAATAAGAAACAACAAGAAAATAAAAAGAGAGTTAGACTACAAAGAAGTTTTATATTCCCTCATTTCATTTGTGAGAGAGACTAAGAGACAGTTTGCTTGCTTGTTGTTTTTGTGTGCTTGTGAGTGTTTTCTGCAAGAAATAGCTTAAATAGTAGCATCAACTCCACCATCAGGTATGAGAGTCACCTTACGTGCAACTCAAGGTGATATCTCTGTCTCTTGCAATAGCCAGAGAAATTTGGTATTTTTGAATTAAATGTATTGCGTGATAGACATTGTTAGAGATAGATCCAAGTTGGATCATTTATCAGTGTGTTTTGGAACAAGAGCATGTTTTGCTCAGGTTCCTAGCTTTAGGGTTATCCTAAGGTTCCATCTTAGAAGGTAGAGTGAGTATGCATGATGGCCACATGTCACAGTGGCCCACTCCATAAGCTTAAAAAGCTTGGAGCAAGAGGATAAATAGGATTTGAGGAGAGCAGCACACACACCATTTTTTAAGTCTTTTTGTGAGAAGAGTCTCATATTTGGTATTAGATCACATTTGATCTTGGGCATGTGGATCTACAAGAGAGAGAAAGACACAGTATTTGTTTCTCTTTTGCTAATTTTGGGCTGAGTAAGATGGAGCTACAAGGCTAATTTTTGGATCATGTTCTTGAAGAAGCGCTTGAACCGAGAGCTATGGATTTTTCTTGATAATTACTACAACAAAAGAGTGTTGAACAGCCCCAACGGGAGCTTGGAGTCCCCCTAAGGAGGCCTTAAGCTCGCCACAACATCCCATAATGGAAGACTACTGCCCACGGATGCCCATGAGTAGCCAACAGAGCCTCCAATGGCTTTCCAATCCACCCACACACTCAACCATGTGTAGATAGCAGAGACTCTCCTTCTCTTGGTGATGAAAGTTGTTGAGGTAAGGGATTCTATTTACACCCTCACTTAGTGATGTAGTCCCTCGATATGAAATAATATGAAAAACCCAAGTGTGATTCTTGCCTTCCTTAGCCTCTACGTGTGCCATCTCACACATCCTCATTTTCTTTGAGTTTTGAAGTCCAAAAGCTATGCATGAATATACATAGGTGCAAGCTTTTGAGCATAACGTCCTCTAGACTCATCTAAATTGGATGATTCAACTTGGTATATAAATAAGACTTCACGAAATCAACAATTAGTGGTTGGAAGTCAAAAATTGGATTATAAAAAACCACATGTATAGATAATTTAGTTCTCTAAGTACCTCTTTTCAAAGAGAGATGTTGCCCATCCACCTCGTTCCATTGTTCTAGCCGTAACGTTCTTATGGAAGGCCAAAATGAAGAAATCCGAATTCTTATAGATTCTACACGTCAAGTACTTTGTTTTACATTTGTTATATCTCATAGTTTGACCTTTGCAAGGGAGCTTTGCATAAGCTTTTAAGATGATTATTGACTGACATGAAACTCCTTTTCAGTGGCTTGAGTGTTCAATTATGATGATTAGGAGTTCCCAATCACATTTAGTATATCAATTGAGATAGGCATGCAGTTTTTTAAATACCTTCTCATCATATATTTACTATCAAGTACAATCATTTGAAAACATTTTACATCATAATTTGTAATTTTGCATTGTTTTCTTTTCCAATCTTATGAAACTAACATTGGCATGTGTATCAAAACTAGTTTTGATATGAATTTATCTCTTCACATGAGGTTAGAATAACTTACATTGGTTCATAAAAGCATGCATATATTGTTTTTGTGTATCTTAGATTTGTTGTGCAGGTGTTGGAGTGAGAACAAAGATATTGACATGAGGGAAGGTAGTGTCCAACAACACATGTTGTAAAAGTTTTTTTTTTGCAAGTTTTTGGAGTAAAGAAAGTGGTTTTTGCACCACGAGGCTGATGCATATCATTGTATCATGGTTATTATTTTTTTTATATGCTTCATTTTCCTTGGGAAATGCTACCAAAATTTTTGTAACCACATGGTGATATATACCATGAGAAAACAAAGAGAGCATATGTTGTAAGAGAGAGAGGAAGTCTCACGTGTGCAACATAATTAAAAGCTTCTAGAGTAATTTAAGTAGAGAAAATGATGCATGAGTGGATGCATGCATACATAGACATGATTTCTAGAAATATGAAGTCCCTGATGCATTTTCTATCTATAGAGGAACATTTTATTTATCACCAAGATAAGTAAATGTGAGCATAAAGTATGTGGTAAAAGTACCATGAGTAGGCTAAGTTTGTTTTTAGGAAGTGAATGACAAAGATAGGTGAAATTTCGTTTTTCTGCCAAGATAGATGGTTTCTATCATGATAGACCAAAAAAATGGAAATTTTTAAAGTGCATCTAGTGATTTGGGATGGTGGTAGGGTGGTGTCTGTGAGACTCTTCTCATAAAACGACTTGAAAATGGAATGTGTTCTACTCTCCCCCCATCCTATTTATCCTATTGCTCCAAGATTAGAAAGCTTTTAGAGTTCTCTATGATGACATGTGGCCATCATGCATGCTCACTCTACTTTCTAAGATGGAATGTTAGGATAACCCTCAAACTAGGAACCTTAGCAACACATGCTCTTGTTCCAACACACACTCATAAATGATTTGGCTTGGATCTATGTCTAACATTATCTTCCCCTTCTAAAGATCATTTTCCTTAATGATCCAAGAGAGGTCTAAGAGTGGAAAACCTTCCAAGATATCAAATACTCTAGAAAAAACTAGTTCTACATGCAATTATCCTATCTAGCATCTCTTCTGGAATATCTGGTGTCATCTCTCTGCTTTATGATGGGAATTTCTAAGAAGTTTATCCTTGGCCTTAGAAAACCTTTCTTATTCTTGGCCCATGCTTCAAATTCTATAAACTATGTGGATTTTCCACCTAAGACACTTGCAATCTAAAGACAATCTATGTGAACCTACTAACTATTTGCCAATAGTTCCCTTGTCTTCTCATATGTGTAGGATAGTTGTGTGACATATATGCAATAAGGAGTAAAGGGATGTATGTTATCATCTTATGAGGAAGTGAACTGATTGCCCTCATGTATTATAGCTAGATATATCCCATTCTATCTTCTCCTCTAGCGTAAGTACCCTTAATATATCCTATGAAATCAAATTAATCTTCTAGGTGTGTCACTCTATCTAAAGATGATATTTGTAGTATTACTATATAGATTTGAATCTCAATATCTCATATAATTTGAAGATAATCAATGTGAAACTTTTATGTTCCCATAAGTGTTCCATTATCTTCTACATAAGACCTAAATTTTATAACATTATTTTTGCTAAAAATTGATATCTCAAAAGCCTCAAGTCTAAAGATATATCATCTAGACATCTATTGGATCTTCAACTATCTCCTTCATAAATAAAAATCATCCCTTTTAATTTATTCTTGATTCTTTGAGGCTCGAGACACACTCTGGCCCTTTTAAGGATGTACTAGACCTTAGTTCCTAATTCCTTCTTTTTCCTTATTGACCTTGACCCATACAAAGCTATTCTTATAAATTTAAAAAATTCTTCTTACTAACTTGTGTCCTTGTGAATCATCGTTACTATTCTAGTTTTTTTCAAATATCTTTCTTGCAAACCTTTCCTTTCCATTTATATATTCTGACTTATATTAGAACATGGACCTAACTTGTTTGTTTTTATAGAGAAAACAATATTTTTCTCCTTTAATTGATTCATCAATTATGTCTCTAAACTTATAGATCTAGCATAATTACTTATAGGATTGGTGTGTGTACTCTTTTCTATGTAAACTTCCATCAAACTTGGTCCTTTTCACCCTGTGTGTACTTAAACATATATCTTTGGTCCACTTCGCCCTTTCTATGATGTCCTATGGATAGAAACATCAAACTTGTTTCTCAACTTTCTTTCCATTTGGAACTAATTTCCTTGCCTGTAGACCTTGCATTGTTGTATAATCACTCCTCTATTGGAGAACAACCTTGCCTTGTACAGTAAATGCAAACCTTGCCTTGTACAGTAAATGCAAACCTTGCCTTGTTGTGTAATCCCTCTTTATTGAGAATGTCGACCACAACCTTGCCTTGTCTCCTTAATTCAAACCTTGTTGTGTCTCCTTAATGCAAACCTTGACTTGCTATTTAACCTTGTCTCTCCCTAATAGGGATTTAGACTATAGCCATGCCTTGCTTTCCATTTTCAAACCTTGCCTTTCTATATATCTTGGCCATTCTCACTTGAGTATTTGACCTATAGACTTCCATTGTTTACTTTCTACAAGCCTTGCCTTTTTGTGTATCTTGGCCATCCTCTCTTGAGTACTTGGCCTATAGACTTTCCTTGCTTGCTTAATGAAGATGAGTCCACCAAGGACTTCTATTCTTCATTCTTAGGTAGAGTGATAGATGGAACTATCCAATCTACCACTAGACTACTATGGAATCAAGATATGATTTCTATAGAGCTATTGACTCTAAAGTGTATGTCTAAACTTCCAAAAGATATTTCATGAATTTCTTATTACTAGTTTTTGGCTATGGCATTCTAATCAAATTTGATTTCCCCTTTCATTTCACGAATCTATAGTCTCTAATTCTTGTGGAATAAACTCTTTTGTTCTATAAACATAGAAATGTGCAGTAGTACTCATAGCTGTGTAGTTATGGTAACTACCTTTGAGCTGAGTACTTCATTTACAAGTATCCTCAACTTGTAGGTGTTCTTAGAATTCTCTTCTAGGGTTTGAAAATACCTTGATATTGCTTATCTCTAAGTTTCCAACTCATGAGACCTTGGCAAAAACTAGCCCATGTCCCAATTTTTCCTTTCTCCAAACTTTTAGTGTTCTTTACTAAACTTATTTGAGGTTTTTCCATATCCTCATCTCTTTCTAGATGAATTACTTTAAATATTTCTCTTTTAAATCCTAACTTTATTACTTTTGTTCATAATGGTACTTGCATTCTTCAAGATCATGGAATCTTTGATTATGGACTTTTCTTGATTATAGGTTCTAACTAGACACCCTAGAATTCTTGGCCATGAAACTACTAAGTTCCTTATTCTAATGACTGTTAGTCGGCCGCCATAGTGGGACAGATGTAATGGATGCCAGATATAACGGAGTTTCTTGAATTACGCGCGAAAAGTTGGTACGTGCATTTTGTAAAATCTATATATGACGTTTTTTTTGGAATTGCCAGATTGATCGCCTGAATATTTGTGAGAGTATTGTTTACACTGTTGTGAAGTCTTGAGTACTGTTGGTGTTGAGTATGCTTTGCATCGTCTGCGTATACTATAGTTCAACGTAACGAGTGTTTGAGTCACGGATTGTGTGTCTGATTACTATCGTCATGTTGCGTTGTTGTGTGTTCTTCAGATTGTTAAGTACTATAAGTCAATCTGAGTGGCAACATTACTGCGTGAGTTGAATAGGTAACTTGAAGCGTTGTTGAAGTATGTTCTGTTTGTTTTACCGGATTCATAGTGTTCGGTGTTATTATCTGTTGACTCCGAATACGAGGAAGAATTAGTACCTTCGGTTAATGTGCACCTTTATTTGAAGATCGCTGTAAACTGTTGTGACGGATGAATCTGTCAGTTATAGTGTTCGCTCAGGTTGATTTACTACATACTGTTGAGTCTAAAGATCGGACTACTGCTCTGTTCCAATAGCAGGTTAGTCTGAAGAAGTTCGGTACCCAGGAACATAGAAATCAAGTATTGTCCAGTTAATGCTAGTAACTGAGCTAAGACGCATATTAGTGCTTTTGTTGTTGTGACAAAGATTTGGGAAATAAGTATAGGGCCTCTTTTTAACAGACCCCTACCACTCCCAAGAACCCACGTTGGTCTGGTAACGATTTTCGGCTAGTCAGAAACGTTACAATCTAAAAGATACGTTTAAGATATACATTTTAATATATTAAACATTTTACGTTTAACACTTGGCGCCGTCTGTGGGAAGGTGGCATCAAGATTGCCAGTAGTCTGTCAGAATCGAACATCCAGATTATTGTTCGATTGGAAGTAGCAACAGAACCAGATTGTTGCAAACTGTTTCGTTAGTAATACTACGCGATTAGTACAAAAGATGATACATGCCGGTTACTCGATCCGATGAAACGTATCCCAAGAACCATCAGTCTGGAGTACGTAATGTACTAAAGCCAACTTTGGGAGGTAGAATTACAACTAGGTCTGACCCAGTTGTCAAGAAAGTTAAGAACGTTAGAACTGATTCCGGTGATATTCCGATAGAACGTGTTACGCCTCTGGTACATTCCGGTACTATTTCGGCACAGTTTGTCGAAGATATAGTAATTCTAGAACCTACCAAGACGCAGTTGGAAACTAGTTTTACAATCTTGGAAAAAGATTCAGATTTATCTACGATTAGAAGCACTCTAGTCAAAGAAATCGGTGAAGGCAAAAAAACACCGTATTCGGGCATAATTTCGGTTCATTTCGGTGATATTTCGGTAAGAGAATCACAGTTTTCTGGTGACGGTTTAGCATTTTCTACTGAATGTTTAGCCCAACCACCGCGCTTCGAAGGGAGTTCCCATACACTGGACATCAAGAAGGAAGGAAAGCAGTTCGAAACAGAGATTCGAAGCATATTAAGCAAGATCATCACACCGGAAAGTGCGCCATCCGACGATACAGATTCCGATAGTGCAGATATTCAGCCCCGAGATACAGAAGGAAGGTATAATACACTCATGATGAACGGACAACAACAACAACAACAACAATTATGTCCACCCAGGCCGACTCCAACAGGAGTGACGTACACAAAGTTTGGTGGATTCCCAAGAGATGTTCCGGATGCTCACGTACACACTTTCGAGATAAGCTACGCAGTTCTTAACCATCCACCGGATCAAGCCTATAAGGCTATTGTCTTTCAAGCCACACTGGTCAATGAAGCAGCTAGATGGCTTACAGAATATGATATTAATCACTTTGGCACCTACGAAGTAGTACGAGATGCTTTTCTGCAACAATTCAGGCTAAAAAAGAATCCAGCCAAAATTTTTGACTATCTACAGAACAACAGATAGAAGGCAAATAAAACCATACAGGAATATGCTACTCTCTTCAGAACGCACTTAAGGCAGCTACCACCGGCCCATGCTAACTTACCAGATGACGTTATCACTCAGTGGCTCATCAATGGCTTGACTCCATAACTTAAGCAGATCATGATCATAAGATGTGTCGGAGCCATGACCCTCGATGTAGTCATCGCAATGACTCTGCAACTGGAAAACAAAGTCGGCGGATTTACAGAAGATCTGGAGTGGTTAAAAACAAACAAAAATGTTACCGAAGATATGACCAAACAAGTATATTGCATCACATGCAAAAATTTAGGACATACTAGTGCCAATTGTGCACTTAATCAGACATTTTGCGCTATCTGCAACACTGCCGGACACACCACCGAAAACTGCGCATACAACGCTAGAGTACAGGGAACAGCAACTATAAATGCAATTATCCAGGAACAAGGACAGCCAGCCAACCATTATGTGCCTCCACAAATGAGAAACAAAACCAGCAGCAAGGATATCGAAATTACCGAGGACAGAGAAATAACAACTATAATGCAAACCGCTGGCAGAATGGACCACCACCGGAAAATCCCAATTTACCACCACCACGCTGCCATTTTTGTGGTGAATTTGGCCATATTAGGAGATTTTGTAAGGATGCAGCTGAGTATGATCAAAGGAAGAAGGAACGTCAAAATCCAATGGCCAACATGGTAAAAATCACACCGGTGGAAACACAGGCTGCTGAAGTCCAGACCCGATCCGGTAAACAATTGCAACCGGCAGTAGAAATATTTGAACCAGGGATACGTGAACAAGACAGAATGTACAACAAGGCTAGTCAATGGACCACAGCAGAACCACCAGTCCTCCCAGAGCCTATTCCGGTAACCCAGCCATCATTAACAAAGGAAGGAACACAACAACGGGAGTCAGCAGCGGGGACATCATCAGCAGCAGATACATTACCAACCGTAGACACCTTTGCATCAGCAGAGGCATCAACTTCAACATCAGTGGAGCCTGTCGATCAATCTCAACAGGCCTGGGAAATCCTATCTAAGGCATCTATCACTCTGCCTCTGGGCCAACTACTGGCATTAGTACCTGGAATTCGACAACAGCTCCAACAACAGTTCAGTCCGGTGCCTTCTTGTATTCCAGCGACATCAGTAGTTCAACCGGAACCTGATTCTACGGTTGATCATTCAGTTCCCTTGAATCATAAGAATCATAAGAGTATGGTATAAGAATCATAAGTTTACGCAGGTATTAATTGATGGAGGCTCTGGTGTTAACATTGCGACTGCGGCATTATGCAAAAGGTTAGGATGGACCGAAATCGAACCAGTTCAATTTTTTGTCAGAATGGCAGATCAATCAAGAGTCCATCCCGTAGGACTTGTGCGGAATGTACCCATCACTTTACAAGGTACGACCTTTAAAATGACTTTGTTATACTAGATCTGCCGGAATCCACTTTGGATTACAACCTTCTTTTTGGCCGACCTTGGCTGAAGCATGCGAAGGTAATACAGGACTAGTCTGCACAAGAGCTTATGTTTAAAGATGCCAATCGTAGATATGTGGTAAAATTAGATGCTATACAACCTTGCGAACTACATGCTAGACCATATTTTGCTGAACCAGTCCATATGCTAGATGGATTGTCAGACGATGAAGAAGAAGAGTTTCTGAAGAGTAACGCTGACTTAATTTCCTTAGGGACTATTGATCTACAGTCCGTTGTAGATAATTGGAACGCTTCAGTATGTACAATAATACCCATCACAGAAGAGGCTAAGAAGGAAGACACTGTTTCGACACATGACGATGAACTGCAGCAACTTTTTAAACCAATAGACGACACAGAGAAACATCAACAGTTCTATGCCCCTGAAGATCAGCTGATCACTTACAATTTAGGAGATGAAGATCATCCGCGTCCTGTGAAGATAAAGCAAAACTTACTGGAAACATTTCAAGCAGGCTTAATCCAGCTACTCCGAGAATTCACTGACGTCTTTGCATGGGATTACAAAGACATGAAAGGATTGGACCCCCGCATCTACCTGTACAGGGTCATGCTGAAGCCAGAAGCAAGGCCGATAAAGCAAACCAGCTACCGGATGAATCCCCATTATGCATCTCAGGTAAAGGTAGAACTTGATAGGTTATTAAAAGTCGGATTCATCATGCCAGTAGAGCATGTTGAATGGATCTCTCCGATTGTGATTGTGCCAAAGAAAAACAAGCAATTGCGAATCTGTGTAGATTACCGGAAATTAAACGCAACAACCGTACCGGATCCCTTTCCAATCCCCTTTTTGGATACCATGCTTGATAGAGTAGCAGGCCATGACATGTATTCATTCCTAGATGGATACAGTGGCTACAACCAAGTGAGAATGGCCGAAGAAGATATACCAAAAACTGCATTTATTACCAATTGGGGTGTCTTTGCTTGTACGGTAATGTGGTTTGGATTGAGAAACGCACCAAGCACATTTCAAAGATGTATGCAGGAAATATTTTCTCCTTACCTCACTTCCTTTATGCAAGTATATCTCGACGATTTTTCAATTTTCAGTAAGATGATAGCACACCTGTTCCATTTATGGTGCTGCTTTCAGAAATGCAGAGAGTATAGACTCTGCTTGAAACCAAACAAATCTGTGTTTGCGATTTCATGTGGCAAGTTACTTGGCCACATTGTATCTGCACAAGGTATCCAAGTAGATCCAGATAAAATTTCGGCAGTACTAAGCTCCGGTGCCCATTACTCCAAAAGAAGTCATGCGCTTTATGGGCCAAGTACGGTGGCATGGGAGACACTTACGGTGGCTTGCTCATCTGGATATACCACTAAACAAGCTAATCACCAAGACTCCTCGACAATTTGAATGGACCCAGGAATGCCAGATAGCATTTGATCGGTTAAAGCATTTATTAACACAAGTTCCTATCTTACAACCGCCAGACTAGGATCACCCATTTCATGTATTTGTCGATGCTTCAGATATAGCAATAGGAAGTGTGTTGATGCAGCAAATTGATAAATGGTTCAGACCAGTGTATTATGCAAGTCGAAGATTAGCTCCTGCTGAGAAGAATTACTCTGTAACAGAAAGAGAATGTCTAGGGCTAGTATATTCGGTCAAGAAATTCAGACATTACTTGCTGGGCCGTAAATTCATATTTCATATAGATCATGCTGCACTTGTCTATCTAGTTCGGCAACAACATCTAGGTGGTCAATTAGCACGATGGGTACTACTCTTGCAGGAATTTGACTACGAAGTCATTCACCAGCCAGGCAGTTCACATGCCTTAGCAGATTTCTTATCCCGCTTAGATTCAGGTGAAGCTCCGGTGGGCATAGATGACACGACACCTGCGATTTATGTGTCAGAACCAATTATGAAGATTTTGCAGACCCACCTATCCCATTTTCATATTATGATCAGATCTTGACCTTTCTCACTGATGGTTGCCTTCCATCTCAGACTTCTAGGGCAGTACGAAGGAAAATTGCAGTCTTTAACCGCAGATTTCGGTTAATTGCTGGAGAACTATATTATGTAGATCATACCGGAATCCTACTTCGCTGTATTCCACCACATGAAGTTAACTCAGTTATCACGTTGGCTCACTCGATTCCTTCCGATGGCCATTTTGCTGCAGACTTAACTCACCGGAAAATTCTATAGAGTGGTCTCTGGTGGCCAACTATGTACAGAGATATATCACAGTTTGTCAAACAATGTGATACTTGTCAAAGATCTGGACAACCCTTGCAACGTCACCTTCTTCCTCTACAACCCATCTTACCATTGGAACCTTTCCAGAAATGGAGTCTAGATTTTATCGGTCCGATTATACCTCCAGCAGTCTTCAGTAACAACCGTTACATACTGACCTGTACAGACTATGCAACCAGATGGGCAGAAGCCTGGGCTTTACGGTCTGCTATAGCCGTTACGGTAGCAAAGTGTCTGCTAACCGATGTCTTTCCACGTTTTGGCTTACCACTGGAAATTGTCTCAGATCAAGGCACTCATTTTGTAAACAATTTAATGAAGGCACTGACACAGTCGTTCCAGGTCACACATAAATTTAGTTCTCCTTATTATCCTCGTGCTAATGGTTTGGCCGAAAGTACAAACAAATCTTTACTGAATATGCTTTGGAAATTGATCATGGAAGCACCGGAAAGATGGGATCAACTGCTACCTGCAGTGTTATGGGCATACCAGACTACATACAAGGTAACAACAGGATTGACACCCTTCAAACTAGCTTATGGCTTAGAAGCAATAGCACCAATGGAGATATTTATACCAAGTTTACGAGTGGCAATCGCTCAGAAACTACTACTGGAAGACTCACTGTCATTTCGGTTGGACACACTCAGAGAGTTAGACGAGCACCGATGGCTCAGTTTTTTAACCATGCACGAAGTCCAACTAAGATAGGCAAGGACGCACGATCAAAACCTGAAGACTCCAGTGTTTTCGGTGGGTCAGCTTGTACTTTTCTATAATGCAAAGTCAAATAGATCCGCAGGCAAATTCAAATTACGGTGGTTTACTCTATAGGTATCTTAAGGTCATTTCTAAGCTCTATTGATTCACACAATCATAAGATCTCAGGGTTCATACCTCTTGAATTTCTTACTTTTTAGCTTTGATATTACTTTGCCCTTGTTTCAGCCATTTCTCTAATCATAAGAGTATTTTAGAATCAACCCATGAGTTCTTATACTGTCTTGAAAGAACAACCATGAGCACTATTGCTCCTTCTTTCACATCAAGAATCATTTTGGCAATAGTTAAAGTTCTACTTTATCTATGATACTTTTATATCTTACCTCATCCTTCCTTGAAGTGTTGTAGAGCTTTTCCACAGTTCTTACTTGCAAGCCTTGATGAACAATTTAACCTTTGTAACTTACTTACTTTTGTCTCTTTAATTTAGACAATCCACTCCACAAAAGACTGTCTATTATTATAGACACCATGTATCACAATAGAGAAATTTTGTGATAGATGATAGACACCATCTATCATGACAGACACCTGTCTATCATGATAGATTCCCTATCTATCATGACAAACACCCATCTATCACGACAAATAAACATCATAATAGATGATAGGCCCATTTATTTTGATAGACACTCATCTATTGTGGCACAGAGACTATGCATTGCAACAAACATATGTCTATCAAGAGAGATGTTTTTTGCAATAGATGATATACCCATCTAGCAGGACAGACAGACTATCTGTCTTGACAAACCAAATCCATGATAGATGATAGACGTGTCTATTATGATAGACACCACTTTATCACACTAGATAAAAATCACAATAGGACCGTCTATTGGGACAAACACCCTCTATTGTCGTAGATAGGAAATTTAGATTTTTTTATTTTCAAATAAATTTTTTGTTAATTTGAGCCTAATTTTGGGATTTTATCAGGGCATTGGAGCTAACTAATGTCGAGAAGCAAAGCAAGATGCAATTGTTGAGCTAGGCTTGAGTGAGCGTCTTGCACACAAGAGTAAATTATAAAGCATGTGACTTGAATGTGGAAAATTACTCAATCCTCTATATGTGTGCATAGGTGAAATTGATTAATTAGAGAAACAATAAGAGCTGATCAAGTCCAAGATACCCTAGTGAACCATTTCAAGATCAATAAGTAGAGTAAAGTAGGATAACCCTAAGCAAACAAACATAGTCAAGCAATCAAATAAGAAATAACAAAAAATTGATGTTACTCCTGACGGTCCAACTGAAAAGGCAAAACTTACACTAAAGGAAAGTTAAAAGAACAAGTAATTCATAGAAAAAAGAACTTAGAAGGACCCTATGAGACTCAGCTTGCATACATTCCAATCAATTACTTAGGTGCTCACATCTATGAGAATGATTTGAGAAGAGCAATGATCCAACTAAGAAATGAAGAGCATCAGTTTGGAATTGATCACCTTGTGGACAAATTCAAAGAGGGTTCCTACATAGGTAAGCAATGAATCATGTATGAAGTAAGCAATGTACTTGATAGGATAGATGAATTTGGATTGTTCATACGTGAGTCTAAAATAGGAGATCTTGATCATGAGAAAAAGGCATGAGAACCTAGAACCCCTAGAGGTAAACTAGTCTTGTCAAGGATCATAACACTCGAATGGATCCCTCAAGACAATATGAGTATAGAGCTCTTCGTTAAAATAGAGACTAATGAAGCATTTTGGAGATTCAAACCAGATAAACCTAGCAATGTATATGGATTCCTGATACATGAGTTCAAAGACCCCCATGTTCCAAGAATGATCATATACTTGGACAATACTTCCGAAATCCACAATATCATTGGCAATCAGGACTTTGCAATAGGCTTCAATTTATCAATAACAAAGTGCAACCACGTTATCAAGATGTTTGAAAGCACTTCCACAATACTAGCTATAGATCCCATGGATGGACATCGCAAAGGAGTTTCATCATGCAAATATGAAAAGGCCAAACATGAACTCTAAAAGGGTTTATGTTCAATTTTATTAAATTAGGAAACTTTACCATCAACATGTCCTTGAGTAATTAACTCAAGACCCATATCATTGCATCATAATTCTTCCAATGCATTCCAAAGTATGCATGCATAGGGCCATATTACAAGACCATGCATAAAGCACATTTTTTAGAAATCCCATGCACTACAATCCTTATTCCATTCATCCATTTAAACTAAGCTCTACAAAATGGCATGTTTTTATCCATTGTTTGTTGCACAAAATGCTCTAAAACATTGCATGCATAAACTAGACACTTATACCTTTCCAATGAATGCTCACCCATCTAATTTGGAGCTTTCTAGAGAGAGGAATAGCCTTTGCAAGTTCAATTTTCCATTCTATATGTGTCTAGTTCCAGTCTTTCTGTTCCTATAGTATGCACAAAGCTTGCTTCAAGTTGTTTCTTGGATCTTCCTTTTTGCGTTGCAAGGACATGTGAAGATCTTGCTCCATTATAATTATGAGGGTTGGTAGACGTGTGTGGGGAAAATCTATTCACCCTTATAAGTGTATGCATGTCTACTATGCTCTGTGACCACATACATCCTTCAAAATCTATTATTTGCATTGGATAGGAAAAATCCCTATTTTCCTAGTTTTTTTGTTTTTCTTTTCTCTTTTATGTTTTTGTTTTTAGTTAACAAAAACTAAAATATATACAATTACATCTCAAATGGTAAAATTAAGCTAGTTAGTGGAATAGAAGAACAAAAGGACTTACTAATGGTAATGAGACTAATTGTTAGTGGTAGATGCAGATAAGGAAGTGTTGATATATTTGGGTAGTGATGTGTGTGAATGCACTAGGGCCGCCAGGGCACTTTTTTCCCTCTTTAGGAGGTTTTTTCCCCCGTCTTGTATATACGCCTATAACCCTAACAGGTCACTTATCTTTGTACATTCTAGTGGTAATACATTCAATATTGTGTGTTGTGCTCCAAGCTTCTTCTTCTTCATTGTGCTATTTGTGTGCTTCCGTAGACCCCAAACTCCAACGATTGGTATCAGAGTAGGTTTCCGCTTCATCTAGGGCATCATCAACACCCCTCCGATCACAATCTCAAAATTGCATAGAATTGGTGAGCATACTTATGATGATTAAGAGTTCATAACTACTTCGCTTTGTGGTGTCAAAATCATGACCTGAGCTCATTTTGCCCTCCATATGCACTATCATAGTGCTTGTGCAGGTAATTTTGTCTTTTTGCGCCAAAGTTATATACAAGTTTTGGTTTGCTAGTATAAGTGCCTCGAAGTTTGCTATAGGTTTAGCAAAACTTGACATGGTGGTTTTGTTCAAATTTTTGAGATATAATCATTTTTTTGCATCAGGTTATTTTAGTTAGTGGCCATGGCTGAAAGCAGTGATGTATTCTGTATGTTGGCCATTGAGGATAAGTTGGATGGTACCAATTACCCATTATGAGATTATATGATGTGTCATGTATTGGTTGCCAAAGAACTATGGAATATTGTGTAGGGTGTATGAAAAACATCCTATTTCACTCGTAAACATAGTTGTTGAAGGTGATGCAAATGGCATTGAAGATGATGACATTCTTCACGTTCCTATTCATGTTGTGATTCCTGTTGCACCTACTATACAACAACTTTGACGGGATGGCAGAGATGCTTAGTCACATGCATTGATAGCCTCTTCTATCAAATGTGCCATTATTCCCCACATTTTCTCTTGCAAAACAACAAAGGATGCTTGGGATACACTTACCACTTTATACCAAGCAAGGAATGAGGCTCGTGTTGCTTACCTCTAAAAAGAGTTGGAGAATGCACACATGAATGAAGGGGATTCCATGGATAGTTTTTTAACAAAAATCAAATATTTGAAGGAGCATTTGATTTCTACTGATGAAGAGTTGCCTGATAATTCACTTGTGTAGACTGTTCTGAATGGTCTTTGTAAGAAAATAAGTCTATGATCTAAGGGCCCGACCGGTTTAGATAGATCTGAAATCAGACACCGTTTGGTCACACATGTATGGCCAAAGATCTCGAGACTAAACTTAAACATAAGTTCATGTGCTCTCTTAAATAAGTAATCCATTTAACCTAGTGGTTAAGTCTCAAGGTTATGAAGGAGGAGGTCCAGGGTTCAACCCCCATGGTGAGCATGGGGAGAGTATTTTGCCCAAGAGATCTAGAGCCTTCTAACTCAAGTTAACATGAGTTAACTTTAGTCCAATGGTACTTAACTTGAGTTGTGATTACACCAACCACTAATGGACTCTAGTGGAAGGTACTAAAGCAGTGGTCGAGATCACTCCAATCACTAGTAGACTCTAGTGGAAGATATTAAAGGAGGGGAGGAAATTGCACATGCACTTGTGGACTCTAGTTACATTTGTGGTCCTCATTGATTTGAGTAGCTATATATACAGATATAATGTTGGGAGGAGATTCATCTCTCTAGCATGTGGTGGTCGTAATTCTTAGTTTTTTGCATTGGTATCAGAGCTCCAGGGCAAGCTCCCATGAAGACCTTCTATAGCTTGTCATCTTCTTCAAGCTTTCATGAAAAATAGTTCTTTATGTAACCATTTTCTCAAGGTGATTTTGAAGTGAACATTGGTTTACCCCTCTCTTTGGATCTCAGAAAGTGCTAGTCTCCTTGTTTCTGGACTCCGATAGCAAAAAGTGAAGCTTTCCTACTGGTGTCTGTAGGAGTTCTCAAGTCTTGAACTCTTGACCTCACTTTCTATTGGAACAAAGCAATCCCAAATTGATGATTAAAAAGAGTTTAAAGCAAGTCAATGATCATATTGAAGTGAAATAAGTCATTTGAGAAAGTGGAGATTTCAGAGGTGAAGCTTGTATACATATGTATATTACAGTTGGAAATTCTTGTACTATGAGTATAGATAATCCTTATGATGATAAGGAGTAATTTAATAGACGTGGGATAAGTCTATAAACATATGTATATAAGTCAATGATGAAAAGAAATTAGAGGGAGAGTCATTAGAAGCCAAATGTCATAGAGATAGATGTGTAGAGAGTCATCTTCAGAAAATAGCGACGAGTCTTTCTCTGATTTCTCTCAGCCTGATCATGTGGATCAAGATTTTTTTTGTACATATCTAATCTAGAAGCTAATGAAGCTATGTTCAAAGTTTCATGGCCTAGTTCCTTTCATGCTAAGAGTATGATCAATAGGAACATGTGTATGTAAAGTCTGTAGGTAGACCTCTCAGAGTCGAGCACCTTTTTGTGTCAATGTTTTGCTTAGGTCTCAGTGGACAGTGTAAAGATTTTGATGAATGAGCATTCAAAATTTAGGTTAGAAGATAAGGAAGCTATGGCTAAAAGCATTTAGCAAAACGGGATATGTGCTATGAGAAATCAACCTTAGAAGTTACCTATGTCAAAGTCTCCTGTTTAGGAAGATAGTTTCTGACATACTTTTGATGTTAAGGATGAAATTAAAGTTTTAATGATTCTTTTGAAGGACTAATGATTGATATGAATGCACAAAAGCTAGTGTGGAGATATGTGCATCATTAGTTTGAAGAAATCTGAAGATATGTGCAGGTAATGAAGTCAATTTCTGAAGCAGACTTTCTTAAGAAGGAAGATTTTCACTTAGAGAAGTGATAGTGAAAGTTTTGGTAAATGAAGGTAACATTTGTGTAAAGTTTGGTCCATAACTGATATAGAGGTGCTCTTAAATTAGTATAGATCAAACCTTTGGAGATTTAGAGTTCTCCAACAATGGTATCATAGTTCAAGGTGCAATACGAGTGAAGTAAGAGCATTGGAAGTCCTGACTGTGGAAGATATTGAAGTTCCTTCTGATTGAAGGTGGACAAAGCCAAATTCTTGGAGATAACCTGCAGAAGTACAAAGCACGAGTTCAAATGATCAAGAAGGATTAAAGCTTCATATCAAAGGTACACTCTATTATCATAAATCATAGTAATTACAGACACAGAAGATCAAAGATGGGAGAAAGCTTGCAGATTGATAAGCTAGATAGGGAGAACTATCCAGCTTGGTCCATGAGGATGGAGGCACACCTCATGAGCAAAGATTTGATGCCATTTATTACAGGAGAAGAAGAAAAGCTTGATTTTGAAGATCGTAGTGTTCCAACTAGGAAAGAACTTGCACGTTTGAAGAATTGGATGAGAAAGGATGCTCAAGCTAGAAGCATCATTTACATGGCTGTAAATGATTATTTTCTACCTCACATTAGAGGATTAGAAAGTGCAACAAATGTGTGGAATGCTTTGGAAGGACATTTCCAAAACACAACCAAGTCAAGGAAGTCCTCATTATGGGAAGAGTTCACAACTTTCAAGAAGAAGAGTTCACAATCAATTTTTGATTATGTGGAAAGGGTGAAGGATATTGCAGATAGCTTGGGAGCAGTAGATGAAGACATTGAAGAGGATAAGTTGGTAAGGCAAATACTTACAGGTCTAAGAGGAGATGATAAGTGGAAGCCTTTCACATTGTCCATAGAATTGTCATTAGATCATTTTACTCCTGATCTTAATCAATTGCTAGGACACATGCTAGCTTTTGAGCAGGACATTAAGGGAGACAATGATAGGAGTACAAGTCAAGCTATGTACTCCAAAGACAAGAAAAAGAATGGCAAAGGGAAGCAGACAGCTGATGATGAAGGAACTTCAAGTCAAGCTAATTTCACAAAAGGAAAGATGAACTTCAGAGGTAAAGGAAGAGGAGGTAAGAACAAAGACAATACTAAAGCTTGTTGGATTTGTGGCAGAACCAATCATTTGGCAAATGATTGTTGGTATAACAATCAAAATGGTGGAAGTAATAACTAGAGCTTCAATCAAAGAGGTAGAGGAGGCAGAAACCAAAGAGGAAACTTTAGCGGAAGAGGTGGTAGGACATCATATGCTAGAGGAGGTGGAAGAAGTTTTCAATCTCAGTCCTACAACAACAATTATTCATACAGATGTGTGGGGTCCTTCAAGGGACTATAGTATAAATGGCTCCAGATATTATGTGTTGTTTGTTGATGATGCAACCAGATGGATTACTTTATATGTAATCAAGGACAAATCAGAAGTGTTTGGCATTCAAGCATTATCATGCTTATGCAGAAAGGATTACAGGACAAAAACTCAAGAGGTTGAGATCAGATGGAGGGGGAGAGTATTTTTCTAAAGAGTTTGATGATTATTTATGGAATGCAAGTATAAAAAGAGAAGTAACTTGCAGGTACTCCCCTCAACAAAATGGAGTTGCAGAAAGAAGAAATAGAACTCTTGTAGAGTTTGCAAGAGCAATGATGAAGGAAAAGAATTGTTCAAATTACTTATGGGCAGAAGCTATCAATACTGCAACATATCTTGTGAATAGGTTACCTTGTAAAGCTTTGGATGGAGGAACACCTTATGAAGCATGGTGTAATAAAGTGATAGGAAGGAGATGATTGAACCACACCCTTGACAGATAGGAGATGGTTGAACTACACCCTAAGAGGGAGGATTAGGAAGTAATCCTCAACCATGGCTTTTGGGGCAAGTGGTTAGCCCATCATACTCCTAGATGGTAGGTCATGAGTTCAAATCCCACAATTGGTTGAACCACAACCTTGAAAGATAGGAGATGGTTAAACTACACCCTAAGAGGGAGGATTATGAAGTAATCCTCAACCATGGCTTTTGGGGCAAGTGGTTAGCTCATCACATTACTAACCAAGAGGTTGTGAGTTCAATTCCTTACACATGGTGGGGTAAGAGACCTACACTTGATCATTGTAAGGTATTTGGATGTTTAGCATATGCTTATGTTCCTTCACAATTGAGGCATAAGCTAGAACCCAAAGCAGAGAAGTATGTGTTTATTGGGTATGATGATAGACAGATGGGTTACAGATTGTGGAGTCCATCTACAAAGCAATTTCTTATTACAAAAGATGTTACATTTGATGAGCAAAGTACATGGTATACAGGGTCAACAAATGATTATGCAGATGTTGAAGAAATACAAAGAAAAGGGAAGACAAAAGTAAGTGTGTATGAAGAAGATGTTGATTATAAAAATAAATTGTAGGGCAATGTTGAAGATGGGCCAAGATTTGATCCACATACTAAGACTTCAAGAAGTGCAAAGGTCAGAAGATCTTTGAGAGAAGAAAAGAGCCTATCAGGTATAGCTATGATACATCCTTCTTAAAAACAAAAGATTATGCTTACATTGTGAAGACAGAAGAAGACCCAATCACATACGAAGAAGCTAAAGGTAAACAGAATTGGGGGAAGGCAATGCAAGAAGAGTATGATGCTCTACTTGAAAATGAAACATGGGAGTTGGTGCCAAGACTAAAGAATCAGAAGGTCATTGGATGTAAGTGGGTGTATAAAACAAAAAGGTGTATAAAACAAAAAGGTTTGCAGATGGGAAAGTGTCTAGAGACAAGGCTAGACTTTTGGTTAAAGGTTATGCCCAAACTTATGGGGTAGATTATGATGAAACTTTTAGTCCTGTTGCTAAGATGTCTACAACTAGATCATTGATTTCTATTGTTGCTTGTAAAGGATGGAAGTTATCACAATTAGATGTGAAGAATGCATTTTTGAATGGATACATTGCAGATGAAGTGTACATGGAGCAACCAGAAGGCTTCATGGACTCAATTGGATCAGATTATGTGTGTAAGCTCAAGAGAGATTTGTATGGGTTGAACCAGGCCCCAAGAGCATGGAATTACAGGCTTGTCAAGTTCTTGAATCAATGTGGATATCAAGCATCAAAGGCAGATAGTAGCTTGCTAGTGAAGGCAAGTGAAAATGGATATATATACATGTGTATTTATGTTGATGATATTATTGTCACAGGGACAGATGCTCAAGGAATCAAGGAGCTTAAGAAACAAATAGAAAAGGAGTTTAAGATAAGTGATTTGGGAAACTTATCTTATTTCTTAGGAATGCAGATTGTGTATACTCAACATGGAGTATATGTTACACAAGAGAGATACTTGAAGAATCTTCTAGTCAAGTTCAACATGGAGGATTGCAAGCCTTCAACCACACCATTGGAGGTAAATCATAAGTTGAGCAGATATGGAGGTGAAGAATTCAATGATATGAAGAAATATCAGAGTTTGGTAGGTAGTCTAATTTGTGCTACCTTGACAAGGCCAGACCTATCATATGCAGTAGGTGTGTTATCACAATTTATGCATTGTCCAAAGAAGACTCATTGGATTGTAGCTCAAAGGGTACTCAGATATATCAAAGGAACCCTAAGTGAAGGTTTTCATTATGAATTTACTTCTGATACAAGAATCAAAGTGTTTAGTGATGCAGATTGGGCAGGTGATTCAGATGATAGAAGGTCTACTCATGGGTATCTCTGTTACATTAGAGATAAACTAGTTTCTTGGTGCTCAAAGAAGCAACATACAGTTGCTTTATCATCCACAGAAGCTGAGTATAAAGGAATGGTAGAGGCTGCAAAAGAAGTGGTATGGTTAAAGACCTTGTTGAAGAGCTTTGGAACTGATCAGCGTACTCCAATTATTTTTTGAGACAATATGAGTTCATTATATTTGGTAGCTAACCCTGTTTTTCATCCCAGGGCTAAGCACATAGAGATTCGGTATCATTTCTTGAGGGAAAAGGTACTTGATAAGGAGATTGAAGTATTGTATACTTCAACAAAAGAACAAGTTGTAGATATGTTGACAAAAAGCTTAGATGGACCTAAGCTATAGAGGTTCAAAGAGATGGCAGGAGTAAAGAAGAATGATATAATCACAATTAGTGATTGAGAGGGAGCTGTTGGAACAAAGCAATACCAAATTGATGATTACAAAGAGTTTAAAGCAAGTCAATGATCAGATTGAAGTGAAATAAGTCATTTGAGAAAGTGAAGAGATTTCAAAGGTGAAGCTTGTATACATATGTATATTACAGTTGGAAATTCTTGTACTATGAGTATAGATAATCCTTAGGATGATAAAGAGTAATTTAATAGACATGGGATAAGCCTATAAACATATGTATATAAGTCAATGATGAAAATAAATAAGAGGGAGAGTCATTAGAAGCCAAGTGTCATAGAGATAGATGTGTAGAGAGTCATCTTCAGAAAATAGCGACGAGTCTTTCTTTGATTTCTCTCAGCCTGATCATGTGGATCAGGAAATATTTTGTACACATCTGATCTAGAAGCTAATGAAGCTATGTTCAAAGTTTCATCGCCTAATTCCTTTCATGCTGTGAGTATGATCAATAGGAACATGTGTATGTAAAGTCTGCAGGTAGACCTCTCAGAGTCGCGCACTTTTTCGTGTCAATGTTTTGCTTAGATCTCAATGTAAAGTTTTTGATAAATGAGCATTCAAAATCTAAGTTAGAAGACAAGGAAGCTATTGCTAAAAGCATTTAGCAAAATAGGATCTTTGCTATGAGAAATCAACCTTAGAAGTTACCTATGTCAAAGTCGCCTGTTCAGGAAGACAGTTTCTAACATACTTTTGATCTTACCGATCAAATTAAAGTTCTAATGATTCTTTTGAAGGACTAATGGTTGATATGAATGTGCAAAGGTAGTGTGGAGATATGTGCATCATTAGTTTGAAGAAAGTTGAAGATATGTGCAGGTAATGAAGTCAATTTCTGAAGCAAACTTTCTGAAGAAGGAAGATTTTCACTCAGAGAAGTGATAATGGAAGTTTTGGTAAATGCAGGTAACATTTGTGTAAAGTTTGGTCCATAACTGATATAGAGGTGTTCTTAAATCAATATAGATCAAACCTTTGGAGATTTAGAGTTCTCCAACACTTTCGTCACCATGTTGCTATATCGAGAATGCGGCCAGAAGATGCAGACTCTTATCAAAACCTGTTCCTTTCTTCGAGTGCTCTAATGAGAAGAAAAAGTATTTTTTGCATTTGCAAGATAGATGTGAACCCATAGCAATAACCATAGCAGAGGTGCTTCCACCTTCAATTTTTGGAGATAAGAGCCCCAAAAAGCTAATCCACCTAATTTACGGGTGTCGAGATTCAAGCCTGTGAATCAATAAAAGAACATATGTTCAATAGCATCAATGTTCGGATTGGCTCATCCTTTGAGCTCTAAGAGCTATCAAGCACGTTCTAACGCTGATGGTGTGCAGACACCATATAATGATGGTGTGCACGTTCTAACGCTGATGGTGTGCTAGGGGATTCGAACCCATATCCTGCGCATGAGAAATATTAATTTTCTATGGCACTGCGCTCATAGTTGTAACTTAAATCCTACGTTGTTCATTTTAAGCCCAGTGTTATGCAAGTCTAGCAAAAGCAAGAGGTTCAAACTCTGGAAATGAACCTTTGTCTGTAGCATGTCTAGTATTTTGGCTATGATCAGCAGTATCGAAATAAAAACCTTCAAAGTAGCTTCTGATGAGCATAATCAATCAACAGAGATCATATGGAGCATTAGCCCAGTGCTATTTATGGCGGCATTTCCGCTTTTGCTCTCTGCTTTAAACCAATAGGAAAAGATGCGTTATTTATCCTGCCAAACATTTTCAAACTAATACCGCCCATAAAGTCACGAAGCTCCAACCATTGCGCTAGAGTCCAGAGAAGACCATTTATCATCTGAAAAAGCATCTTACAACAATAGAGAACGAAGCCTGTCAATGACAACGTGGCTACCAGAAGCCTGTTACTGACAATGCGGCTATCTAGTACCAAAATTTGGGCTTAACTATCTCGCGGGCAGCACTGTCAGGACTTGAACCCAACACTTAGGGTGACGAGACCTATGCTCTATCCATCTAGTTAATCGCTAATTTTCTTCTATGATAGATTGATCTTTCTAGCTCTATAGATAGAGGAAATTGCTTTATCCAGGCCGCGAGCACCTTGCAGGTGTTATGGTTTTCCTACTTATGTATCCGCTTCTTGAAGCGAATAGAAATAGGAAGATTATCGTAACTCATTGGGCCATACGGGAGTCAATCCCGTAACCATAAGGAGGAGGTGAATCTTGTGAACCACAAGGGCACCTAGTCACAGTTGGATTTAGATAATCAGAAGGACAAATATTCTTTTTCTTATAATAAGCATCTGCAGCAACATTCAAAGGTCAAGATGTTTACAGGGTGTCAGTCAAAGGATTTGAACCTACATGAAGAAAGGATACACTAGAGGATGGACCTTCTCTTTTGAGGGATGAATGCAAACATGAGGAAAACCATGCTTATTGACATGCAGAGCAAATTCAAGAGAAGTAGATGGTGGAATTTTCATCTAAAATGTGAAGTTTCAAATGGAGGATGGCTCTTATGACGGACAATGGAAGGATGTAGCTTAATCAGGAGATAAGTATTTCCAAAGTTAATGATTGGTTTCAATATTTTTTTTTTTGTTCTATGCTTTCATGTAGGATGCATTTTATTATCATTGAAGTATAGTAGCCAACTTCATTTTTTTATAATATTGATGCAAATTAATGAAAGATAAGTGAAAAAACATAAGCGTATTGAAACACTCATTAAGCACAAGCATGCATCTATATGTCACCGCATGGGAATGAAAGAATGTTGGTGCATTTCTCCTTTTAAAAGACTGTTTTATGCATGTAAATTTCCTTCTTGCTTGAAAAAGGTATAATATGCACTCAAGTTTATGCACATGTATGTTTATATCTTTTTGAAAGGTAGCAAGTAGATTTTTTGTGTATGGATGCTTGGATGCATGAAGAGTAACCTCAAGAACTGCTTGAATCAAGTTTGGTGCATGAAAAGAAAAAAAAAACATGCAAACACATGAATGCACTCATACGCATTTGCATGCAAGAACATGCATTGGCATATGACAAAGAATGGTTTTTTGTTGATTTTTTTCTAAGTATTTTGAACAAATGTACTTTCCTAATCGTTATCTACTTTTTCTAACTCGAGTTAGACAGTTAGGGAAAAGGAAAAACTAGTTAGTTGCAAAGCTTTTAAATGCTATGCAACTCAAGGAGCTGATTCACTTTTTTCTCAAAAGTGATACTTAGGTCTCACATATTAGGGTTCTTGCTTAGGAAATTTAGGCTCGCTGAAAGTCAAACATTCAATTTTCTTGCTCATCTGAATGGCAATAAAATAGGGCTACTTTCAAATTTCCATGATGACTCTAAGTCTAGGAAAAACTTAGAGACTCCTAATGACAAGCTTGGATGTAAAAATTCATGCATCCAAGTAGGATGATTTGGAATTCTTTTATTTGATTCTATATCCAGACATGATAGCAATCAAATAAAATCAAATGGAACTTAAACAACTAGTTAAAGTTCAAAAGATAATTGAAATGTTCCAAATTTGTAAAAACCTTGGAATTTTTGAGGTTTTCGCTTTGATTTCATCCTATGGAGTGATGAAAATCAGAGAAGTGATGACCTTAGTCAAAGTGATCTTTAGGAATTGGGATACTTCCTAAAGATAATCCAATAAATGAAATAGTCTGATTAACTATTTCGTTGGTTGAAAAGAAATATCTTTTGGACAACCTACTTTTAAAGCTTTGAGTAATATCCAAAAGTCAAGAATTTCTTTTAAAGATCATTCTAGTAAAGAAAAAGATTCCAAGATGAATCATTTGCTTAGTATTACTTGATTCCTTGGAAGGAATCTAAAGTTCTTAAAAGAAAAAATTCTTCCTAGTAGTAAGAATGAAATTCTTCAAGCCAGTTAGATATCAAGTAGTTCCCAAGAAGTCATGAATCACTGGTACTAGTACATAAAGCCCAACGATTGATATAAACCAATGGTGTATCAATCTTGATGAGATTCTTAGTTCTAGAATCTGAAAAACCATTTCAATATGCTTGGACTTAAGGGAAATATGTCTAAAAATCCCATAAACAAAGATGCTTTCGATAATATTAGAGATCTTAATGATAAAGGCTAAAGTCTTTATTATTGTTGCAAGGTCAACCAGACTTGATCCAGCTTGGAAAATGTATGTCCAGAACTTGCGATTGGAACTACTTTGATCTTTGCCCAAGTATTGGCAATCAAATTTCTTTTATGAAATTTTCACTTAAGTTCCATTTATCCAATGGAAAGTGTGAAACGAGTAAGCTGTTCCAAGTATGAACAAAGTAAATATTCCAAGTATGTATTTTGCAACCATGATGATGGTAATTAAGTCTGTGGAAGATGTAATGTAAAAGTTTACCTACCCTAAAGGGATTTCTTAAAGATGAAATTCAAAAGCATTAGCATATGCTTAGACTTAAGTAGTAGAGATATTCCTAAAAAATCCTCAAGGTAGCTACTTAAATATTTAGCAAGAAAGGAATCTAAAGACAAGAAGTAAACAACTCTTACCACTACAAAATTGATCAAGTATAACCAATTAGATCGGAATTGGAACAATTCAAGAACTTGGAATGATAACTGGTTTTTGTTTTGAAAACCCTAGATAAGAAGGATGGATGTTCCATCAAAAGGTTTTCAAGTTCCCAAAGGAAAGCATAAGATCGTGAAATGATCATGTGAAGGGATCAAAAGCTAGAAAATATATTTAGAGTTAATGAATGAAACTTCAAAATGCTTGTAAAGAATTGAAGCGATAATGTACTCTATCAAGAGACGTTTAGAATTTAGGATAAGTGTCACTCACACATCAATGTAAATATAAAACAGGGTGGTATGGGACACCAAATTTTATAGTCATATTGATATAGGAAAGATGGTATGGGACATCGAACCGTGGATGATGATTATCTTTTAGTCCTAGAGTGAATCTTGAAGTTAGATTTGATTCTCAAGGAAATTAAAACTTCAAATGAGTTTAAATTCAAGGAGAATAAAAATATAATCTCAAGATAGTTCAAGATCAAGTAAGTAAGAAGATAGGAAGTAAATAACTTCCAAGATCTTCTTTAGGAAAAATATTTATTCTTATTTTATGGAACACTTCAAGAAAAAGTGTTGTTGATTCTGAAATATTTGATAAATTTATGAAGAAGTTGGACTTTGACATTGAAATGGTCCTTTCAGCTAAGGAATAGATTGACTAAGTCAAGCACCAAGTTCCTAATGTAACTCAAAAAATTCAATCCTTTGACTCTAAGAATTTGCATTCCTAATAAGCATTCATAAAGATTGTAGATGGCATGAACTTAGTCTCAAGTGAAGCATTATTTGACTCAAAGACTCATCAATAGAATCTAAGTAGGTTGACACACTAATGATGGATACCACACTAGTATCTTGTGGTTGGATGATGTTTTAGACTTACTCTATGAATCTTTTTTAGAATCCAATTTATTTCTCTTAAAGATAGATAGATTGCTTCAAAACCTTGTTGAAATAGATGTTTGAGTAGTTAAAGTCTTGAGTCATCTAGATTTTGACTTCTCACAAGTTTATGGATCTTTAGAGCTTGAATCAGTTGAATAGAGTTTTAGTTCTTTCTTTATGCTTTCCAAATCTTTTGGATTTGACTCAAATATGGTATCTGATTCTTTTTACAAAAGTCCAGGGTTAGCCAATTAGAAGCAGACAACTAAATTAAACATCTAGATAGATGTTTAGTACAAGAACCCTTCAATGTTCAAAAGATGATAAGTCTAAAATGACTTGTTCATTTGAGTTTGCTTCAAGTTATATAGCATAAATGACTTTCTAGAGTCTAGTATACTCTAGAATAGAGAAGTTAGGAATTTCTCATGAGATTGACAATTCCCAAGAACTTACAGATAAATTCTTTGAGAAAAGTGTCCTAAGTTCGAAAATTCTAATTTTGGATTTGACTTGGTCATGCTATAGTACGGTTGACCCAAAGTAAATGGTAAAATTTTTCCTATATTTTACATAGGATTTTCAAGCCCATTAGGACAATGTAGTCCTCTAGTCGAGCAGAAAATCAAGTAAATGTTGGTTGAGAGTAAACCATTGTACAAACATCCAAGTTAGATGTTTGGGCCAACCAAACTTCAAGTTTTCCAAATCAAATTCATGTGAATCAAGAGTTCTCAAATTCTTGCAAAGGATAAGAATCCTCCCTTAGTTACTAAGTCCATGCACCAATTGTACCCAAAAATGGATTAGTAATTAGAATCCATCCATTTCATATGCTTGTGACTAGATCATACATTGAGAAACAGTGAAGTGGCTAGGGATGTTTTTAGATCTACCCTTATTATCCATTCACTACTTTGTACTTTGACCAGCTCATCAAATTACAAAGCAAGATGGTGTTTTGAATCATTTGGGCAGGGATACCACCACAAAGATGAAACATGTTCTTTTGGTTTTAAGAACATGAGGCTCGGGGGTTGCCTATAGTTAATATATATAGCTTTATTTTCAAGGACAAAAATCTTTCCCAAGGTGGAAAGAATCTAATAAAGTAAGTCTATGATCTAAGGGCCCAACCAATTCAGAAAGATCTGAAATCGAACACCGTTTGATCACTCATGTATGGCCAAAGGTCTCGAGACTAGACTTAAGTGTAAGTTGATCCACTTAGCCTAGTGGTTAAGTCTCAACATTATGAACGAGGAGGTCTTGGGTTCAACCCCCATGGCAAGCATGGGGAGAGTGTTTTGCCGAAGGAGCTCTAGAGCCTTCTAAGTGAAGTTGACATGCGTTAACTTGAGTCCAGTGAGACTTACCTCAAGTGGCGAGTACACCAACCACTAGTGGACTCTAGTGCAAGGTACTAAAGCAATGGTCAAGATCACTCCAACCACTACTAGACTCCAGTGGAAGATATTAAAGGAGTGGAGGAGATCTCACATGCACTTGTGGACTCTAGTTACATTTGTGGTCCTCGTTGATTTGAGTAGCTATATATACAGGCATAAGGTTGGAAGGAGATTCATTTCTCTAGCATGTGGTGGTCATAATTCTTAGTTTCTTGTAGTCTTCAAGATTCATATCAGAGTTTTTCTTCTACTCTTTGATTGATGATGAAGGGCAATCCAAATGCCTTAACATTTGAGGAGTTAGTCTCTGTTCTATTGCAAGAAGATCTGTCTAGGCAGAATAGGTCTATTATGTGTGTTTCAGATCAAGCTTTCCTAGCTACTCAAAAGGGCAAAGGCAAATGGAGCTCTTCTACTGTAAGCAGAAATCTACTATTTCTGCACAATCAAAGGAGGATGACAAAGATGAGAAGAAAACAGAAAAGGAAAAATTGTTTTGTAAATACTATAAAGCAAATGATTATGTCATAAAGCGTTGTCTGAAATTGGCTTCAAAAGAGGCAAAGAAGAAAGAGGTTGGAATGGTTTTCGCAGAGGCATCTACATCCAAAACAACAAAAACATAGTTTGTTAACCTTGTGCACAATGAAGAATGTGCATTTACTACTGTTTGTAGTTATGAACCATCTTCACATGAATAGTGTATGTGTGTAGTAGACTCAGGTGTTTCATACTTTGATAGTGGGGCAACCGAACATATTACCTCCCAACGTAGTTTCTTCACTTCACTTGATCCTGCCCCTACAGGAATATTGTCATATGCGCCAACAACTTGTCTTATCCTATTATGGGAGTTGGTAAGATCATTCAGACTATTGTTGATGGTACTTCTTTTACATTCTCAGATGCTTTATTTGTGCCAAGGATCAAGAAAAATTTGTTATTTCTGCATTAACCAAGATTCACTTGGTTGTGAAATTTGTTGATGACACATCCATAGTTCATGATCTCTCAAATGGTGATGTCATTATTGCTTCTAGCATTTTATGTTGTGGGCTATATAAGCTCATACATTATGCAAGATATGTGAATGATTCAGCATGTGTAGTTCAAGATTCTTAGGCTATGTCAGATGCAAAGCTTTGGCATCCATGCTTTGTTCATCTAAATTTATGTCATTATTTTTTTTTGGCATTTTATGTCATGGGCTATATAAGCTCATAGATTATGCAAAATATGTGAATGATTCAACATGTGTAGTTCAAGATTCTTAGGCTATGTCAGATGCAAAGCTTGCATAAATCTGAATTGGTGTCCTCTTTGCCCAAACCTGAGGCATCTAGTAAACATGTATGTGAAGGCTATATTTTGGGCAAAATGCATCATTCCTCCTTCCCAAAAGATGGTTTAGTTCGAGCTTCTTAGAAATTGCAGTTTGTTCATAGTGATGTATGTGGTCTTATGCAAACACCTTCTTTTGGGAATTATCTTTACTTCATGACTTTCATCAATGATTTTTCTAGGCATGCATGGGTATATGCATTGAAAGAAAAGGCTGAAGTGTCTATGTGCTTCAAACAATTTTTGGTTTTGGCTGAAAATTTGGTAGCATGTAAAATGGGCACCCTCCATTCTAATCGAGGGGGGGAATATATGTCTTCTGACTTTAAGGCATTTTTGGCTGAACGTGAGATAAAACATTAGTGTACAGTGCATTATGCACCTCAACATAATGGAGTTGCTGAAAGAAAGAACAAGTGACTCATGGAGATGGCGGGGTGTATGATCAAAAGTTAGGCTTTACCACATAGTTTCTAGCTTGAGGTTGTTATGTGTGCAACATATGTACTTAACATGTGTCCCATTAAAGCATTGTAGTCTATCACTCCATATGAGGCTTGGCATGGTCATAAGCCATCTGTTGCTCGCATGTGTGTTTTTGGTTGTCTAGCATATGCATTAGTGCTTGAACAACAATGCAAGAAATTGGATGATAAAGCAGTAAAATGTATTTTTGTTGGGTACAGTTCTGAAAGCAAAGGCTATCATCTCCACCATCTATTGGTGCAAGAGAATCAAAAGCCTAATAATTGGATAATTAGCATGTATTCCATATAATCACATATGAGCATTCCCTTGTAGAATCAATTACTTTTACCCATGCAAAAGTGCATATGTTAGATGCACTAATTCCATGAGGAGTTAGATGGAATCTAATCTTGAGTTTCTTGATGAGAGAATAAAGCCTATAGTTCATGACTTACTTTTAGGTGAGCATTTGAATTTGAATTCAAATCTTGGCTCTAACTTCAACTATAAAGGAGGATTAAAAAAACTCATGGTGTATAGAAGAGTAGATTAGAAGAGCTCAATTATGAGATCATTTTGAGTGGGATTTAAGTGATTAGTGTTCTCATTTCATAGCCACTTTACTATCATCACAATGTGCAATTGAATATTTCCAATGGCATTGTATTAATATGTGATTTAATACATACACATTGATCATATCTTTATCTCACTTCTCTACCATGACCATCTCATAAACAGTGAACTTCTAAGAGCTTGTTCTCAGTGCAAGGTTGATAATTTGATGTGATTTAAAGTTCTATAGAATCATTATAATTTTTACTTCATAGATAAAATGTTTCATTGTTATTGCTTCACTTAATCATGAGATATCTTCATATCATTACTCTCTGGCCTGTAGTCTGAACCACCCTAAAAATGTTAGGCAAGTCTTGTAACTTGCTAAGCATCATCCTCATTGTGTAGTTCATCTTCTTTATTGAAATAACTCATGATTGGTAGCTATCTAAGTTAATTAGATACCATCGAAAGGAATTTGGCTAATTTCTAGCAGGTTGAGAGCACTATTCATTCTACTGAGAATATGTAGAGACTAAAATAGCAAGTCTATAATCTTGGATTAACTTCCTACTCATTTGTTTTGATCCAATGATTAGTGGATCATGTTCCAAAGAAAATAATTGATTATTTATGATCATTAGGAAGCAAAAGAGGCCTAATAAACTCTTCACCACTTATTCTTGGCTGGTATGAAGTAGGGTTTTGCAACACCACTTCATCTCTGAAGACTATCCACCCATCTCCTCCAACAGTGGTATCAGAGCAACATCAAAGCAAGATGGGAGATGGTTTTCCATCATTCATTGACAAACTGGATAGCATGGTCACTTAGGATGCAAGCCTACCTTCAAGGAAGAAGCTTATATGGATATATCTTAGGAGATGAAGAAATTTCAACATTCAGGAGCAAACATCAACCCACAAGCGAAGAACAAGAAAGGCTAACTACACGGCGTGCAAAGGATGCTCTTGCGAGGTCCTATCTACTTAATTGAACATATGATTTCTTATTACCTCACATTAGGAATTGCAAGACCTCCCAAGGGACTTGGGAAGTCCTTTCTTCATACTTCTCATCAAATACAAGAGCTAGGAAGAACCAACTATGGATGGAGTTTACAACCCTAAAAAAACAACCAAAGTAAAGTGTAGCTGATTATGTGACCAAGATGAAGGATGTGGTTGACCAGCTTGCAAGCATTAGAGAAGAGATAGAAGAAGAACATATAGTAGCAGATCATAAATGGCATCAAAGCTAATGATAAGTGGGAGTCCTTCACCATAGCAATGGATCTTTATATGGATATGCAGATACATGAACTCAACACCTTGATGGGACAACTCTTCACCCATGAGACAAAGCTCAACAAGAATGGAGGAAACTCTAGAGGTAATCAATCTTCTACCCTTTATATGAAGATACTCTTCAATTACAAGGATCAAACCCTATTTGAACTAGAGATATGGCGTATAAGGCTAGGTCATAAAGGTTAAAGAACACTAAAGCAAATATATAGGGATCAGAGTGTGCTTGGCATTCCAAATGTGTCGAAGCAACACATGATATACAAATGTGGAGCATGCCAATTTGGCAAAGCTCATGGGAAACCATTCAGCAGAAAAGGGTACATGTATGAAGACTACTTGGAGCTTGTACACACTAATGTGTGGGGTCCTAGCAGAGAGCCATCAATCTTAGGTTCAAGGTACTATGTTTCATTTATAGATAATTACATTAGATGGACAATTCTTTACTTCATGAAGCATAAAGATGAAGTATTTACTTGTTTCAAAAATTATTTGGCATTGGTTGAGAACCACATAGGTAGAAGCTTGAAGAGGATCAAATCTGATAGAGGTGGTGAGTACTTTTCACATGAATTTGACTCATTCTTACAGGACACAGGTATAAAGAGAGAGGTCACAACAAGATACACTCTTGAATTAAATGGAGTAGTAGAGAGGAGGAATACACTGATAGTAGAGACTGCAAGATCAATGTTGAATGAAAAGAAACTACCAAATTACCTATGGGTAGAGGTTGTTTCCATAGCCACATACTTGATTAACAGGCTCCCATCCAAATCCTTAGATGGAATGACACCTTATGAGGCATGGAATGGTAGGAGACCCTCACTGGACCATTGTAAAGTCTTTGGGTGCATTGTTTATGCACATATACCATCACAGATTAGAGGGAAGCTTGATCCAAAAGGTGAAAAGTGTATATTCATTAGATATGACCAAAACCAGAAGGGTTATAGGTCGTACAATCCCACTAACAAAGGGTTTACAATTAGTAGGGATGTAGTGTTTGATGAAAGTAATTCATGGTTTGAAGACGACTCTAGGAAGATCAAGTTACCTTATGATTTGGAAAGTGATTTTCCAACTCTCACTCAAGAGGATCAACAAATACAAGAAGATGTCAACTCAGAGGATGAAGAGCAGATTGACTTCAGGGCTTGGAAGTCAAAAGGCAAGTCCAAGTTCAAGCAATTGGAAGATATTCTAGAGTCCTCCAATCAACCACTGAGAAGATCTCAAAGGGAGAGTAAAAAACCAATAAGGTATGGCTATGACACATCATTAGTCACCAAGAATTTTGTATATATCACTAAAAACTCTATGACAGAAGAAGCTTCTTCATTTGAAGAAGCTAATAAGAAGAATGAATGGAGAGAAGCCATGCAGGAAGAAGTTGAAGCACTTCACGAAAACAATACTTGGGATTTGGTTCCGAAGAAGCCAAGCATGAAGGTAATAGGATCTAGGTGGATATGTAAAATCAAGAAGAATTCGGATGGTTCTATAAACAAGTAAAAAGCAAGGCTAGTGGCAAAGGGGTTTGCTCAAACCCATGGAGTGGATTATGAAGAAAATTTTTGACCTATGGTTAAGATGCCAACAATTAGGGTTTTGGTAAGTGTTGCTGCTTCTAAGAATTGGAACCTATATCAGCTAGATGTTAAGAATTTATTCCTAAATGGATGGATCTTAGAAGAAATGTACATCACTCAACCATCAGTGTATGAAGATGAGGACAAACCAGGTTATTTATGCAAGCTAAGGAAAGCACTCTATGGTCTAAAGCAAGCTCCTAGAGCTTGGAACCATAGGCTTGTCACATATTTGTAGGATCAAGGATTTGTTATGAGTAAAGAAGATTCTTCTTTATTCATAAAGAAGACCAACTCAGAAGTTATTTACTTATGTGTCTACGTGGATGACATTATCATCAAAGGGAATGATGCTAATGGCATCAAGTAGATTAAAGCTCAAATGATGGAAGAATTTAAAATCAGTGATCTTGGTTTGTTAACATACTTTCTTGGTTTAGAACTTGTGTATACAAATTCTGGTGTGTTCATTACTTAGAGGAAGTACATACATGATATGTTGGAAAAATTCAAGATGGAAAACACCAAAATTGCAAGTATACCCATGGAAATCAATCACAAACTTAGTTCTCATGAGGTAGAACTTCTTGAAGATGTTACAGGTTACCAAAAACTTGTTGGGAGTCTCAAGTATGCAACCCTAACAAGAGTAGATATATGTTATGGAGTAAGTACGTTAAGCCAATTTATGCATACAACATGGAAACCTCACTTGGAAGCTGCCAAGAGGATCCTAAAATATCTAAAGGGTACCATAAATGAAGGTATGTTTTACCCATTCACTTCTAATTTAGACATAAAGATGTATTTTGATGTAGATTGGGTTAGCTCCAAGGATGATAGCAGGAGCACCTCAGGATACTTGTCTTTTGCAAGTTCAAAGCTAATATCATGGACATTAAAGAAGCAACCAACTATGGCATTGTCATCTACAGAGGTAGAATATAGAGGCTTAGCAAATGCAACACAAGAGGCTATGTGGCTCAAAGAAATCTACACAGAATTGGGGTTACATTCTTACACTCCAATAATTTTTGGAGACAACACTAATTCACTTCATTTGGCTATGAATCTTGTATATCATGCAAGTACTAGGCACATTGAAGTGCACTATCATTATGTAACAGAGAAATTGCTTAGCAAGGACATTCAATTGTCCTATGTATCAACTCATTTGCAATGTGCAAATATACTCACAAAGTCTTTGCATGGAACTAAGAGGAACAGGTTCAAGATGATGATTGGTTTGCAGGAGATCAAGGAGGAATGAAGACCAAGAATGTTAGGCTTGAGGGGGAGCTATTGGTGCAACAGAATCCCTGCCTACATACTTGGATAATTAGCATGTATTCCATGTAATTATATATGATCATTCCCTTGTAAAATCAATTACTTTTACCCATGTAAAAGTGCATATGTTAGATGCACTAATTCCATGAGGAGTTAGATGGAATCTAATCTTGAGTTTCTTGATGAGAGAATAAATCCTATAGTTTAGCACTTACTTTTAGGTGAGCATTTGAATTTGAATTCAAAGCTTGGCTCCAACTTCAACTATAAAGGAGGATAAAAAAAAACTCGTCGTGTATGGAAGAGAAAATTAGAAGAGCCCGATTATGAGATCATTTTGAGGGGAATTTAAGTGATTAGTGTGCTCATCTCATAGCCATGTCACTATCATCACATTGTGCAATTGAATATTACCAATGACATTGTATTACTATGTGATTTAATACATAGACATTGATCATATCTCTATCTCACTTCTCTACCATGACCATCTCAGAACACTGAACTTCTCAAAGCTTGTTCACAGTGCATGGTTGATAATTTGATGTTATTTAATATGCTATAGAATCACATACTATCTACTTAATAGCTACAAAGTTTCATTGTTATTGCTTCACTTAATCGTGAGATATCTTGATATCATTACTCTCTGGTCTATAGTCTGAAGCACCCTGAAAATGTCGGGCAAGTCCTGTAACTTGCTAAGCATTATTCTCAGTGTGTAGTCCATTTTTTTTATTGAAATGACTCATGTTTGGTAGCTATGTGAGTTAGTTAGATACCACCAAAAGGAATTTGGCTAATTCCTAGCAAGTTGAGAGCACTGTTTATTCTATTGAACATGTGCAAAGACTAAAATAGCAAGTCTTGAGTGTACCATAGATCAATGATCCCACAAAGCTCCTATATAACGTAATGTCTTCTAGCTTCTTACCATATTCCTTGCATAACTTGACATTTGAATCCATAGGTTTAGCTATTGGTTTGCAATATGTCATGCCAAACCAAAAGAACACATCTAGAAGTTACTTCTTTTGAGAGAGATAGATACCTTCTTTCCCATAGATCACCTCAATGATAAGAGAGTACTTTAGCACACCTAAATCTGAGATTTTGAACTCTCTTCCAAGCTTCTCTTTGATGGTCCTTATCTCATCACAAGAAGATCATCTACATATATGCATATCAAACATATCTTGTCATTTTTCTTCTTCCCATACAACGATGGATCTACATCACTTGGAGAGAAACCAGGTCTCTTCAAGAAGTCCATTAGCCTCTGATTCCAAGCCTCTGGGGCTTGCTTTAGGCCATACAAGGCCTTCTTCATTTTGAAAACATAGGTAGGATGTTGTGGATCTCCATACCCTTGAGGTTGTTCCATGAACACCTCTTCTTGTAACTCATCATTCAAGAAAACATTCTTTATGTCCATCTGGTAGATAGGCCACCTCATTGCTACACATAGGGCTATGAGAGATCTAATGGTAGCCTTGTTTTCCATAGGGCTAAAAGTTTCCTCATAATCCACCCCTTGTGTCTATGTGAAGTCTTTGGCTACTAGTCAAGCCTTGTACCTTGCCAAGCTACCATCTGCATTCCTCTTGGTCTTGTACACCCACCTGTTTTCAACTATCTTCATGCCTTCCTTCTTGGGTACTAGTTCCCAAGTGTTGTTCTCCTTAAGAGCCTTGAACTCTTCATACATAGCCTTCCTCCACTCTGGTTTGGTCTTTTCCTCCTCATAAGAATCTGGATCTTGATCTTCAATGACATTCATCATGTATGCATAGTGATTTTCCATGAAAGAACCACATGTATAGCTTTGTAGGGATGCCCTCTTCCTTGTAGAACTCCTCTCTTGACCTTTGGGATATTTCTTCTTGGGTATATTTAGGTTACATTATGATTAATGACCTCCTCAATCTCTTCCTCTTCTGACTCCTCTTGAGCTCGCCTAGTGTCATAGTCTGTCTCTTGCAGCCTTCTATACTTTGAAGTAGGGGATGGTCCTTCATACTCATGTGTAAGAGTGATCATATTAGTGTACCTTAGATGTAGAAGCCTCTGGTCCACTGATTGTGATTGATTCTTGAGGTTGAATCTGCACATCAAAGTTTGCATACTCCTCTTGATCCTCTTCATACAACTTTCCCTTTCCCTTGTCTCCATACCATGAGAGGGTTGTAGCACCTGTAGCCTTTTTCCTCATTTGAGTAGCCAATGAAAACACATTTCTCACTCTTGGGCTCTAACTTTGTTCTCACTTCACTAGGAACATGAACAAAGCATACACATCCAAATACCTTGAGGTGCTCCATGAAAGAACTTGGAGAAGCTTGTAGGAGGTAAAAATTGCATTTTGAAGCGATGAAGTTTGAACCTTATAGGCATGTGATAAGTGCAAAGAAATGCACTATGTACTTTGGAGCATCAAGGAGAATGAGTTGATACAAAACAGATAGGTTTGCGGGTCGACTAGCTCAAAAAACTTACTATCTATGGAAGAGACAATGAACTTCAAATGCTAATAGCAACTAGCATGATTACAATTAGAAACAATCCTTTTATGGGAGTGATACACATACGGTTGAGTATATATAATGAAAAAAATAATAAGGAATAGGCAAAATATTCTATAGGAATGAACCAGACACTCAACGGTGGTACCTCTTATTTTTCAGGAATACGTAGAGATTGACCCTGAGACAAAAAAACTAAGATTTCTCCCACTCTACTAAACCAAATGCTATGAAAATGTACAGAAATAAAATAAGCACTAATACATTTCTAATGCGCCATCTGGGACTAAATTTGGAGCTCGAGAGAGAGAGAGAGCAGCAGCCTCTGCAAGATTACTATTGGCGAAGAAGATGATGCAGAAAATTGAAGGAGCAAGACAATGATGATCACAAGTGTATGTATATTGCTTCCATGTATTGTACAAGTGATTTCAAGTCTTTATATAGACGATAGGAGTGTTCCACAACTTCTACAAACGGATCTTGGATTCAAATGAAGGTGGGAATGGTTGTTGGAGGGAATCAATTCACTTTCCTACAATCTAGGAAAAGTGAAGATCTAGTTTGATCTACTTTTTATTCCATCAAGTGCCTTTGTCATCATATCTGCTACTTGCTTTTCAGTAGGAACAAAAGAAATGTCAATCTCCTTTGCCATGAGCTTCTCTCTGATGAAGTGTTAATGAACCTCTATGTGTTTGGTTCTTGCATGGAAAATAGGGTTTGCCGCTAGATGCATGGAACTTACATTATCTCGAAATATGTGAGGTTTGGAACTCACAAGTCCCAAATCTGTATACAACGCCTTTAACCATATTGCCTCTTGAGTTGCTATGGTCAAACCTCTGTACTCTGCTTTCGTCGAGGATAAAGCAACTGTTGGTTGCTTCTTGGAACTCCATGACACTAGCTTCAAACCTAAAAATGCTAAGTAACCAGAAGTACTTCTTCTATCATCCTTTGCTCCTGCCCAATCTGCATCTGAATAGATTTTGATATCCAAATATGAGGAGTAAGGATAGAATATACCTTCTTTGATTGTACCTTTGAGATACTTAAGTACTCTCTTAGCCGCATCCATTTGTGGTCTTCTCGGTGAGTGCATGAATTGACTAAGCACTCCCACACTATATGAGATATCTGCTCTTGTATGAGTAGCATATATCAAGTGCTACCTACCAAGCTTTGATACTCTTTAATGTCTTCAATTTTCTCACCTTCATAAACACTAAGTTTATGATTCATCTCCAAAGGTGTACCTGCAGGTTAAGTGTTCTCCATTTTGAACTTGAGAAGTAGATCCTGAATGTATCTTCTCTGCGTCAAATACATTCCTTCATCTGTTTATATCACCTACATACCTAGGAAATATGTGAGCTCACCTAGGTCACTGATTTTGAACTCCTCTTGCATGTGTCTCTTGATCCTTTGAATGCCATTTAGATCATCACCTGTCACAATAATATCATCTACATAGACACATAGATAGATAACCTCATCATGATCCCTTTTGATGAATAGAGAAGGATCTGAGTTGCTTGGTCTGAACCCTTGATCTTGAAGATATGTAACCAACCTATAATTCCAAGCTCGAGGAGCTTGTTTCAATCCATACAATGCTTTCTTAATTCTGCAAACATAAGATGGATGATTAGGATTTTCAAAACCTGGTGGTTGTGACATGTATACCTCCTCACTTATCCAACCATTTAAGAATGCATTTTTCACATCAAGTTGGAGGAGTCTCCATTCCTTGCAGCAACTACACTTATCAATGTCCTGATTGTAGTCATCTTTGCAATTGGTAAGAATGTTTCCTCATAGTTGTTGATATATTTAGGTAGTGATGTGTGTGAACACACTAGGACCGCCGGGGCACTTTTTTCCCTCTTTAGGAGGTTTTTTTCCCCCGGCTTGTATATACGCCTATTGCCCTAATGGGCTATTTATCTTTGTACATTCTCTAGTAAGATTCAATATTGTGTGTTGTGCTCCAAGCTTCTTCTTCTTCCTTGTGTTGTTCGCGTGCTTCTGCAGACGTCTAACTCCAACAATTGGTATCAGAGCAGGTCATCGCTTCATCTAGGGTGCTATCGATACTCCTCCGTTTGCAGTCTCAGAATCGCGATCTGAGCTCGTTTTGGCCTCCGAATGCACTATCGCAGCGCTTGTGCAGGCTATTTTGTCTTTTTGTGCCAAAGGTATATACCAGTTTCTGTTTGCCAGTATAAGCATCTTGAAGTCTGCTACAGGTCTAGTGGAATTCGTTTGGGCAATTCTGTTCAACTTTTTGAGATATATTCAATTTTCTGCATCAAGGTATTTTAGTCACCGGCCATGGCTGAAAGCAGTGATGTATTCCGTATGTTGGCTGTTGAGGATAAGTTGGATGGTACCAACTACCCATTATGGGCTTATATGATGCGACATGTGTTGGTTGCAAAAGGACTGTGGAACATTGTACAGGGTGTCGAAAAATGTCCTATCACACCTGCAACTGTTACAACTGCAGGTACTAAAGCTGATGCAGAAGGTGTGGAAGATGATGATATTCTGCATATTCCTGTTCGTGGTGCGGTTTCTACTACACCTACTACAGAGCAGATTCGTTGGGATGGCAGAGATGCCCAAGCACATGCATTGATAGCTTTGTCTGTCAAACGTGCCATTATTCCTCACATTCTCTCTTGCAGAACAGCTAAGGATGCTTGGGATACACTTACCACATTGTACCAAGCTAGGAATGAGGCTCGTGTTGCTTACCTCCGAAAACAGTTGGCGAGTGAGCACATGAATGAAGGTGATTCTATGGACAGTTTCCTAATGAAGATCAAAGACTTGAAGGAACAATTGATTTCTGTTGATGAGGTTATACCAGATAGCTCACTTGTGCAGACCGTTCTGAATGGTCTTCCTAATTCATATCAGAGTTTTGCTTCTACTCTTTGGTTGATGATGAAAGGCAATCCAAATGCCTTATCATTTGAGGAGTTAGTCTCTGTTCTGTTGCAGGAAGATCAGTCCAGGCAGAACAGGTCCATTATGCGAGTTGCAGATCAAGATTTCTTGGCTAGTTTGAAGGGGAAAGGAAAATGGAGCTCTTCAACTAGCAAGCAGAAATCTACTAATTCTGCATATTCGAAGAAGGAAGATAAAGATGAGAAGAAATCAGAAAAGCAGAAATTGTTTTGTAAGTACTGTAAAGGGAATGATCATATAATAAAGAACTATCCAAAACTGGCTACTAAAGAGGCAAAGAAGAAAGAGGCTGGAATGGTTGTTGCAGAGGCCTCTACACCAAAAACAGAGTCTGCTAATCTTGTGCAGGAAGAAGAATGGGTGTTTACTACTCTCTGCAGTTTTGACCCATCTTCTCATGAGCAGTGCATGTCTACAGTAGACTCAAATGTTTGCCAGTATTTTGACAATGGGGCGACCAAACATATTACCTCGCAGCTTAGTTTCTTCTCTTCACTTGAGCTTGCCACTACAGGGAATACTGTTACATGTGCCAACAACTCCTCCTATCATGTTATGGGAGTTGGTAAGATCATTTTGACTACTGATAATGGTAGCTCTTTCACTTTGTTAGATGCTTTATTTATGCCAGGGATCAAGAAGAACCTATTATCAGTTTTTGCATTAGCCAAGATTGGCTTGGTTGTGAAATTTGTTGATGACAGGTGTACGGTTCATGATCTGTCAAATGGCGATGTGATTATTGCTTTTGGCATTTTATGTCGTGGGCTGTATAAGCTCATAGACTATGAAAGATTTGTAAATGATTTGACATGTGCAGTAAATGATTCTTAGGCTATGTCGGATGCAAAGCTTTGGCATGCACGCTTTGGTCATCTAAATTTTGCTAGTTTGCTACGCCTGCAGAAATCTGAAATGGTGTCCTCTTTGCCCAAACTTAAGGCTCCTGGAAAATATGTTTGTGAAGGTTGTATTTTGGGCAAAATGCAGCATTCGTCCTTTCCAAAAGATGGTTCAGTTCGGGCTACTCAGAAAATGCAGCTTGTACATAGTGATGTCTATGGTCCTATGCAGACATCTTCTTTTGGGAATTATCTTTACTTCGTGACTTTCATCGATGATTTTTCCAGGCATGCATGGGTATATCCATTGAAGGCAAAGTCCGAAGTGTTCATGTGCTTCAAACAGTTTTTGGTTTTGGCTGAAAATCTGTCAGCATGTAAAATGGGCACCCTCCGTTCTGATCGAGAGGGGGAGTATATGTCTTCTGATTTTAATGCATTTCTAGCTGAACGTGGGATAAAACACCAGTGTACAGTGCCATATACACCTCAGCAGAATGGAGTTGATGAACAAAAGAACAGGTCACTCATGGAGATGGCAAGGTGTATGGTCAAGAGTCAGGCTTTACCACATAATTTCTAGCTTGAGGCTGTCATGTGTGCAGCATATGTACTGAACAAGTGTCCCACTAAAGCGCTGCAGTCTATCACTCCATATGAGGCTTGGCATGACCGCAAGCCATCTGTTGCTCATCTCCGTGTTGTTGGTTGTTTGACATATGCATTAGTGCCTGAACAACATCGTAGAAAATTGGATGATAAAGCAGTAAAATGTATTTTTGTTGGATACAGTTATGAAAGTATCTGCTATCATCTGTATCATCCATAGACTAAACACATTCTGGTTAGCCGTGATGTTGTTTTTGTGGAAGATGCTATTCAGCCATTGCTTTCATGTACTAAGGAGACATATGTTAGCTCCAAAGACATGTATGATACTTTGCTCCCTCTTTTTACAGGTGGACAGTCTAGTGTTGGTCCCAATGAGGCAACTTCTCAGCCTTTTCAGGTTTCATGTGATGATGCAGATAATTCCATTTTTGATGCAGATGTACATGATGCACTTATTGATGAGAGAGTTGATATTGATTCGGCAAGAACTATGCCAAAATGGCTGGTGTAGACCTTGCGTGATAGCAAATTAGATGCACCTCTGTCATATCGTACTCGTTCAGGCTCTCATAGTGCCTCTTTTGCATCAGATTGCTATGCTATGGCTGCATCTAGTCTCTGTGATGAGAATGAGCCTGTTTCGTTTGATGAAGCACAAAATTCAAAAAATTGGATGGGTGCTATGCAATCTGAATATGATGCTATAATGAAGAATGGTACTTGGTCTTTATGTGACTTGCCTCCTGGCAAGAAGGCCATTGGCACTAAGTGGGTATACAAGCTGAAGCGTAAACCTGATGGTACAGTTGACAGGTATAAGGCTAGGCTTGTTGCAAAGGGTTATGCGCAGGAAAGAGGCATTGATTTTGATGATACCTTTGCACCTACATGCCGTATGACTACTCTTCAGAGCATTGTGCACTTGCAGCCCATCATGGTTGGAATGTACATCAGTTGGACATTAAAACTGCATTTCTGAATGGTGACTTGCATGAAGAAGTGTATGTTTTTGGGCCCCGTGGCTTTGTGCAAAAAGGGCATGAAAACCAGGTGTGCAGGTTAAAGAAGGCATTATATGGTTTAAAGCAAGCACCACGTGCTTGGTATGAGAAGATACATGCCTATTTGATTGCACATTGCTTTGAGAACAGTCCAACTGAAAGCACCTTATATGTTAAGCGTGCTAATGATGTGCTTCTGATCATTGTTGTCTATGTTGATGACATGCTGCTCACTGGTCCTATTGAGAAGCATATTGCTGATTTTAAGGCTGATTTGCATGCCTCATTTGAGATGTCTGATTTGGGGCATTTGCATCACTATTTCGGCATTCAATTTATGCAAGTTGATGGTGGGATGGCTTTGTGTCAAATGAAATATATTGACACATTATTGCAACGTTTTGGCCTTGAAGACTGTAAGTCTATTGCCACTCCTATGGAGATAGGTTTACGATTGAGTCTTCATGATGCTGGAGATGCATTTGATGATGTTCTCTATCAGCAGGTTATTGGATGCTTGATTTACTTATGCATTACTCGGCCAGATATTCAGTTTACTGTCTCACAGATGAGTAGGTTTATGCATTGCCCAGGAGTGAAGCATTGGTAGGCAGTTAAGCGCATCTTTCACTACTTGAGTGCTACTAGGCTACTTGGGTTGTTTTATCCCAGAAGGGGATCACTACCGCCAGATTTGCATGCTTTATCTGACTCTGATTGGGTTGGTTGCTATGATACTCGTGTGTCCACTAGTGGCTTTTGCTTCATGCTTGGTAGCTCATGTATATCTTGGTTGAGCATGAAGCAGCCTACTGTGGCCACTTCCAGTTGTGAGGCTGAGTATAGGGCAGCTTTCACAGCGACTGTTGAGTGTGTGTGGCTCAGACGCCTTATGGCCACCACCATCTTCACTGACAGTCAGAGCGCATTGGCAGTTGTGAGGAACCCTGTGTTCCATGCTCGCACTAAGCACATTGAGGTGCATTATCACTATGTCAGGAAGAGGTTCTCTGCTGGGGAGATCAGCTTGGCATATGTGCCCACGCAGGAGAACATTGAAGCCCTTTTTATGAAGGCTCTGCCTAGGGAGAAGTCTGAAGCTTTCCGCAAAGCTTTGGGCTTACTTCCTTTTGTGGAGTGATTTCCACATAGCTTGGCACTTCCTTATACATGAGTGCCAGCTCCTTGTTCACCGCATCACTCCCAGGGGGGATTTGTTGATATATATAGGTAGTGATGTGTGTGAACACACTAGGACCACCGGGGCACTTTTTTCCCTCTTTAGGAGGTTTTTTTCCCCCGGCTTGTATATACACCTATTGACCTAATTGGCTACTTATCTTTGTACATTCTCTAGTAATACTCAGTATTGTGTGTTGTGCTCCAAGCTTCTTCTTCTTCCTTGTGCTGTTCGCGTGCTTTCGCAGACGTCTAACTCCAACAATAGCATATACCATGAGTCTGAGAGCATCCTTTGGCAACTAATCTTGCCTTGTACGTGCAAACTGATCCATCTGAATTTGTTTTAACTTTATATACCCATCTGCAACCATTTACCTTTTGATTCGATGACATTGGAACCAAATCCCAAGTGTCCATCTCCTTCAAGGCATCTATTTCTTCATTCATGGCCTTTTCCCAATTAGAGTTTCCCTTTGCCTCTTCATACGTTGATGGTTCCTATGAAATAGAGTCTTTTGCCAAGTAGATTGAATGCTTCATAACAAATGTGGAATCATATCTATACCTTTCTGGTTGTTTCTTTTCTCTTGAAAATCCTGTACGTGCTTGTTTGGAGCATTCTCCAACCTCTTGCATCTTTGCTTTGCCTCTTGACTTCCATAGCTTGTAATCCTTTTCCGTTTGATCTTGGTCATCGTCTGTATCACTTCTTGGATCCTGGACCTGTGTATCATGCTTGCTTCCTAATTGATGAGAATCAGAATCAAGATCATATGGTAGATTTAACTTTTGTTTGTCTTCATCATACCAAGACCTGTGTTCTTCAAACACAACATCTCTACTTGTAGTGAATTTCTTGGTTGAAGGATTATAGAACCTATAACCCATTTGAGTTGAATCGTATCCAAAAAACACTACCTTTGTTGCCCTTTCATCTAGCTTACCTCTTATTTGTGATGGTACATGAACATAAGTTAAACAACCAAAGACCTTGCATGTCCAAGACTAGGTTTTCTTCCATGCCATGCTTCATAAGGAGTCATACCTTAAAGTGATTTGGATGGTAATCTATTGACAAGGCACACAGCAGTTGAAATAGCCTCTTCCCATAGATAATGTGGCAACTTCTTCTCTTCAAGCATTGTTCTGGTTGATCCAACCAATGTCTTGTTTCTCCTCTCAAGGATTCCATTTAGTTGAGCAGAGTACTTGGTATTCACTTCCCTTTTGATACCTTTATCCTGCAAGAACTCATCAAACTCTTGGAGAAGTATTATCCCCCTCCATCAGATCTGAGCTTCTTTAGTGATCTACCTGTATGATTCTCCACGTGTGCGAGATACTTTTTGAAGCAATCAAACACTTCATTCTTACTCTTGATAAAGTAAAGAATAGTCCATCTACTATGGTCGTCAATAAATGAAATGTAATACCTTGATCCTACCAATGAAGGTTCTTGACTTGGTCCCCATACATCTGTATGTACTAAGTCCAATAAGTTGTTGTGGATGTAGCCTTTGTGCTTGAATGGTTGTCTTTGTGCCTTCCCAATCTGACATGCATCACACCTTTTGATCATGCGTTTCTTTGATATGTTCGGTAGTTCTAGAACACTTTGATCCCTGCATATATCCTTCAAGGTTCTTTCATTCACATGAGCAAGTCTCTTATGTCACACTTCAAGCTCACTTAGAGTTTGAGACCCAAAAGTGAATAGAGCTATGTTCTTGGTTTCTCCTACTTCAAAAGTAAAGAGCCTACCATGCTTCTCACCTCTGGCTATATTCTTGAAGCCTTGACATGGATCTTCCACAAAAGCTCCATGTTGGGTGAACCTAAACTATTTGGCCTACACTTATTAGGGTTTTAGTGATAGTGGGTACATAGAGAACCTTACTCAGAATGTTTGTCCTGCCATTGGAAGCTTTGACATTACCAATCTTCTCCACATTGTGCTTTGTGTCATCCCCTGTTTGTACTTCATGTCTATGCTTTGGACTTTCCAAACCATATAGAAGAGCAATGTTGCCTGCAACATGATTCGAACATCGTGAATCTATGTAGAACAAATGATCATCTTCTTTACCTTCTTTGTGGCTTAGATTCATGAGAAGCAATGAGTCTTCATGTGGTTTATCTTTTGAATAATTGTTGTAGTCCCTTCTATTATAACCTCTATCGTTATTGTTGAAGTTGTGTCCCCCTCTACCTCTCTTACTACCATATCCACCTCTTCCACTTCCTTTCTGGGTCTTCCCATTGAACCAACAATTCTGAGTGGTGTGGTTGGTCTTATCACATATGGCACAATGTTGAACATTCTGACCTTTGGCTTTGTCTTGCTTTGGTCCTTTGTTCTTCCCTTTCCACTTGCTTTTGCTTGCGAAGTTGGCTTGAGAAGTCTCTTCTTCATCTTCTTCCTTCTTCTTGCCTTTCTACTTCTTATCCTTCTTATCTGCATATAGAGCATTAGTTGAATTACCATGATAGGAGTTACCTTCCTTTATGCAATTGTTGGCCTCTTGATTGAAGAGTCGTCCAAGAAAGATGTTGGAGTCTGGAGTTTGCACATCCATGATGAGATCATAAGCTGTCATGAATGAGTGCCATTGCTTATCACTTCAAATGCCATTGAGAATTTGCCTCATGATAGCCTCTTCTTCAATCAGCTCGTCAATGGATGCTAACTGATCCGCAACCTCCTTGACCTTGGTAACAAACTCTATGATGGTTTGTTTAGGTGTCTTCTTCATTTGGTTGAAGTCGTTCCAAAGATGATTCTTTCTTGCTTTGATACTAGCAGAAAGAAAGTCTCGAGGGCATCCCAAGTCTCTTGAGATGTCTTGCATCCTCGAATATGTGGTAATAGAAAGTCAAAGTTACAGTTTAGTATGTATGACCTTGCTTGAGCATCCCTTGTGCACCAAAGTGTGAGCTTACCTGTCTCCTCTTGTGTAGGTCCTCTTGTGGATCTTGGAATAGGCGTAGCTTCATCACCTGCTACAATTCCATAAAGATTTTTACCTTGCAAATAGGACTCCATTCTGATTTGCCAAGCCACATAGTATGTCAACCAAGCTTCTTGATAATTGAGGGAAATCTATCACCCATCTTGATCTAGCTCTGATACCACTAAAAGAACTTGGAGAAGCTTGTAGGAGGTAAAAAAGTGCATTTCAAAGCGATGAAGTTTGGTATAGCTAACCAACACAAGACCACCCCTTGAGCTTATGGAGACTCAAATAGACCTTATAGGCATGTGATAAGTGCAAAGAAATGCACTATGTACTTTGGAGCATCAATGAGAATGAGTCGATACAAAGCAGATAGGTTCGCAGGTCGATGAGCTCAAAAAACTTACTATCTATGGAAGAGAAAATGAACTTCAAATGCTCATAGCGACCAGTGTGATTACAATTACAAAAAATCCTTTTATGGGAGTGATACACATAGGTTTGAGTGTATATAATGCACAAAATAATAAAGAATAGGCAAAATATGCTATAGGAATGAATCAGAAACTCAACAGTGGTACCTCCTATTTTTCAGGAATACGTAGAGATTGACACGGAGATAGAAAAACTGAGATTTCTCCCAATCTGATGAAGCAAATGCTATGAAAATTTACAGGCATAAACTAAACACTAATAGGTTTTCAATGAGCTATCTTGCATGCAATTGGGAGCTCGAGAAAGAGAGCAACAACCTCTGCAAGATTTATATTGGTGAAGAAGATGATGCAGAAAATTGAAGGAGTAAGACAATGATGATCACAAGTGTATGTATATTGCTTCCATGTATCGTACAAGTGATTTCAAGTCTTTATATAGAATGTAGGATTGTTCCACAATTTCTACAAATGGATTTTTAATTCAAATGAAGGTGCGATTGGTTTTTGGAGGGAATCAATTCACTTTCATACAATCTAGGAAAAGTGAAGATCTAGTTTGATATACTTTTAGGTGATTGATTGCTTGATTGAATGCAACTCAACCACCACAAATTTGTGTGATTTGGGCTTTGTCTTTCTAGTTTTACATTTGTAAAGTTGAAAGCTTTTATAATGGTAAAAGATCCATCAAAAAATCTTTTTAAAAAATACAATAAGTGAGCATAAGAAAAAGAACTCTCCAACGGATATGTTGTTTCTTGCCATAATAGAATTCATGTGGAGTCGAGTTGTGCACATCACTTATTGGAACCTTGTTTATCAAGTAAGGCTCTATGCACAGCCTCAACCTAATAAGAGAATGGTAACATACCTTCATTTATGAGACATTTGTCTATCTCAACGAAATGCCTACTCTTCCTCTATGCAACACCATTTTGTTGAGAGGTGTACCTGCATGTAAAGTGCCTCTTTATGTCATTCTCCTACAAGTACTTTGTGAATTCCTTGGAGAAATACTCTCCCCCTCCATCTAACCTTAGATTCTTGATGTGTGCATCACATTCTTTCTCAACAAGGGACCTAAACTTTTGAAAGCATGAAAACACTTCTGAATTTTCCTTGATAACATAAAGCCATACCTTTGTTGAGTGTTCATCAATTAAGGTGACAAAGTACCTAGCTTCTCCCAATGAAGTCTCTTTGCTAGGGCCCCATACATCTGAGTGTATAAGCTCCAAAAATACCTAAATGTATGGTGATCTGTGTATACCTTAAAGTCTGCACCATCAAGATAGTGTCTCTAGACTTGAAGTGAATAAACCACTGCATACCACTCTTGTTTATGCACTGGCTTGTCATCTTTGAGTATAGGAGTCTCTGAAATAGCTTGTTTCAGAGTCTCAAAACTAGCTTGCTACTCTTGATTCCATGCAAATGGAACTTTTCCTTGAAGCAAGTTTGTCATAGGTGCTGCTATCGGTGAATATGAAGATATGAATTTTCGATAGAAATCGACAAATCCTAGAAATGATCGTAATTGTCCCTCATATTGAGAATTAGTCCAAAATAATATAAATGAAACCTTCTTGATATCCATATGAACCCCATCGATAGATACTCTATCCTCGAAAGATATAATTGAGTCTTCTTTGGATTAGCTAAGTCTTATCATGATCTCTTCCTCTAATCTAATGGTAGCCACTTTTTAAATCTATTTTACTAAGTACAACAGCTCCACCTAGATCATCTAAAAGATCATCAATCTTGGGCATAGGATATCTATGTGTGATAGTAATCGTATTGAGTGCTCTATAGTCGATGCACATCCTATAAGATCCACTCTTTCTTCTTCACTAGAAGAACTGATGCTGCAAAGGGTGAATAGTTGGGTGTAATCAACCCTTTTCTGTAATTCTTTCAAGGATAACTCTTAGAATTCAGCTCTCACTTTTGCTGAAAGTGCTAAAGCATTCCAACTAGAGTCTCCATGATTGCCTGAATCCATCATACTACATGATGAATGCCTGAAGTAAAGAAAACAAAAAAACTCACAATCAACTTTAAGCAAATTGGTAGCATTTACCAATCGCGTCTCTTGGAGATCTGATTCTCCACGGATCAGTAGTTGCCTCCCCTTATGCTCAAACTTGATCACTTTACTTGGTCACTATTTATGATGCACAATAGATACAAACATCAAACTTGCTTCTCAACTTGTCTTCCATTTTAACTGACTTTCTTGCTTATAGACCTTGCATTGTTGTATAAGCACTCCTTATTGGAGACAACCTTATCTTGTCTAATAAATATAAACTGTGTGTTGCTATATAACCTTGTCTCACTCCCTACTAGGGACTTAGACTATAGCCTTGCCTTTTTTACTCTTTGCAAACCTTGCCTTTCTGTATATCTTGGCCAGTCTTGAGTATTTGACCACATACTTGCCTTGTTTGCTCTCTACAAACCTTGCATTGTTGTGTATCTTGGCCACTCTAGAGTTCATGGCCTATAGACTTGCCTTGATTGCTTAATGAAAATGAGTCCACCTAGGATTGGTATTCTTCATTCTTAGGTAGATAGATGGATGAAACTACCCCATCTGCCCATGTTACACTACTATAGAATGAAGACATGATTCCTTATAAAACTAGCAACTCTAAGTCTATATCTCAACCTCCTAAATCTAGGAAGTTCTTACATGAATTTTCTTTTTACTATTTCTAACTATGGCATTCTCATCAAACTTGATTTGCTCTTTTTATTCCAAAAATATGAAGTCTATACTTCTTGTGAGATAAACTTCTTTGTTCTATACACATATAGGAATGTGCATTAGAAGTCATAACTATGTAATTATAGTACTTACTTATGAGTTAGATACTTAATTTATAAGCATCCTAAACTTGTAGGTGTTCTTAGAGTTCTCTCCTAAGGTGTCAAATTACCTTGAGACCTCTTACCTCTAAGTTTCTAACTCATGAGACCTTAGTGAAACTAGCCTTTGTCTCACTTTGTCCTTTCTACAAAAGGGCAATTCTTTTCATGTGAAGAAATTCTTATCTCTTTCTAAATTTATTGCTTTAAATCTTTTCTTTTTAAAGCTTGACTTTATTCCTTTGGATCATAATGCTAATTGCCTTCTTTCTTCATCATAATGCTAATTTTTCCCAAATAGTGATATCTACTAGATATCCACAAGCTTATAGGATTCTTTGATCAGAATGCTACTCATCATTTGTCTTGATCATCCTATAGTTTGAATATTCTATATATACTCAAAACAAGTAAGTGGCAGCAGAAAAGAAACAATTACAAGCCTTTGCTCAATGAAACATGAAGAAATAAGAAACTTTTAGTATGTTTTATATGAATGCATGCATATGCATACTAATTTTCTAAAACTTTCGGCAACATAACGACATAGTTTTGAAAACCGAAAAAAATTACAACAAGCAATTTTCGTGATAATGATGTCGACAAGCACAATCTATCTACAAATAGACTGAAAGGGGATTACACACCCTGATAAATTTTGCAATGCTGACAGGCATAACATAACTACAAGTAGACCAAAAGGGGATTACATACCTTGACAAATCTAAATTTTTCTCCTCATTAACCTACAAGAAAATACTTACTTGTCCCTGCAAAGAAGAATACATGCACCGTAAAATATGAATTCACGTCTAAACTATGCGTCTACTCTAGGTGCTATGCAAAATTGCATGTTCTATATGCAATTTGATGCAAAAAGAGAGCAATGATGCATACAAATTGACAAGAGACTTGTATGGAGGTTCAAAAAGTAATTTGAAGGTGTTTGTAGGTGTTGAAGATGGTCCACACACTATCGGAATAGCTTTTGAAGTCTCGCCTGATAGTTTGTGCTTCAAAACATTGCTCGAAAGCGAGTTATTGAAGATAAATGGGCAAACTCAAGACTTTGAAGATTATTGGAACTGAAGCCAAAGTATGGCTTCCAGCCACTCTGTGGAAAGAGATCTAAGAGAGATTTCCATAGCATGAAAGAACTCTGGATTTGGATGTGATTTGCCCAAGATATGGCCAATTATGTGGACAAGGATGGGTTAAATTGACTGATTGGATTAAGCTTTAACTATAGCTTGCTCACAAAATCATAAAAAACCCAACTCAAACTGAATCGTTCATCAGGCCAAACTGTGCACGTAGAAGTAAAATATCCCATATATCAAGTTGAGTGCAAAATTCTATATATATGGGGGAAGAACTTCTCTCGTCAAAGTTGAATAGAGTGATCTCTCTGACCAGTCCGGCTGAAGCTCAAACTGTCAGTGCCCTTTAAAAAAAATCTTACGAAACCCATATGGGCACATGCGCAAAACCATGTTGTTCCACCTCTGTTACATGCATCGAGAGGCTTGGAAGATGGGTCAGAAGCCTCATGAACAATCCCACATGCTGGATGAACCCAACCTGCTTGCCTTCATAATCCACATGAAAAGAAATTAAAATATTCTTGCTTGTTCTCTTGCGGGCGCGAGTAGAGAAACACCCCCAACAGATATGTGAGCGTCGTTGAGCACATGGATGAAAATTGGGGAAGTGTGCATTCTATGGATTGTGTGGATCCCTGTAAAGTTTTTGCTCCATGGAATTTCTTTAGAACTTCGATGACGACGACCTACATCATGGCGAAAACGCTGAAAACACCAAATGCAAGATACACGCAAAAAACCAAGTTATGCCCAAGAAAATAATATTCTGATACCAATTTTGGGAAATTGCTTGAATGATGTGTGTGTGACTCTCCTCCCATCCATATATGCCCTCTTGTACTCTAAAAATAGCAATGATATACTACTAAAAATAGCAATGATCTAGAATAGTCTAGTGTGAACATGTGGCCATCATGCAACACTTATTCCCATTACTACCAAAGTACCTTAGGGTATCCCCCGAGCTTGGGACCTTGGCTAGCTAGCCCTTGTCCCTCACACACATGAATTGATCCCTGTGGATCAAATGGACTGATCCCTATGGATCAATGGACTAACATTGAGACTGCCTTGAGTGATTTGAGCCATGACTTTTGACCACATTAAGGTCTTTTGACCCTTTATCCACCTAAAGCTTGCATAGATCACCTTTTCAACACAACAAATATAAAAGCTTGTAGAGTAATTTAAGTAGAGAAGAAGAGTGGATGCATGCATAAATAGATGTTATGATTTCTAGAAAATTGAAGTCCATGATGCATTTTATATCTATAGAAGACCATTTTATTTACCACCAAGATAATTGAGGGTGAGCATAAAGTATGTGGTAAAAGTACCATGAGTAGGACTAGTTTGTTTTTAGAAATTAAATGACAAAGGTAGATGAAATTTCTCATTTTCCTTTAGATTAGGAATGGTAGGAGGATGGGATCCTCAAAGTAACCAAGATTTTCTCCAAGAGAACTTTTAGATGAAGTAGCTAGATACTAGATGTTGTCTAAGAGAGACAAAGAAATCAGTTTAGAACATTCAAGTATGATTGATGTCAAAGAAATACTGATTTTGGAAGATGCGATAAGAGTTCATGATGTAAGTAAGCATAATAACTCTAAGATTTTTTAATTTAGATAGTTTTTAAAGTACCAAAATAAGAGAGTAAGTGTGTGTCTAATTGTTTGACACACAAGAAATTAAGTATACTAGTAATAACTCTAAAGATAGAGTAAAAGATGTAAAGTGGATTGTCTAAATTAAACAGAAAAATGTAAAATAAGTTACAAAGGTTAAATTATTCATAAAGTCTTGCAAGTGAGAACTTTGGAAAAGTTCTAGAACACTTCAAGTAAGGATGAGGTAAGATATAAAAGTATCATAGATAAAGTAGAAGTTTAACCATTGGCAAAATGATTTTTGATGTGAAATAAAGAGCAATGGTGCTCATAGTTATTCTTTCAAGACATTATAAGAACTCATGGGTTGATTCAAACATAGTCCTATGATTGGAGAAATGGCTAAAATAAGGCCAAAATATTCCCAAAGTTAAGAAATAGGAATGTCGAGGTATGAGCCCTAAGATCTTAGAAAGGACCTTAAGCTACCTGTAGACAAAGAATTTGAGGTGAGATGTCCAAGCTCTTAGGATTCTATGAGTCACAAAGATCTTAAGAAGAACTCTAGAACCCCAAAGCTATATAATAGTTAATAATAGCTATCAAGATGAATGACTAGTAGCATTTTGATAAAAGAAAAGTATAAGTGGATATCATAGTAAAATAGTACATACCACATGTATGGTATCATTGAATGGATTTTCTTATATTAACTAAATTAATTCAAGTATACGACAAAGGGAGGTCTTAAGACAAGGAAGTTTTGAGGTCATTAGGGTAAGGAACTTTGTACTTTCATAGCTTAGAATTCTAGGGTGCCTAGTCAGAACCGAGAATAAAGGATAGTCCATAACCAAAGATTCCATGATCTTGAAGAATGCAAGTAGCATTATGATAAAAAAGAATAAAGTTAATATTTAAAAGAGAAAGATTAAAAGTAATGCATCTAAAAAGAGATGAGGATATGGAAAAACCTCAAATAAGTTCAGTAAAGAAAATTTCCCTTTTGCAAAAAGAAAAAATTGAGATAGGGGCTAGTTTTACCAAGGTCTCATGAATTAGAAACTTATAGGTAAGAGGTCTCAAGGTGTTTTCAAGCCTTAGAAGAGAACTCAAAGATACCTACAAGTTTATGATACTTGTAAATAAAGTTTTTAGCTTAAATCTAGTTACCATAACTACATAGCTATGTGTACTAGTGTACATTTCTATGTGTATAGAATAAAGGTGTTTATTCTGCAAGAAGTAGAGACCTTAGATTTGTGGACTGAAAGGGAAAATTAAATTTGATTAGAATGCCATAGCCAGAAACTAGCAATAAGAAATTCATGAAAGGACTTCTGGAATTTTAGACATAGACTTCATAGTCACTAGCTTTATAAAAATCATATCTTGAATCCATAGTATTGTAGTATGGGTAGATGGGATAGTTCCATCTATCTCTCTACCTAAAAATCAAGAATAGAGATCCTATGGGGACTCATCTTCATTATGCAAGCAAGGAAAGTCTATAGGCCAAGTACTCAAGAGAGGATGGCCAAGGTACCTAGAAAGGCAATGTTTGTAGAAAGCGAACAAGGCAAGTGTGTGGGTCAAATGATCAAAAGAGAATGGCCAAGATATATAGAAGGCAAGGTTTGCAAAGAGCAAACAAGGCATGTCTATAGTCTAATCCCTAGAAGAGAGAGACAAGGTTAAATAGAAAGGAAAGGTTTGCATTAAGCACACACAAAAAGGATTGCGTTAAGCAGACAAGGCAAGGTTATGGTCAAGATTCTCAATAAAGAGTGATTACACAAGGCAAGGTTTGCATTTACTAGAAAAGGCAAGGTTTGCATTTACTAGAAAAGGCAAGGTTGATCTCAAGCAGGGAGTGATTATATAAAAATGCAAGGTCTAAAAGCAAGAAACTTAATTTCAAGTGGGAAACAAGTTGAGAAACAAGTTTGATGTTTCTATCCATAGGACATCATATAAAGGGCGAAGTGGGCCAAAATTATATGTTTAAGTATAGAAAGAGTGAAAATTACCAAGCCTATTGGAAGTTTGGACAAAAAAGAGTACACACACCAAGCTTGTAAGTAATTTTGCTAGATCTATAAGTTCAGAGACATCATTGATGAATCTACAAAAGGAGAGAAAGATGAGTTTATCTCTAAAAGGAAAAGTAAGGTCCATGTTCTAATATAGATTGGAATAGATAAATGGAAAGGAAAGGTTTGCAACCATGACGTTTTAAAGAAACTAGAATAGTAAACATTAAGTACAAAGACACAATTTAGTAAGACGAATATTTGAAATTCATAAGTATAGCTGTGTATGCATCAAGGTCAATACGATAAAATCCTAGGAATTGCGACATAAGGTCTAGTACATTGTTAAAAGGGACAAAGTGTGCTTGGGGACTCAAAAGAATCAAGAATAGATTAAAAGGGATTACTTTTCTTTAGCAATGAGATTATTATAGAAGATCCAAAAGATGTCTAGATGACATATCTTTAAAGTTTAGGCTTTTGAGATATCAATTTTCAGAAAAAATAATGTTATGAAATTAAAGTCTTACATAGAAGATAGTGGAACACTTACAAGAAGGTAAGAGGTTCACACTCATTATCTCCATATTACATGAGATATTCAGATTTAGATCTATATAGTAATATTACATATATGATTTTTAGATAGACTGCCAAACCCAAAAGAGTAATTAGATTTTAGAGGATATGTTAAGGGCATATATGTTAGAGGAGAAGATAGAATGGGATATATGTAGCTATAATACATAATGGTAGTTAGTTCGTTTCCTCATAAGATGGTAGCATACATCCCATAACTCTTAATTTCATATATACCAAAGATCTATCCTACACATATGCAGAAGATAAGGGAACTATTCACAAATAGTTAGCAGGTTCACTTAGAATGCCTTCAGATTGTGAGTGTCTTAGGTGGAAGATCCACATAGTTTATAGAATTTGAAGCAAGGGACAATAATTAGCAAATTTTTCTAAGGCCAAGGATAGACGTCTTAAAATTTCCCATCATCAAAGAGAGGTGACAACAAATATTCTAGAAGAGATGCTAAATAGGAGAATTGCATGTAGAACTATTTTGCTCTAGAGTATTTGCTATCTTGGAAGGGTGTACACTCTTAGTCTCCTTTTGGATCATTGAGGACAATGATCTTTAGAAGGGGGAGAGAATGGTAGACATAGATCCAAGTCGGATCATTTATGAGTGTGTCTTGGAACAAGAGCATGTGTTTCTAAGGCTCATAGCTTGGGGGTTATCCTAAGGTTCCATCTTACAAAGTAGAGTGTGTGTTCATGATGGCCACATGTCATACTAGAGAACTCTAGAAGCTTCCTAATCTTGAAGCAAGAGGATAAATAGGATGGGAGGAGAGTAGCATACATGCCATTTTTCAAGTCTTTTTGTGAGAAGAGTTTCATAGATACCAGCCTACCGTCATCCCAAATTACTAGATGCAATCACAATAAACAACTTTGCAATAGATGATAGACGCCATCTATTGAGATAGACACCCATCTATCATGACAAACGTCCCCATCTATCATGATAGATGAAAGAAGTTGGAGAAGCTTGGAGAGGCTTGTAAAGTTGAATTGTCAAGTGGTGAAGTTGCTCAAGCAAACCAGAATAGGACCAGCCCTAGCTCTTTCAATATGTAAAGTAAACCTTTTAAGCTTATGGTTAGTGCAATAAGACCCAACAGTTACTTTGGAACATCAACAAGAACAAATTGATGCAAAACAGATAACTTGCACCTTAACTAGCTCATAAAACCTTTTAAAAATGGATGGAACTTATGACTTCAAACAATCAAAGCAGCCAACATAGTTACAAATTGAAAACATTCCTCTTAAGGGAGTGTCATACATAGGGTTGGCTTCTTAAAATTCGTTAAAGCCCTAATTTATATCATCCAATCAAAGATCAATCACCTTAACACTGATTGGATATCATCCTCATTTTTTAGGGATGTGCAGACAATGACCTCGAGACTGTAAAACACATATTTCTCTGAAATTAACAAACCAAATGGCTTGAAAATTTGTACACATAAACTAAACAGTTATACCTTTCAACGAATGCTTAAACTCTTGATTTGGAGCTCTGTAGAGAGAGAAGAAATCTCTGCAAGTTGGCTGAGTCCGAGGAAGGAGCACAAAATAGAAGTGGCCTACTTTGTGGGATAGAGGGGCACTAATTAATTAACGTGAGGAAGAATAGGCTCTAGTGGAACTTTCTATTTGAAAGAAAAAAAGACTTCCTCTTGTCATCGGAATCCATATTGAGGTCATCTCATCAAGTTTTCTAAAGAAAACTCACCCATTTTAATGGTGTTTTATTGCACCATTATTAAGGAATTTCTCCCTCAAGAGTAGACACAAGAGTAGACCTTGTTGGGATCTCTTATGTCCCTATGGCTACCTAATTACATAGTCAATTGTTTCCTTGATACAGTTTCGATAGCGTCCATCTTTCTCTTTCGTATCGGTAATGTATGCAACAAAAATGATGTATAAATTTATGTACCCTTAGTATAAATATCATATGTAAATCAATGAATGTCCCTTGCGTTCATCACTTAGCGAAAATTCAGAGAAGGAAAGAGGAAAAGATATTATCATTTCTATAATCCAAGTGATGGAGAGAAAATAAGGGATAGGAGGAAATTGGAGAGTAAATCATTAAAACACAAGTTAGCTTACCTTTGCCTTTATGTAGGTATTGCTTAAGAACGTCACTATAGTTAGTAAAAGAATCCTCCATATGTAGATTTTTCTTACTTTATATCAATTAGTAACCAACATAAAGCACAAATCTAGATATCGGGACACTCAACTATTTTTGTTTCTACATCCATACACACAGTCAATTGAAAATAACCCTAAAGTTCTTATGGATATTACTTGCATGAGCTCTAACTTGTATGTGCTTGTGTTATGGTGAAAGTGTGGGTGGCGGTTCCAACAATTCTATAACTACATACACCAAAATCTATGTATAAAATCCAACGGGCGTGGTTTAGCAGATTTGCCTTGTATTCTTACGTAGATGGCGAGGGTTCAAATCCCGCCCGAAGCAAGATGCCTCAAAGTTCCCCAAGATGAGTGCCTCTACCTTATGAGGTCGGGTGTGTGTCTTTCCAAATTCATTGTACTCTCAAAAAAATAAAATCTATGTATGTAGAAATCCACACATTCATGAATATCAAATGTTGAGAAATGCCAAATTTGACCGTTACGAGGGTCCTACTAAGGCAACGAAAAGGCTCCTCCTTAAGATTCTACACCGACGGCCCTGATCGAGACACTTGACTTTGGTCAACGGTATCCTGAGGCATGCAGTCATTTTCCACTTTTCCAACGGCAAACGTTTGGCACAAGGAAAATAAGGATGTGGTGTAAATGAATATCGTTTCAAGGAGCAATGCCCACTTCAAAGGGAACAAACGAACCAAAAATTCAAAGTAGCACATGTCTAATTAAAACTATTCTTTTTTTTAAGAGGAAGTTTGGACTACGCTTAATCTTTTTGGCATGAATTTACTAAAAAAACAACTATACAAGAGAAGGGGACATAGTGCTCATATGATCCCCTTATTCCACAAAGCAGGGGTAGGCAAGACCACTTTGACAACAAGACCAAAGACCACATTGACAGCAAGGCCACAAAACAGGCGCATGGAGGACCACATTAAAATTATTGTTTCTTGGTCCCTATCACACAACTTTTAAATACTCCTTATCACTTCCCCACATCCTTTATGAACCAAAAAGTCAAAGTAGCACATGTCTAATTAAAGAATGAGGAAGTTTTGCCTATGCCTAATCTTTTTGGCATGAATTAATTAAAGAACAACTATACAAGAGAAGGAGCATAGCGCCCACATGATCCCCCTTATCCCACAATGAAGGGGCAGGCAAGATCACATTGACGGCAAGACCACAAAGCAGGGGCAGGCAAGACCACATTAAAGTTAGTCTTCCTTGATTCCTTTCACATTGCTTTTAAATAGTCCTTTTCACTTTTCCACATCCTGTACGAACCAAAAAGTCAAAGTAGCAAGTGTCTAATTTAAGTTATTCTTAAAAGGAATTTTGCCCTAGGCCTAATCTTCTTGACACGAATTAATTAAAAGAACAACTATACAAGAGAAGGAGGCATTGTGCCAATGTGACATCCCTTATCCCACAAAGCAAGGGTAGGCAAGACCACATTGATAGCAAGACTCCAAAGTAGAGATAGGCAAGACTACATTAGAATTATTCTTCCTTTATCCCTATCAGAGTGCTTTTAAATTATCCCTTTCACTTCTCCACATCTTTTGTTCGCTATTTTTTTTTTTTTAACAAATAGACTTGAACTCAAGAAAGAGGAAAAGATAGAAGGCCTCGAAGGGAGGGATAAAGGTTTCCAAGGGGGGAAAACTACAAGAACATACAAGTGTAAGTGTAAGAAACTATAAAGTTATCACAATTTCCCTGTTCTACAGAATTTTATATTTTCTAAATTCTTGACGCAAAAGTGGGTTTTATATCACAATTTCCCTGTTCTGAATTTTATATTTTCTGAATTCTTGCCGTCATGTGTTCATTACTCCTTGTGTGGCTTGTCACAGATCCAAGTTATTCGTTGCCCACTTGCATATTTTTTATTGTTTGACATATGCATATAGTGCATGGGAAAGAAGGCAAGAAAGTATATGGTAAAGGCTATGAAATATACTTTTAGGGGTTCAATTTTTAAAACAAAGGTTATAGTTTGTATCACCAACAAATTAGATAGATTTTGATTACTGAAGTTGTAAATTTTTAGGAGAATTCAGTTAAGCATCTGCTTTTATGTATAATGGACACTTCAATGAGTTGAAAGGATGAACATAAAACTCTTTTCCTCTTTTCACTCATGGGCGACCAAATGTATCTCCCAATGAGAAAAAATTCTCAATCTATGGGAGTTGTAAATGAGAATTATAGTTCCAATTTTTATGAAGATATTAGTGACGCATTCATTGACAAAAGAGCAGATATTGATGATGTGAGAAGTGGAGAATGACATGCCTGGGTCTCACCTCCCAACTTATATATAGCCCTTGCCTAGACACCATCTAGAGTTCTCTCTATTGGAAGTTAATGTACATTTGGTACATTTCCAACAATTCATTTTTGGACTAAGCATTTTTGTACAGTTTGGGTAAAACATTTTTGAGGCTAAATAGATAGAGCTTGGCAAGAGCTATCTAGTGGTATGATTCATTTTTCCATCAGAGGTCAGAGTTGGAAGAAAAGTCAAACCCTAATTGTGCTCAAATAATAAAAGTTAGATAATGTCCAAAAGCAAGTTTGGCAATGAGTTTTTGAAAACTCATGACAGGCAAAGGTGACTTCGATTTTTAACACTCACTATTTTTTAGCATAAAGTAAAAGCATGCAATCATAAGTAAAACAACATTGGAAGTTTTTTATCTTGCGCTACGTGGTTTTTGCTTTATTGAGGAGACTACGTTTTTGCTTTATTGGTCATGCACACGTTTTAGATTTATTGAGAAGTCCTTCGCTATAGCTTTATTCATGGAAACTTAACCTATAAAAGGAGCATGGTGGGCACACTATGATATATCGCTCAAAGATCTCAAGCTAGAGTTTGAAGATTCTAAAGCTTTGGAGGTGAAGATTTGGTGAAGGAGAGGCTACTCTCTTGGAGCAAGAAGTCTTCTACAAGGTGGTGGTAACTATCTTTTGTGAGTTAACCTTATATTCTGTTTTAGGGTTTCTTTACCCTAATCTCAAAATTAGGGTTCGTTGATTTACAATGTTGTTACACTATTTTGTGAGAATAAGGTTAACTTCGTTGCTCATTCACTTCACACACTTAGATTATTTCAACATAATCTAAATTTTGTATCATCATCTTCTTGGATATTCTTCCATTAGTGAGTGCACCACTTTATATGGTTGAGTAGTACTCCCATGTTGTAATTTGTACATCTAGTTTTTAGTGAGTAAGCTTTGTCTTGCGTTCTCTATCTTTGTCTCAAGATCTCTTTCTTTCTATCTCTCACTTATCCTCTTAATTAATTAAGTGTGTATGCTCAAAAGGTTTTAGTATTGGAACGATCCTAGGGCCCCAAATTCCAACACTTGGTATCAGAGCATAATTGACATACACACTTAGTTAAGATGAGTGGGATTAGAATTGAGATTGAAGACAACTTGGATGGATCTTCTAATTATCCCATGTGGAGTTTCATGAGGATGAATATTTTAGTGACAAAAGGTTTATGGATTATCGTCAATGGATCCTTAACAAGGCCCAGACAAGAAGGCAAAGAAGGAGCTTCAACAACTTCAAGAGGTACTGGAATTGCTATTAAAAAAACCAACTGAAGAAGAGGTAACCCCTTTGACATCCAGAGTCACAGGTAGGTCTTCTCCTACAGTTCCTCCTACTGAAGATCAGACAAGATATGATGCTAGAGATGATTTAGCACTTTCATTTATGGCAATGAGTGTTAAAAAGCATATTCTATCATAGATCAAATCTTGCAGAAGTTCTAGACAAGCTTGGTTGAAACTTGAAAATCTTTTTCAGAGCAAAAATCCTTCTAGGAAAGCTCACTTGAGGAGACAACTAGCAAATACAAGGATGAAGTCTGGTGAGTCAATTCAAACCCACATTACGAGACTCGTTGACTTAGAGATCAACTTCTAAATGTAGGAGTTGAGATATCAAATGAAGAAATGGTAAACATGCTAATTAATTCACTTCCTATTTCATATCGATCTTTCATAACCACTCTTACCCTTACCACAAGAGATAGAGAGGTTACATTTGAAGAATAAGAGTTCTTGTTTCTTCAAGATGAAGATCAGTTGAAAGGAATGGAAGAGAATGAAGAAGCATTTTCATCTTCATCAAAGGGTAAAAAGAAGAAGAATGATAAGAAGGAAAAGCAATCCAAGAAGGAAAGTAGGTCCCTATCACCTTCTGCTTTAGATTTTGTTTCTACTACATCTAAAGAGAAGTCTTCTAAGAAGAAGGAAGTAATATGTTTTTACTGTAAGAAATCTGGACATTTAAAAGTAGCATGTTATAAAAGGATTGCAACAGAAAAGAAAAAAGGCATCAGCTAATGTTGTAGAAGATGATAAAAAAGGGAAATCTCAAGGTGATTCTTATGCATGTATCACCATTGACGAAGTAGCTTTTGATCAGGCAGCTTTACAAGTTCTTTCAGCAAGTCCTTGGATATTTGACTCAGGTGCTACAAAGCATATGACAGGTTGCAAAGATGTGTTTTCTTCTCTTTCCTATTCTTCAGGTAGAATAGTTACTATTGCAGATGGCAATGATTTGGATGTTGTGGGAATAGGTACAGTAACCCTAAAGTCAAGAGAAGGTGGTAATTTTCAGATTTCAGATGTTCTATATGTACCTGAAATGAAGAAGAATCTGCTATCTATATCTGCATTTTTGAGTGATGGTTTTAAAGTTGTATTTGATAGAGATCTTTGTAAGATCTTATACACAAAGAGGAGAAGTGTATTTTACAAGGTGAGCATAGAGGAAGGACCTTTGTTTTGTCAAAAATCAGTTAGGCATATGTGGTCAAATCTTCGTCACCGATGGAAGATATGAAGCTATGGCATGAAAGATTTGGAAATTTTAGTTTTGGTGCTTTCAAGAGTATCAAAGACAGAGGTATGGTTCAGAGTTTACCCTCATTCAAGCTACCAGATGATTCAGATATATGTGAAGGTTGTCTTGAAGGTAAGATGCATAAACTACCTTTCAAGGAACATGGTCATATTATAGCTACCAAGAAACTGCAGATTATTCATTCACATGTGAATGGACCTATGAGAGCAGACTCTATTCAGGGTTTCAAGTATTTTGTTATATTCGTTGATGATTTTATGAGATACTCATGGATCTATGGTCTTAAGTTGAAGTCAGAAGTCTTTCCTATGTTCAAGAAATTTGTAGCTATGGTTGAAAATGAAAATCAGGAGACAATCCAAATTCTGAGAAGTGATAGAGGTGGAGAATACTTGTCGAATGAGTTCTAGACATTTCTTTATGAGAAAGGTATTACTCAACATCTTACTATTGCTTATACTCCTCAGCAGAATGGTGTTGCAGAAAGAAAGAATACTTGTTGAGATGATGTGGAGCATGATGGCGTCCAAGAGGCTTTCACCGAAATTTTGATTTGATGCAGTACATATAGCTAACCACATTTTGAATAGGTCTCTACAAAAGCTTTAAAGGTAATCACACCTTATGAAGCTTATTATAGTAGAAAACCTAATGTGAGTTACTTCAAAGTGTTTGGATCACTTTCTTATGTACATGTTGAGAAAAAGGACTGAGGCAAACTAGATGTAAAAGTAAAGAAAGTTGTTTTCATTGGATATCCTGTTGAGAGTAAAGGATACATGTTTTATGTTCTAGAGATAGATAAAGTTATTCTTTCACGTAATGCTTATATTGCTTAAAATAAAGTTTATGATAAAGAAGCAAAAATTCCAAAGTTCATTAATGAAAATGACTATGGATTTTTTAGAAAGATTCTGGATATACATGTTCAACCATATCAGGAAGGAGTTAAAATTCCTAGGATTCAAGAAAAAGTTGAAGAACCAGGAATTTCACAACCTTCTACAGAGTCGGTTCCACAAGAGACTTTGGTTCCAGAAATGGTAGAAGTTAAAGTTCCTGAAAGTCCTAGTACCTCAGCAGGACAAGTTCCAGAACATGTGGAAGATGAAGGGTCAGAAAGAGCTTCACCACTATTTAAAGATACACCTACTTGGTTATATCAGACTTGGAAAGATAGTGGTATAAAGACTTTTACTAGAAGAACAAGGAGTCAGACTAGACAACAACAACAAGATCATATAAGAACAAGAAGTCAGACTAGACAGCAACAACAAAAAGATCATGCAAGTTTTGCTGAAGACTTTGACATTCATGATATTTCGGCTTTTACAACAGTTGAAGATGAACTACATGTGTTAAAGATGCACTTAGCATTCCTATTTGGAGAAAAGCTATGCAAGAAGAGTTTGATTCTATTCATAAGAATCAAACTTGGCAGCTATGTGAGTTACCAGAGGGAAACAAGGCTATAGGTGTAAAACGGATCTTCAAAATCAAAAGGAAAGTAGATGGTACTATTGATAGGTACAAAGCAAGATTGGTTGTCAAAGGCTTGGAAAACTCATGTCTTATCTACTACTCAAAGATTAGGAATCAAGAAATCAATTGGTCAAATTGCATTTTGACCGTAAATGAGATTAAAGGACATCGTTCCTATAGTTTTCTTATAAGCAACTCGGAATGCCCAAATTGCATGATGCAATTGTTTATCCCAGTCAGATCTCCTATTGATGACTATCTTGGTAAGAATCGTGCATAACAATTTATTTGAACTCTCAGTTTGTCCATTAGCTTGTGTAGTGACTCAATGACTTTATTAATGAAGTTCATAACTCTATCACTTACAATCTCTATATGTAGTCCAAATCTAATGAAGATGTTTTCAAATAGGAACTTTGGAGTGGTTTGGGCATCATTTTTCCTAGTGGCTTTAGCTTCTACCCATTTAGTTAAGCACTTCGTGGCTACTATGATGTACTCTGCATCATATCCTCTTGTAAGGTGATTAATTGGTCCAATTAATTCTATTATACATTTAGAGAAAGCTCTTGAACTAACCAATCGTCTCAAAGGTATGTCATCACTTTGTATTGGGAACTTGGTTCATTGGCATATGTCGCAACTTCATACGTAAGTTTTGGCATCCATATGTAGTGTTGGCCACCATAAACTTCCAAAGAGAATAATTTTGGCACTCTTTTCGGTTGAAAAATATCCTTAAGCTACACTAACATGGGCCATTTCTAATATGGGCAAGTATTCTCCTTCGTGCACATAGTCGTAGACGATTGTCTTTTCCTCATTTGAATAGTTGTTTACCCATGATTACATAGTCTATGATTTGTTCTTCTAGGGCTCTTTTTTTGGCTAGACTCACTCCTTCCATATAATTTTGTGATTTCAAAAAATCCACTAGTGGTTTACTCCACTCAAGTGCTTTAATCGAATAACATAAGCATGAATGTTCCTTGTGTCTAGATTTTTGACATAGCTGACAACTTGTTACATATTTATGTACATCGTTTTGCATGTTTTGCTAATACACTCTTTGTCTTTTTAACTCCTATGTGGTTCCAATAACTCCTTTATGCATTCTCCATTTTTTCTCGTGGGCTTGTTTTATTAAACTACTTCTCTCATCCTCTTGGACAAATGTTAGAAGTACTTCATTAGAAGCTTTGAAGTACAAATTGCATGCCACAATGTAGAGGTTTCTTGTTTTCCAAAGCTTCTCACCTCTAATCAAATTGATCCTATGGTTTGGTCCATGTGTGAGTATAGGTATCCATTTCTCAGCCCACTTTGAACATACTTTTAGCTTGAAAAAATAGGAGTCGATTAGTTCATGTGCTACTCTAGTTGGTGGTTCTTTGTGTGTCATCCTAGACAAATGATCAACTCTTACATGAATATTGCACTTCTTGACCACTACCTCAAAATCAAATTCCATTAGTAGTAGAAACCATCTGACTTGCCTTCCATTATTACAAGGTTTATTGGCCAATTATAATAGGACTTGGTGATCAGTAAAGAATTTTAAATTATTGAGTAGGAGGTAATGTCTAAATTTCTTTATTGTGTAGACCATACCTAGCCCTCTCTTCAGTCATAATGCAATTGTGTTGTACTTAGTTGACTTGTCTGCTAGCATAGGCTATTGGATGATCTAATTTTCCTTTGTTTCATGGTTGCACTAAGGTGCATCCAATGGATGTATCCACATGTATGTGAAATGGTTTTTTCTAGTTGGGTACATTCAATATTGGTGTGGAACTCAATCTCCTCTCTAACTCATTGAATGTCTTTTTGCACTCTTCTACCCAAGTAAATTCAATTATGTGTCCATATAATGCTTTTGCAATTATGGCGTACATGTAAATGAATCAATAATAATATCGATAATGACCCATAAAGGCTTGTACTTCCTTTATATTTTTAGGTTTTGGCAATTTTAGAATCACTTTGGTCTTATCTTCATTAGTAGAGATACCATTCTTGGACACTATATGTCCTAATATCTTTCTCTATCTTACCATGAAGAAACATTTCTCTAGGGTTAGACATACTCTATATTGCCTATATTTCTTGAATATTTTTCTTAATTCAGGTATGTGGGTTGCGTGTTGAGAAGAGTATGTACATACATCATTTACATAGACTTCCATACTATACTTGAAGAATTATTTGAATACATGACACATTAGTCTTTGAAAATCTTTTAGGGCATTAGTTAATCCAAACGGCATAACCATAAATTCATATACTCTCCATTCTATAAAAAAAGTGGTATTATGTTGGACTTCAACAACAATTGTTACTTGATTATAACCTAAAAACCCATCAAGTAAGTACACTTTCGTGCCTCCACTCTTTCCAAAATATTGTCGGTAATGGGTAACAGATAGCTGTCTCGAATGGTGGTAGCATTAACTTTTTAAGGTTTATAAACAACCTAATGTGATTTTTGTCTATTATGATAAAGGGGTGTCTACCATGATAGACAAGTCTATCGTCTAGCATGGATTTTGTTTGTCATGATGGACAATCTATCTCTCATGATAGATAGATCTATCATCTATCATAAAAAGTTTCTCTCATGATAGATAGGTGTTTGTTGCGATGGATAATCTGTGTGTCATGATAGATGAGTGTCTATCATGATAGATGGGTCTATCAACTATTGTGATGCCTATTTGTCATGATATATGGGTTTGTAAAAGGAAAGAGTAAAAGGCCTAAAAATGAGGAAAAGATTCCTTTCAATCTAAACTACCAAACTTGCCTAATTTAGAATTCAAATTCATGAAGAAAAGGCTTATTCATATCGTGAAGAGTCCATATAAAGACTCCCAAAAATTTTTACATGAATTAGAATGTTGATTTGAAGCAATACATATACTCTTTGATCATGCTTGGTGCCATTTCTATTCTCTGCTCCTTCTTTCTCAGGCTCAATCAACTTGCAGAGATTGTTGCTCTCTCTAAAGAGCTCCAAAACAAGTGTTTATGCATTCGTTAGAAAGATATAAATGTATAGTTTATGTTTACACATGTTCAACTCATTTGGTTTTGTACTTTTAGAGATATCTAAGTTTTATAGTCTCAAGGTCATTGTTTCCACATCCCTTAAAAATTGGGATGACATCCAATCAATGTTAAGGTGATTGCTCCTTCATTAATTGGTATAAATTAGGGAATTTATGAATTTTAGCAAGAAAATCCTATGTATGGCACTCCCGTAAGAGGAATGTTTCCAATTGTAACTTTTCTAGCTGCTTTCAATGTTTGAAGTCATAACTTCCATTTATTTTTAGAAGGCTTTTGTGAGCTAGTCAAGATGCAACTTATCTATTTTGCATCAACTTGTTCTTGTTAATGTTCCAAATTATCTATTGGGTTTTATTGCACTAACCATAAGCCTAAAATTTCTACTTTACATATCCAAAGATCTAGGGTTGTTCCTATGCTGGTTTGCTAGCCCAACTTCACCACTTGAAAACTCAACTTTCTAAGCCTTTCCAAGCTTCTTCAACTTCTTTTAGTGATGTGAGAGCAACTTCAAGATGGGAGATTGGGATTGTATTAGGTAATGATGCAATGCCTAGTCCAAGATCCCAAGGAGGACCTACTCAAGAGGAAACAGATAAGCTCACACTTTGGTGTGCAAGAGATGCTCAAGCAAGGTCATACATACTCAACTCTATCTTTGATTTTTTTATTACCATATATTGGAGGATGCAAGACATCTGAAGAGATTCGGGATGCTCTAGAGACTTTCTTTTTTGCTAGTACAATAGCAAGAAAGAACTATCTTTGGAATGAGTTCAATCAGATGAAGATGACTCCAAAACAAAGCCTTACTGAGTTTGTCACTAAGGTCTAGAAGGTTACTGATAAATTGGCATCCATTGGAGATTTTATTGAAGAAGAGGCCATCATGATGCAAGTTATCAATGGGATTAGAGGTGACAAGCAATGAAAATCTTTCACCACAACCTATGATCTCATCATTGATGTGCAAACCCCAGACTTGAACATCTTTCTTGGACAACTCTTCAATCAAGATGACAAAAATAGCATAAAGGAAGGTAATTCCTATCATGGTAATTCAAGTACTGCTTTATATGCAGATAAGAAGGATGAGAATCTGAAAGCCAAGAAGAAGGCAGAAGATGAAGAGGAAAATTACCAAGACAACTTTACAGGCAAGAGCAAGTGGAAAGGGAAGAAGAAAGGACCAAAGCATGATAAGAACAAAGTCCAGAATGTTCAACCTTGTGCCATCTATGATAAGACCATTCACACCACTCAGGATTGCTAGTTCAATGGGAAGACCCAGAAAGGAAGTGGAAGAGGTGGATATGCTAGCAATAGAGGCAGAGGAGGATATAACCTCAATAATAATAATAGAGGCCATAAAAAAAGGGACTGCAACAATTATTCTATAGATCAGCAACATGAAGGCTCATTGCTTTTGATGAATCTAAGCCACAAGGAAGGTAAAGAAGATCATCATTTATTCTACACAGATTCAGAATGGTAGGACAAATATTTCGAGAAAGGTACTCTATGTTCCCACTATTAAAAAAACCTAATAAGTGTAGGACCAATATTTGAGAAAGGCTTGCACGTTAGGTTCACCCAACATGGAGCTTTTGTGGAAGATCCATGTCAAGGCTTCAAGAAGATAGCAAGAGGTGAGAAGCATGGTAGGATCTTTACTTTTGAAGTAGGACAAACAAAAAATATAGCTCTATTTAACTTTGGGTCTCAAACCCTAAGTGAGCTTGAAGTGTGGCATAAGAGGCTAGCTCATGTGAATGAAAGAACCTCAAATGTTATATGCACAGATCAAATCATTCTTGGATTGCCAAACATATCAAAGCAACACATGATCAACAGATGTGATACATGTCACATTGAGAGGGCACAAAGACAACCATTCAACCACAAAGGCTACATCCACATCAATTTATTGGAGTTAGTGCATACAAATGTATGGGTTCCAAGCCAAGAACATTCATTGGGAGAATCAAGGTGTTATGTCTCATTTATTGATGACCACAGTATATGGACTATTTTGTACTATATCAATAGTAAGACTGAAGTGTTTGATTGCTTCAAAAAGTATCTAGCACATGTGGAGAATCATACAGGTAGATCACTCAAGAAGCTCAGATCTAATGGAGGGGGAGAATACTTCTCCAAAGAGTTTGATGAGTTCTTGCATGATAAAGGTATCAAAAGGGAAGTGACTATCGAGTACTCTCCTCAAGTGAATGAAATTGCAGAGAGGAGAAATAAGACATTGGCTGGATAAGCCAGAACTATGCTTGAAGAGAAAAGGTTTCCACATTACATTAAATGGTTCTTTGATGAGATGCCTTGAAATGTCACCTCCATAGGTGACGGTTTTGCCACCACTCTAATGCGTGCAATTGGTTCCTTTTCAAAAAATTCTTCTTCTAATGGTTCTTCCTTGGGATGCTTTATTGCCTTCTAGTTTTCAAGGTTAATTTCTGTAAATTGAAGCTTTGTTACTTCATTAATTTGAATAGTGTAAGCACATTCATTTCATTGGCTATTTTCTTATTCTTGTTCGAGTCGACTAGATCTTTCTTCATTTTGCTCTTTGCTTGCTACTTCCTATTGGTCTACCAGTTGATTTAGTTCATCCCATCCTCCCACATCATTTGATTCGGTGTGGATGTCCACATTCATAGTGGATTGGTTGTTGTCTTCCTGGGATTTAGATGACGAGCTTGAATTAATTAATCCTAATTCTCTATATCGACAAAATTTTGTTAATCTTTTTCCGAGTTGGTTGTGATATGCCACACTTGTTTGATGGTAATGATGACCTTGTACTGATAAATTAACTTATCCTTCTGTATACTCATGATTTTGTAATAGTGCCTCTTGTAATTTAGCCTTAGTAATTAGTGTCAGATTTTCAATTTGTGTTCTTGGAAGTACATGTATCCTCTTCGAAGTTGGAGTTGATTCCTCTTTCAGAGCTCCCCGTAAGCATTTTGCTCCTTGCATTAAAGGTTAAGAGCTCGTCTTAGCAGCTTCGATGATAATTGCACTCTTCTTCTTTTTAGGGACAATAGCGGATTTTGTAGATTTTTCCATTTCAACTGTTGAAGGCATCTCTTGGAGATGTTCTGGGATGTTCAATGCATGATAGATAATTCTATCAATGCCACACTTCCATTAAGAAATTTTTTGTGGCCCCCTTTTTTCTTGGCTTCAAATAAGCATTCCTGAACATAGGGTGTTAGATTTATCTGGTTGCCCACTTTCTTGATTTCATGAGACAAGAAGTGAAGTACTATTTTCTGCAGTGCTGTGTACTGGTGCATATTCAAAAAACAAATCTATTGGTGCAGTAAATGGACCACTTCCTCAATATCAATTCTATTGATATCCTAAAATTTTCTCTTTTAGCTTCATGGATTTCTTCTTTAAGATTGCTGACACCGTCTTTAGTCCATCTGAATGCTTCTTTAATCAACTTGCATATGAATTTGATTGTGATCGAGTTTGCTTATAAATCTAGTACTTGTGCTTATAGCACTGAAGGCATATCCAATGCCAGATGTAGTGTGTTCATTACTTGAGTGCATCTTTCAAAATCCGGATTATAAATCTCTAAAGAAAAATAGTTTTCAATTTCTGCTTTTGTCGAAACATCCATGGTTGATGGAATTTCATGGAGCACCAGGAAATCTTGTGACATTATAGGGAACTGATGATCCCTATCCATGATCATTATGGTGATTGAAAATAGATGCTCTCCAAGTTGTTGATCTTCATGGAACCGATGTCCCTTTGCCTTAGCTACGCTTTTCAGTGGAAATTCTAGTATTTCTTCTTACACGGTTGCTTCAGAGTCCTCAAAAGCCATCTGCACTTGTAATACAATTGAGAATTAGTCTTAAGTACAAACAATTGCTTCCACTCTAGTCGTGCGCAATGACTTTGCATTTCTCGTGAACAGGATTCCCCCTTGCTAGTTTGAGTAGAGCGTGATGCCTGATCTTTAATTTTTTTTTCATTTTCTTATTTTCATGGTTGAAATAAAACATAAAGGTTAGTTTATAGTCAAAGCAATTATTGATGTTCACTAGTTTTATTTGTGCTACTATGGTGCAAGCTAAGTCCTATTCCTACATAGGAAATGTGCACTGTTGTGCTTGTTGAAAAAGCTATGTGCCAAATGCATGGGCTTGTAGGGAGGCCCTATCTTGCATACTTGGAATGCATCTAATTCAAAATGGACGCAGGATGGATTTTCTTGGTTGCTCTGACACACTCGTTGTTCCTTTGTACTCCATTTCAATCTTATGGTCTACTTTCTTCATGTATTGTTCCATTGTGCTAACGTAGGAAAATTCTTTGTTGCATTCCTCCATACACCTTTGTACTTGTTTCGAAGTTTTTGCTCTTTAGTAATCATCATCGTTTCTTTTCCTTCGATATCTTGTTGAAGTCATGAGTATACCACTGTGTCACTTCATCTAACATTTTGATCTCTTGTTTGACTTGTTCCTTGACTTGTTTTGGAGTCCAGATGAATCATTGTGATCATTGAACTTCCATTAGTCTCGTTGGAATCCATACTTGTAAAACCCTAGATTCTTGCTCTTGTAATTGCGGACCTTTGTGATCTTCTGGTGTTGTTGAATGTTGATATGTCTATGCCTTCCTTTGTCATTCATACTCTTCAGGTTCATCCTTCTGAATCCATTCTTGTCTTCTACTTGAGTGTTGCTAGGTTCTTGTGGTGGATAAGATCACGGGTTGTCGGATTTTCTAGCTAGTTCCCCTAAATGGACTATCCTCACTCAATCGCTCAATCTCCCACTATTGGGAAGAATTGAAAGGTTGAACATGAAGTTTAGGGGGAAACATAGGTGAATTTGAAGCAGAACAATCATTGTACAAGGTTTTTGCTGGACATGCATGCACTGGTTCCTCAGGACTTATGATCCTAAGTTTTTCTATTTTCAAAGGTTTCTCATCTATAATACTAAAGACTTCCTTATGGTCTATAATAGCTGATATGTAGCCTTCTTCTTGCATCCACTCTTTCTGTTTTCCTATATGTTCTAGTGATTCTATTTAGGCTTCTTCCCTTATTCTTTGTTGTTTTGTAAGTACTATAAAGGGAATGGTCATATCATAAAGAACTGTCCAAAACCGGCTGCAAAAGAGGCAAAGAAGAAAGAGGCTGGAATGGTTGTTGCAAAAGCCTCTACACAAAAAACGGAGTCTGCTAATCTTGTGCAAGAAGAAGAATGGGCATTTATTCATGTTTGCAGTTTTGACCCATCTTCTCATGAGCAGTGCATGTCTGCAGTAGACTCAGATGTTTGGTACTTTGAGAGTGGGGCGACCAAACATATTACCTCGCAGTGTAGTTTCTTCTCTTCACTCGAGCCTGCCACTACAGGGAATACTATTACATGCGCCAACAACTCCTCTTATCCTGTTATGGGAGTTGGTAAGATCATTTTGACTACTGCCGATAGTAGTTCTTTCACTTTGTCAGATGCTTTGTTTGTGCCAGGGATCAAGAAAAATCTGTTATCAGTTTCTACATTAGCCAAGATTGGCTTGGTTGTGAAATTTGTTGATGATAGGTGTACAATTCATGATCTGTCAAATGGCGATGTGATTATTACTTCTGGCATTTTATGTCGTGGGCTGTATAAGACCATAGACTATGAAAGATCTGTAAATGATTTGGCATGTGTAGTAAATGATTCTCAGGCTATGTCAGATGCAAAGCTTTGGCATGCATGCTTTGGGCATCTCAATTTTGCTAATTTGCTACGCCTGCAGAAATTTGAAATGGTGTCCTCTTTGCCCAAACTTGAGGCACCTGGAAAACATGTTTGTGAAGGCTGTATTTTGGGCAAAATGCAGCATTCGTCCTTTCCAAAAAACGGTTTAGTTCGGGCTACTCAGAAATTGCAGCTTGTACATAGTGATGTCTGTGGTCCTATGCAGACACCTTCTTTTGGGAATTATCTTTACTTCATGACTTTCATCGATGATTTTTCCAAGCATGCATGGGTATATCCATTGAAGGAAAAGTCCGAAGTGTTCATGTGCTTCAAACAATTTTTGGTTTTGGCTGAAAATCTGTCAGCAAGTAAAATGGGCACCCTCCGTTCTGATCGAGGGGGGGAATATATGTCTTCTGATTTTAATGCATTCTTGGCTGAACATGGGATAGAACACCAGTGTACAGTGCCATATACACCTCAACAAAATGGAGTTGATGAATGAAAGAATAGGTTACTCATGGAGATGGCGAGGTGTATGGTCAAGAGTTAGGCTTTACCACATAGTTTCTGGCTTGAGGCTGTCATGTGTGCAGCATATGTACTGAACAGGTTTCCCACTAAACCACTACAGTCTATCACTCCATATGAGGCTTGGCATGACCGCAAGCCACCTGTTGCTCATCTACGTGTTTTTGGTTGTTTGGCATATGCATTAGTGCCTGAACAACATCGCAGAAAATTAGATGATAAAGCAGTAAAATGTATTTTTGTGGGGGTAGAGTTCTGAAAGTAAAGGCTATCATCTGTATCATCCAGAGACTAAACCCATTCTGGTTAGCCGTGATGTTGTTTTTGTGGAAGATGCTATTCAACCATTGCTTTCATGTACTAAGGAGACATATGTTAGCTCCAAAGACATGTATGATACTTTGTTGCCTCATTTTACAGGTGGAAAGTTTAGTGCTAGTCCCAATGAGGCAACTTCTCAGCCTTTATAGGTTTCATGTGATGATGCAGATAATTCCATTTCTGATGCAGATGTACATGATGCACTTATTGATGAGAGAGCTGATATTGAGCAGGTAAGAACTATGCCAAAATGGCTGGTGCAAGCCTTGCATGACATCAAATTAGATGCATCTCTATCATATCGTACTTGTTCAGGCTCTCATAGTGCCTCTTTTGCATCAGATTGCTATGCTATGGCTGCATCTAGCCTCTGTGATGAGAATGAGCCTGTTTCCTTTGATGAAGCACAAAATTTAGGAAATTGGATGGCTGTTATGCAATCTAAATATGATGCTATAATGAAGAATAGTACTTGGTCTTTATGTGACTTGCCTCTTGGCAAGAAGGCCATTGGCACTAAGCGGGTATACAAGTTGAAGCATAAACCGGATGGTACAGTTGACAGGTATAAAGCTAGGCTTGTTGCAAAGGGTTATGCATAGGAAAGAGGCATTGATTTTGATGAGACCTTTGCAACTACATGCCATATGACTACTGTTCGGAGCATATGTGCACTTGCAGCCCATCATGGTTGGAATGTACATCAGTTGGACATTGAAACAACATTTCTGAATGGTGACTTGCATGAAGAAGTGTATGTTTTTCAGCCCCGTGGCTTTGTGCAGAAAGGGCATGAAAAGCAGGTGTGCAGGTTAAAGAAGGCATTATATGGCTTAAAGCAAGCACCACGTGCTTGGTATGAGAAGATACATGCCTATTTTATTGCACATGGTTTTGAAAACAGTCCAACTAAAAGCACCTTATATGTTAAGCGTGCTAATGATGTGCTTCTGATCATTGTTGTCTATGTTGATGACATGCTGCTCAGTGGTCCTATTGAGAAGCATATTGCTTATTTTAAGGCTGATTTGCATGCCTCATTTGAGATGTCTGATTTGGGGCATTTGCATCACTATTTAGGCATTCAGTTTATGCAAGTTGATGATGGAATGGCTTTGTGTCAAACAAAATATATCGACACATTATTGTAGCGTTTTGGCCTTCAAGACTGTAAGCCTATTGCCACTACTATGGAGACAGGTTTACGTTTGAGTCTTCATGATGCTGGAGATGCATTTGATGTTGTTCTATCAGCAGGCTGTTGGATGCTTGATTTACTTATGCATTACTCGGCCATATATTCAGTTTGCTGTCTCACAGATGAGCTGGTTTATGCATTGCCCAGGAGTCAAGCATTGGCAGGCACTTAAGCACATCTTTTGCTATTTGAGTGGTACTCGGCTACTTGGGTTGTTTTATCCCAAGGGGGGATCACTACCGCCAAATTTGCATGCTTTTTCTGACTTTGATTGGGCTAGTTGCTATGACACTCATGTGTCCACTAGTGGCTTTTGCTTCATGCTTGGTAGCTCATGTATATCTTGGTTGAGCAAGAAGCAACCTACTGTGGCCACTTCTAGTTGTGAGGTTGAGTATGGGGCAGCTTTTACAGCGACTGTTGAGTGTGTGTGGCTCAGACCCCTTATGGCTGATTTGGGTGTTGGTCAGACTTCTGCCACCACCATCTTCACTGATAGTCAAAGCGCATTGGCAATTGCGAGGAACCCTGTGTTCCATGATCACACTAAGCACATTGAGGTGCATTATCACTATGTCAGCAAGAGGTTCTCTGTTGGGGAGATCAGCTTGGCATATGTGCCCACACAGGAGAACATTGCAGAAATTTTCACGAAGGGTATGCCTAGGGAGAAGTTTGAAGCTTTCCGCAAAGCTTTGGGCTTACTTCCTTTTGTGGAGTGATTTCCACATAGCTTGGCACTTCCTTATACATGAGTGCCAGCTCCTTGTTCACCGCATCACTCCTAGGGGGGATTTGTTGATATATTTAGGTAGTGATGTGTGTGAACACACTAGGACCGCCGGGGCACTTTTTTCCCTCTTTAGGAGGTTTTTTTTCCCCGGCTTGTATATACACCTATTGCCCTAATGGGCTACTTATCTTTGTACATTCTCTAGTAATACGTACATACCGTGAGTTTCCCATTTTTCTTAGGCACTACCACCAATGGTGATACCCATATTGTATGTTCAATTTTGTAGATAAATCCAACTGCTTACAATTTGTCAATTTCTTCCTTGATTTTTGCTGAGTAGACATCATTATAGGTGTAAGGCCTTTGTTTAGAGGGTTTTGCATCTGAGATCATAGGGATTTGATGAGAAGAGATGGAAGGATCCACTTCCTTAAGGTCCTTGTACGTCCATGCAAACACATATCTATATTCTCGAATCAATTGTATTAATTCTTGCTCCTCTTTCGTGGATACATCCTTCCCTATGCATGTACATCTCTCTTCCTCTCTTTCCATGGTTACTATAACTTTCTTTGTCTGTTCTTTGTTTTCATATGCTTCTCCTTCCTAAGTTTCTCTCTTTGGCATTTGAATGGCTATTTTTCTTTCCTCCACTTCATATCGCTTGAAATGTTCTGGAACTTCAAATTGGTCAAGTTGTTGATCTCCCTGAAATTGGTCTTTCTCCTCCTTATAATCCTCTTGATATCTTTCTAGGACTAGGTTCTTCTTGGTCTTCTTCTTGAGTTTCTTTTAAGTATTGTTGTTTTGAATCAAACTCAGGCTCCATTTTGATGCTTTCGTAATCCTCTCTCCATTCTTTCTCCAATAGTTCTCCAACTTCAGCTCCTTGGAGGACTACCATGTATAAGTTTACATCATATCCTTCTTCATCTATGCATTCATTTATTCTCAGGACTTCCTCATTCACGCAAGCATCTAATGTGGCTAATATTTCCATCCATCCATGCGGTTTGAACATTTCATCTGGAAATATTTGTGGCATGTACGTCATGTCCTCTATTGGTCTATAGTTTTTATGTCCTATTGGACACAGTTGCGCCTCCTTTTCCTCTAGTTTGGCTTCCTTGCACATCCATAATTGGCCATCCTGATTCATCCAGGATTGATCACTCAATCTAGTGCTATGAATGGACACATCATCTTCCTCTCTATGGTCAAGGTTCCACTACAAAGGTGGTACATCTCTATATGCAAAGGTATGCATATTTATTTTTGTGGTGGCTCGGTGATGTTGGAGGTATGATGCATCCTTCCTCAATCTTGTACTACTCTCAATTGTCTCATGAAAGGTCATCCTAAAATCATTTCATAATTTTTTACTTTTCCAAACTCACATATTGCTAGGGTATGCTCAAATTCCACTCCACATGTGGCCAGCATTATCTTTTCTAAGATTCCTAATGGTCTTTCAACATGACAGTCTTCTAATTGGAGTTTCATCCATGTGGGTCGTAGGGGTGGTGTGTACCTAAGTAGTGAAGCCTTAGGGACTTGTGTCGATGAGACTAAATCTCAATCACCCCACAAGTGCATATAGTGGTGGATCGATACACGTTTAATTATCAATCCGAGGAACCACATGAACCAAGTGTATGAGGACCTGTGTGCACATGATGGAAAGTAAAGTGGGTAAGCTACAATGCATGTGAAAAGACTTAATTACCTTCTTAGCTCACTAGTTCTCTGAATATGTATGTCACGATACCATTCACAGTAGTAAGCACAAATTCAAACTTTTCTCCCAGCTTCGAACTCTGAGTATAGCCAATAGTGGTTCTTTTTGAAGCTCTCGGTGAGACGCATCTATTGGTGATATTTTCACTCAAATCTGACAAATGCTCTTCAAGTTATGTACAAAACAGTGAATGGCGGGAAACACCAAACAGTGAATGGCAGGAAACACCAACACTCGCTCCACAACTTGCGATGACTCACACACACACTACAGCCGTTCAAAAGTGACGGGAAGGGATAGATAACAGTCCTTATACTCACACATTCCAAGCATTAGACACAAAAGATCATGGAGACGGAGGAAATTAACAAGAAAGAAGCAAATTCGAATTTCTGCTCTCCTTCTTCACAATGGCAAAAAGTCCTTAACAAAGAGTCACAAAATGACTCATATACTTGTGCCATAAAAATGGTCCTTTCACACAAGAGACCGGCACTTTATTGACTAAAAGACTAATTTCCTACTAGTTTACAAGGGTAATGCTATCGACATCTATGGATATGCATTTAGAGGACTCCTCTAGTGCATTTACATTGGAAAATATATTACAAGGTGACCATGTTACAAAAAATAAAGTGTCCAAATCGGAAAAATTTTGGGGCCCTTTTCTTTCTCTGCATCTCTGCTCTTCTTTGCTCTGCAACACTCTCCCCCTCCCCTTGATAGGCTTTTCTTTTTCTCTGCAGCTTGTTTACTTCTTTCCACCACATGCATCACTTGTTCGGCCTTACCTCTTGTCTAAGCTAGTGTTACATTTCAAAGGCCCTATTCTTAAATCTTCTTTGACATCCTCTCGGACCTGATGCATTTCTTTAGCCTGTTCATTTCTTTTCACTGCTCGCAACCCTTGGAGATGAACTACAATTGATTTGTAGTCTAGCTCACCAATAACCTCTTTAAATTTGGGTTGCAAAGGCTGCCATGTATGCAACCGCTGAAGATGGACCACAATAGCTTTGTAGTCTTATTTTCCAATTGCCTCTTTGTATTTGCACTGCAAGCACCATACGCAAGGTATGAAGGTTTGGATTTCCAACCTTCGATCTAGAACTCCCGAAGATCAAGAGGTTGAAGCACCTTCCGAGGGCTCAAGAGCTGTCGGATATCTTCTTGCACTTCTTCATGGGTAATTGCTGGCTTTGATCTGTCCTTGCCTGTTGCGTACTTCTCACTGTTGTGTGCCCCTGCAGGGCTCTGTGTAGAGATGGGTGTTGTATGCCCCTGCAGGGCTTTCTACAGAGATATGTCTTCAGATATATTCTATTTAGTGAAGCTTCTATCTTGATCTTCTTTATCTTTTCTTTCTACTTGGCTCTTTCTCAACACTACACCCCTCCTGAACTCTGTCGTCCCCGACATGCTTTAAAGTCCGATAGCGTGAGTAAGTTTGAATCACTTTCTACTCTCTGATTTAGCAAATTAGCTTCACGTACCGTTAGTTAATGCCATTGAGATGATTTGACTCCATTATCTGGTGCCTGTCGATGATCTCCAAAGAAGCTCAGCTCATAGGCCACCAGTCGTGCATTTAAGTTGGAGGACATTTTGACAAGTATTTCCAAGTCCATTTCAAAAAACCCTGTAAAGAATGCTTCTTCCAATGTTTGCATGTATGGAATCAGCAAAAACATAAGTCTTGAGTATATTGCCATGAGCGTTAAGCAACTAGGGATAGTAGATAGATAAAAAACTAGGGCATCTGCTCCCTGGTTAATGTTGATGAATTTCAAAAATGCATATTGCACATGTGTAAATACCTTTAATACTGTAAGTAGCATACTCAAAATTTTGTTTGTCATTTTAATGGCTAAGTCCAGTACTGTGGCATATTTGGAGATCCAAAACTCGATGGTCTTCACCATGTATTCTTCTGTCCATAAGTAGTTGTGTGGTGGACTAGGTAATAGTGGATAGTTTAGCCATTGATTATTTAAGCTACCCTGGTGCTGTGCTTCCCAAAATTGCATCCAAGAGCGTCTTCTAGGTACTAGGAAAAAATATGGATTGATTTGAAGCACGTACGGTGCCGATTCCAAGTGTACCCATAATGTAGGATTCTTTTCCAAAAACTTGTGTCTCCAAATAGGATCTGCCTTATCAAATTCTTGTGTGTATGTGAATGTCTGCATGTTGAATTGTAGATCACTATCTGGTTCTTTATTGGTGGTCATCTTTATATATTGGCATGTCTCTTCTTTCAGTAGTCCATAAGGGATATTGAACGGTTTTAAAATCTGTTCCCGACACTTTCTTTCAATCTTTGCCTCTTTCATTACCTTGACTACCTGTTCTTCAAATTGTTTCATAAGTTGGGACACTAGTAGTGCTCGCTCATTTCGGTTTAGTTCTGCAATAGCCTGATTATGTCTTTCAATGCTTGGCTTTGCTTCCTCCCTTATCAGTGAATGATGCATGGGGGGAGAAAGAGGACGTACCTCAGTCTCCTCAGTAGCCGCTGTGGAGCTTGAATGGTGTCCCTGCTATTACCTATTGTTCTATTTGAGCTTTTAATTTGGCAATTAGTTCATTCTTTTCTTTGATTTCTTCGGTGGCTCGCATAATTGTTTCCTTGTTCTTCAGGAGTTCGTCTCCTATGGCAACCAATTGATTAGCATCTTCATTGCATTGTTCAAGGAATTTATTCTCTACCATCTTCCATTTTTTCCTAAGTTCATTAGTGTTGTCCATATATCTCTTCTCCCATTCTTCATTGATAGCTTGCTCTTGCCTCAGCTGATCTTCATACTTTGCAATTTGATCTTCCAATAACTTTGTGCCGCTTGTGGTCGTTTCTGTTGCTTTTATGGGTTGGTTGCATAGTATGGCCATCATAAGTTCTTTATTCTTGTTTCTTAGATTGTCTGCTTCCTCCATATATACTTCGATTTGAGATTCAAGCAGCTTACTTCTAGCATTCAGTCTTGTCTTCTCTACTTCACGAGCTTTATATTTTTTGTGTAGCTCTTTGAGTTGCTCTTGGAGTTTCTGGTTTTTTGTTGCTAGCATAGTGCATTTGTCCTTGGCTTCTATGGCTTCTGATTCATTGGCTGAGAGTGCCCGTTGAGCTTGAATTAATTATGCAGACAAGTTTTCACTTATTACTTGGAATTGGCTTCTCTCTCTCATAGCCTTGTCATAGTCTACATCTGCTTCAAGCATTTGTTGTTGCGTGTCCATAGCCGTTTGTATCATTTGCTTTACTACTGGCTTTAATTGAGCTACATCCACATTCAACCATGTTTTGGGGATACTTGGTTCTTCCCCTATTTGAACATCCTTGCCTTGATCTGAAGGTGCACCTCTCTCTCTCTCTCTCCTCATCTTCATTTGTGGTCGATTTTGTAGCACTGTATTGAAAAGTGACATCTAATGGAGAGGGTTCTGCTACAACCTTGATTGACGTGAATGGCTCGGGTTCCTCCACTTCTTCCTATTATTTCTCTTCCTTTGGTTTCTTTACTAGAGCTTCTCCATCTAAGTGAGTCTTTGTGATTTGAATGATCATTGTTTCATTCATTTTGGAATACATGAATTCCCTCTTTAGGTGATTCTTGCCTTGTTGTGTCCTTGAAAATATCAGTATTTTGATTTATCATTGTACCTTCCACTCCAAAGTCATCTGTGACTTGATTCAGTTCCTCCCAGTTATCATCATCTTTGGAGTCACTTCTAATGTCCACATTCATCATAGATGGTTTCTTCTCTTCTTGTGTATCCGACGATGAACTAGAGTTGACCAATCCCAACTCTCTATATCGATGAACTTTAGTTAGCCTCTTTCTTTGTTCAATGTCTTCATGAGGCTGGTGGTAATGATGCCCTTGGACCGGCTGGTTTACCTGACCTTCCATGTACTGATGAGTTGTTTCCATAGCTTCAGTTAGTTCCTCTTCCGTGTTTGGATTGTTGTCTTCTAGTCTTGTCCTTGGAACTACATGTATCGTTTTTGAACATGGGAGGGCTTCTTTTTCTTTCATTATTTCTCGTAGCCTTTTGGTGCCTATCATTCTCGGTTGCGAGCTAGTTTCAGCTTCTTCCATTACTTTTACTCCCTTCTTCTTTCTTGGGACCGTGGCTAACTTGGCATACTTAGCCAACTCTGCAGATGAGGGCATTTCTTTCAAATGTTCCCAGATACCCAATTCATGGTAAATGAGTATTGTCAGTGCGACACTTCCATTCAAGAAACTTTTATGGTTCCATTGCTTCTTAGCTTCAAAAAGATGCTCCTAGATGTATGGCATCATGTTCACTTGATTACCGATCTGTTTGATAGCATGGGATAGAATTTGTACTCTGATTTTCTGTAGTGTGGTGTATCGATGCATATTTGGAAAGCAAAAGTGTTGATGAATCAGTTGGACTTCTTCTTCTATATCGATGCAACTTATGTCTGTAAATGTTTGTGTCTTAGTCCCTCAGCTTTCATCTTTCAAAATTGTGTCTCCATCTTTTTCCCATCCAAAGGCTTCTTTGATTAAATCATGGGTGAATTGGATGATTACCCACTCTCCTACCGCATCTAGAACTCTTGATTTGGGCACTAACTGGTCGTGTAAAGCTGGTTGGAGGGTATTCATCACCTGAGTACATCTTTGGAAGTCTAGTTTGTAGATTGGTAGTTCGAAGTATTTTTGAATGCCTACCTTCGTCATTATGTCTACAGTTGATGGGAGTTCATGTACAACTTTGAATCTTGAGACATCACTAGGAATTGATGGTCAGTGTCCATAATCTTTATTGTCACTAAGAAAAGATAATCCCCAGTAGGCTAATCCTTTTGAAACCAATGACCTTTGGCTTTTGTCACACTCTGTAATGGAAACTCTAGCATCTCTTCTTGAATAGTTGCTTGGGAATCCTCAGAAGCCATTTGCACTTGTAATAGAGAGAACATCAGCTTCTAGTAGAAATCAAGTCGTATGTTATGTGAGTCTTAGTGATATGTCATTTATTGCATCACTCTGTTTCCCCTTGCTTAAGTAAGTAAGGTCTCTTACCACACTTCTTTTGATTTATATTCTTGAAAGAAAACAAAAGTTAGTTTTAGCCGAATCTTTTATTTATTTACATTGAAGGTCATTCCTATGGAAGTAGAATCTAAGACCTGTTCCGATGATGGAAACGTGCACCACTAATTGTGTCGAGAAGGTAATGTGCCTAATGCATGGCCTGTAATGTGACACTGTCAATGCATACTCTAGGTGCATTGGATTCTTCATGAGTGCAAGTGGAATCTTGTTGACTAGGTTGTTCTTGTCTTGGCTACCTCTTGGGTCTCCATATCCATTTTGCAGTTGGTGTTGTAGATATTTGTTTCTGTCACTCTGGTCTCCTTCTCTGGTTCTTGTTGCCTTCATTCGTGAAGTCTTATTGGTTGATGTCACATTCCTTTTGTGCTTGTGTTGATTCGTGTTCGCCCTCCCGGTTTTGCTTTGCTGGCCTAATATCTCTTCGAGCTTGCCTCACCCTTGATTTGCAGTCTGTCTGACCTTCTTTGGAATCCACATATGCTGCCGTGTTTTTTGGGCTTCTACTAATGATTTTGGAAGCCAAACATGAAGGACTCTTGGTGATTCTGATTGGGGTGGTGAGTAGTGGTTGTCTCTCCTCATTCTCACTGAGTGACTGGTCTACTTTTTAGTTGAATGATCTGGTTTAGTCATTCTATCCTTTCGCATCCATTGTAGACGAGTATTCCATGGATATGATGCTCTAGTAGTAGACTTCCATGTGGATGTTTTTCCCTTGGTGTCAATAATTTTAGGAGCATTGTCCTCACTTTCTCTCGTGGATTCCTCTCTCATGGGAAAAGAAGGCACAACATCAAGTAACATGTTCATATTTGCAAGCAATTCTAGCTTAGGGTGTTCTTTGGGTATGCTCTTGCATGATTCATATTCTATTTCTTTTTCTAGGGTGTTGTCCTCAAGCTTGTAACTTCATGAACATGAGAAGATATTTCTTCTAACAAGCTAAAGATTTCTTTATGTCCTACTTTGGCTGATATGCATCCTTGTGCTAGATGAATGCTCACTTTGTTCTTGATAATCAAGTCTTGCCCTAGGACTAGATTTTCTACTAAGTCTTCATCCTTATATACCAAAACCCTTTGTTCCATCGAAGAATTTCCTAGGTGGAGGGATATTAGGGCTTCTCCAACACATTCTATGACCTAGCCTCTAATTCCTATCATGCGTGCTTTAGTTGGGCTTATGGTTGTTTGGAGATGTGTAATTAATGTCATTCGTATGCAGCTTAGGGCTGCTCCTAAGTCGATCAATGCATTTATCAATCGATATTCTGTGGTTCCAATCCCTAAGTTTAAATATGGTTGGGGCATGCTAAGGTTCTTTTTATCAGCTTCATGGACTTGGTAATTGGCCATGGGAATGGGTTCTTCTCCCTGTAAATATCGTTCATCCCTTTGCCTTATCCACTCCTTTCATTTCGTGATACGCTATAGGGCTTCTTGGCGTGCTTCTTCTCTAATTCTCTCTTCTTCCTTTTTTCGATTTTGCACTCCTATGAGTCTTGCTAACATCTGATCCGTCAATGGCTCCATATATCATTTTAATCGGAAACGACTTATGTAGTTAGTAAGTATATCTCCCTAATGTGGCTAGATTCATTGCTCCACTAGTTGAGATCCTATTGATCAGTAAGGGTCCGTATCTGCATTTTTGAAGCTTCTTCGCATGCTACTTCAATGTATACACCAGGACTAAATCTCCTTCTTTTAAGCCTTTATCTTTGATGTGTGCATCATAATACGCTTTTTGTCTCCTTTTAGAGGCATAAATTCCCGCAACTGCCTGTAGTCTTGTTTAGTGTAATTTCTCAATTTGCTCGAGTTGTTTAGATAGCTCATGGCCTGTCCACTCATATTGTTGTGCTACTCGTAAAGTAGGTACCAAAAAATCAATCAGCACGATTGCATTTTGTCCATATACTAGGTTAAAAGGAGTAGATCCAATGGCTATTTTGTAAGCCACACGAAAGGCCCAAATTGCATGATGCAATTGTTTGTCCCAATCTGACCTTCCACTATTGACTATCTTTGTCAACACCGTACACAACACTTTATTGGAACTTTCTACTTGACCATTGGCTAGAGGGTGATAAGGAGCTGATTTTTTATGAATCACTAGGAATTTACTCATTAGGGACTCTATTACTTCGTTAATGAAGTGTGTTCCTCGATCACTTACTATCTCTATAGGTAGTCCAAAGCAAGTAAAGATGTGCTGAAAGAGAAAATTGGTGGTGGTATGAGCTTCTTTCTAGTTGCCCTTACTTCTACCCATTTAGCTAGATAATCGGTTACTCAACGTGTGATCCTTTGGCTGGTGGGTTAACTGGTCCTATGAAATCAATACCCCATTTGGAAAGGCTCTCGCACAAACCATGGGTCTCAGAGGCATGTCATCTCATCTAATAGGGTACTTAGCTCTTTGGCATACCTCACAACTTCGCACGTAGGTGTCTACATCCATGTGTAGAGTTGGCCACCATAAACCTACAAAGAGAATCATTTTTACAGTTCTTTTAGTTGAGAAATTTCCTCTTGTGGCACTTGCATGTGCCATTTCTAATACGGGTAAGTACTCCCCTTCATGCACACATAGTTGTAGCTAATTGTCTTTTCCTCTTTTGAATAATTGCTTCCCCAATATAACATAGTCCTTACTCATTTCTTCTAGGGATCGCTTTCTAGCTAGACTTGATCCTTCCTCATGCTCTCTTGTTTTTAAGAACTTCACCAATGTCCTACTCCAATCTGGTGCTATGGAAGAGAATTGCAATGATGTATGGTCTTTGGGAGTATTTTCTTGACATTCTGAGCAACTACTAGTATACTCATGATCCTTGGGCATATCAGGCCAATAAAATCCCAATCGTTTTAATTCCCTTAGAGTTCCATGGGTTCCCTTGTGCATTCTCCATCTCTTTACGTGAGCTTGCTCAATCAAGGTCTTCTGATCGTCTTCTTCTACACATCTTGATAATACACCGTTAGGTTCTTTATGGTACACACTTCCTGCTACGATGTGTAAGTTACATGATTGTAGAATTTCCTTCCTAATCTCCTTGTTAATTGAGTGTTGTGGTCCATGAGTGAGTATTGAAGTTAACTTTTCTGCCCACTTTGGACATACTTCCAAATTGAACAGGTAAGTGTCTAGTAAATCATCTGCTTCTCCATTAGGTGGTTCTCCATGTGTTATCCTAGATAGATGATCAGCTCTTACGTGGATATTTCTTTTTTTTACTATCACTTCAAAATCGAACTCCATTAGTAACAAAAACCATCTTACTAGCCTTCCCATGTTACAATGCTTATTGACTAAGTACAATAAGGCTTAATGATCTATGAAGGACTTGAACTTGTTGGCTAGAAGGTAGTGTCTAAATTTCTTCACTGCATACACCATTCCTAAACCTTCTTGCTCCATAGTTGTATAGTTTCTTTTAACTTGATTCAGCTGTCTGCTCGCATAGGCAATAGGGTGGCCCAATTTTCCTTCATCTTCCAGTTGAGCTAGAATGCATCCTATTGTGTAGTTGGAGGCATCTACGTGGATATGAAAAGGCTTGTTCCAGTTGGGTGTTTTCAAAATATGTGTTGTACTCAATCGCCTTTTTAGTTCATTAAATGCTTTCTCGCATTCATCTATCGACATAAACTGAGTCAACAATCCATATAACGGCTTAGCAATTATGGCGTACATGTGAATAAATCTATGGTAGTATCCACAATGACCCATAAATGCTTGCACTTCCTTTGCATTTTTCAGTCTTGGGAGTTCTGGAATTACTTTGATCCATTAGTGGAAATCCCGTTCCTAGATACCATGTGGCCTAGGATTTTTCCTTGTCTCACCATAAAGATGCATTTCTCAGGATTCAGGCACACTCTATATTGTCGACACTTTTCAAATATCCATCACAACTCTTGAATATGTTTCTTGCCTCCGACCTGAGTATGTGCAGTGTATACTTCCATGCTCTTCCTTAGGAATTCTTTGAAGACGTGACACATCAACCTTTAGAAAGTAGCAAGGACATTCATGAGTCCAAAAGGCATCACCCTGAAAGCATAGACTCCCCATTGAGTCGTGAATGTGTTCTTATGTTGGTCCTCGGTAGCAATAGCTACTTGGTTGTATCCAGAGAATCCATGGAGGAAACTATAGACTTCCTTACCTGCGACTTTTTGGGTAATTTATCCATGTACACTCCTCCTTCATACTTGACAGCGGGTCTGGGCATTATTGTTGAGTCAATAGAGTTTACCATCCTTGCAACAGACCTATTGAATCCATCCAGGTAAATAGGGATCCCTTGCAGATTGGTGGACACATATTGCAGAGAGGTGCAGTATTCACCCTCTACCATTGACATAAAGTTCTCCCTAGGGGTCGAACCATGCATGTCTTCTGAGGTCATGGGTAGATCCTCCTCTGAATCACTAGAGGTGTCCGTATAGATAGAGGGATTACTTGCTTAGGTTTTAGTTCCTATCGATGAAATGACACTCCTCTAGCTACTTAGCACCCATCCTGATCTCAAGTTCATTCACCCTTCTGAGCTTATGTTAGCTTCCTACTTCCCCATAATTAGCTCCTCAACTGCCTCCAATTTTTCCCTCAACTAGTTTAATAGGTTTTGGGCGATACACTCTTGGTGATACCACACAGATGATATGATACCCGTTCCAGCACAATACGATACGAGAAACCTCCGAAGATACGATACCACCGAATGAGATGATACGATACCAAGATAGCGGATGATAGGATACCTGACCACAACACGATATGATACCAAAATTTGCGATACGATACTGAATTTTTCACGATATGATACCAACATTTTGCACGATACAATACTCAATCCCTCACGATACGAGATTGGAACAATGGACGATATGATACCAGAAAGTTGACGATACGATACCACTTTTTTGCACGATATGATACTAAAATAGGCACGATACGATATCGAGTCGGCGATATGATACCACCCTGGCAGGCGATACGATACTGCTCAGTGGACGATATGATATCATGACTGACACGATAGGATACTGAATGGTCAGACGATACGATACCACCGACCGATCACGATCGCGATACCAACTTGACGATAGGATACCAAAATGGTATCGCGATACCTCAAGTGGGTATGCAACGATATGATACCAGGCGAGTATCGTGATACTAGGGAATTTTGGTATCGAGATACCAAAACTCAACCAATCATGATACTTCAGCCAAATTTCATCTAAACTCAAATTAATTTTTGGTCCAAAGTGTTTCTTTTCCTCAGCTCTTCCCTCTTGACCCTCTGTACCACTCAAAAACTCTCAAAAAACTCTCTGTGCTTCCCAATGATATCAAAAAAACATTTAATCACGTGTGTGTGTGTTTTTAATCTTTTTTTCAAGCCTATCATATCATCAACTTCCTGGTATCATATCGTCAACTTACCTTCAATGATGCCTTGCCTAAGCTTTGGGCTCACTAGGACTTTTCCTTGCTCCCTGGACATGATACCACTGCTTCGATACCGATTGCTACTCTGCTCACGATACCAGTTCTCTAAAATGATCAACTGAACTAAATTTTTTGGTTTTTATGGTTTTTGAGTTGCCTAAGACTTAACTAAGATACTTTTAACAATTGTTTTGGGTAGTACCATCAAGTGCTTTGGTCAATAAGTATGCACATTGCATATTAGTTGATACATATGCCAATTGAATCTCCTTGCTCAATAGCTTTTCTCTCACATAGTGATAGTGAACTTCTATATGCTTGGTCCTAGCATGATAAATAGAATTTGCTGCAAGATGTAAAGAACTTGTATTGTCACCAAAGATCATAGGTGAGTTATAATGTAGTCCCAAATCTGCATACAACAATTTGATCCATATGGCTTCATGAGTAGCATTGGCTAATCCTCTATATTCTACTTCTGTTGAAGATAAAGCAACAATAGGTTTCTTCTTGGAAGTCCATGAAATGGGCTTATCACGTGCAAAAGAAAGATAACCTAAGGTGCTCCTCCTGTCATCCTTACAACCTACCCAATCTACATTTGAGTATAGCTTGATATCCAAATCTGAAGAATATGGAAAATATAAGCCTTGATTGTGAGTACCCTTAAGATACTTCAAAAGCCTCTTGGCAGCTTCCAAGTGAGGTGTTCTAGGTTTGTGCATAAATTGACTTAGGACACTTACTCCATAGGCAATATCAATCTTAGTGAATGCAGCATAATTTAGGCTACCTAGTATGCTTTGATATCCTGCAATGTATTCAAGCAAATCATCTTCATGAGCACTTAACTTTTGGTTTACCTCCATAGGAATGTTAGCTACTTTGACATTCTCTAAGTGAGACTTCTTCAACATATCTTGCACATACTTTCTCTGAGTAATATAAATTCCAAAATTTATATAGACTAACTCAAGTCCAAGAAAATACTTTAGTGATCCTAGATCACTGATTTTGAACTCCTGCACCATTTGATTCTTGATGTGTTTGATGTTATTGGCATCATTAACTGTCAGTATGATATCATCACCATACACACATAGTTATATCATCTCTGAATTACTTCTCTTGACAAACACAGAAGTATTTGCTTCACTTATGATGAATCCTTGATCTTGAAGGTATGTGGTCAACCTATGGTTCCATGCTCGAGGTGCCTGCTTCAATCCATACAAAGCTTTGTTCAATTTACGTACATAATTTACCTTGCTTGGGTCTTCATAACTAGGAGGTTGAGCCATGTAAACCTCCTCTAAAATCTAGCCATTAAGAAAAGCATTTTTTACATCCAATTGGTACATATTCCAATTCCTTGATGCAGCCACACTTACCAATACCCTGATGGTTGGCATTTTGTCCATAGGTGATAAAGTCTCTTCATAATCAATTCCTTGGGTTTGTGCAAAACCAAGTCTAGCTTCATGCATGTTTATGGATCCATTTGAGTTTCTCTTGACTCTGTAGATCCATCTAGAACCAATTACCTTCATAGAATCCTTCTTTGGCACTAGCTCCCAAGTATCATTCTCCTTGAGTGCTTAATTTCTTCATCCATAGCTTCCTTCCATTCTGTCTTGGTCTTTGCCTCTTCATATGAGGTAGATTCCTCACATGATAGATCCTTAGCAAGATAAACAGAATGCTTAGTAATTAAAGAAGTGTCATACCCATATCTGATTGGCTTCTTGCTCTCCCTTTGTGATCTTCTAATTGCTTGGTTGGATGATTCAGGTATGTCCTCCAACTTTTTCATCTTGAACTTGCCTTTTGATTTCCATGCCTTGAATTCTTCTAGGTTGATGATGTCCTCATCATCTGATTTGATGTCTTCAATCTGGTTTGGCTCATCCTTGGTGAGGCTTGGAAATTCCTCTTCCAAGTCATAGGCAACTAAACTTTCCTGCATTCACTTTCAAACCAAGAATCATTCTCATCAAACATATCTCTACTTACCATAAAACCCTTGTTGGATGGATTATAAAACCTGTACCCTTTCTGATTTAAATCATACCCTATGAAGATGCACTTCTTTGCCTTAGGGTCTAGCTTACCTCTGATTTGAGATGGGATATGCACATAAGCAACAAATCCAAAGATCATGCAATGATCAAGTGATGACCTTCTACCATGCCATGCTTCATATGGGGTCATCCCATCAAGTGATTTAGATGGCAACCTGTTAACAAGATAAGTGGTAGTAGATACACTCTCTACCCACAAATAATTAGGTAATCTTTTTTCATTTAGCATTGACCTAGCTGTTTCAACAATCAACCTATTTCTCCTCTCTACCACCCCATTTCGCTTAGGGGTATACCTTGTTGTAATTTCTCTTTTGATTCCTCTATCTTGCAAGAATGCATCGAATTCATTGGAGAAGTACTCACCTCCTCCGTCTGACCTTAGTCTCTTTAGACTTCTTCTTGCTTGGTTTTCCACAAGTGCAAGATACTTATTAAAGCAACTGAACACTTCATCTTTGTGCTTCATAAAATATAAGATAGTCCACCTATTGAAATCATCATTGAAAGACACATAGTACCTTGAGCCAAAAATTGAAGGATCATTGCTTGGTCCCCACACATCTGTGTGGAAAAGCTCCAAGTAATCCTCATGCATATAACCTTTCTTTGAGAAGGGTAACTTGTGAGATTTGTTGATATATTTAGGTAGTGATGTGTGTGAACACTGTAGGACTGCCGTCGCACTTTTTTCCCTCTTTAGGAGGTTTTTTTCCCTCGGCTTGTATATACGTCTATTGCCCTAATGGGCTACTAATCTTTGTACATTCTCTAGTAATACATTGAGTATTGTGTGTTGTGCTCCAAGCTTCTTCTCCTTCCTTGTGTTGTTTGCGTGCTTCTGTAGATGTCTATCTCCAACAATTGGTATCAAAACAGGTCATCGCTTCATCTAGGGCACCGTCGACACTACTCCGGTTGTAGTCTCAGAATCGCACGAATTTTGGTGAGCATACTTGCGATCTGAGCTCGTTTCGGCCTTTGAATGCACTATTGTAGTGCTTGTGTAGGCTATTTTGTCTTTTTGTACCAAAGGTATATACCAGTTTTTGTTCGCCAGTATAAGCGTCTTGAAGTCTACTACAAGTCTAGTGGAATTCGTCTGGGAAGTTGTTGGAAGCAGCCAGAGGCACAGACGACACGGAAGCATGTAACAACGGAGGAGGGAGCCAGTCAAATCTTTTTTCAAAGAATCATGTTCTAAAAATACTTTTCAAAAACCTCCAATAGTGATTTTTATCACTATTGTAACATATGTAACATAGAAAACCCCATTTTGTAATCCATAGCTCCATTTTGTGCAAGCCGAGGAGTCCTCGAGCTTGAGGAGCTTAGGTAGAACAAGCGTATCAATTTTCGTTATTTTTAGACATCGTTTACCCTTCCAAATAGCATCTAGGACCTAATTTTTAACTATGCCGGTCACTAGATGTGAAACCGGTCAAAACTAGGCTAGAAACTATAAAAAGAGCTAGAGAGCTCATTTTTGAGGTTAGCTAGTGTGAGCTTAGAGCTATTTTTGAGCTTGTAAGAGTGTTCTTGAGTAATAGAGTTGATTTCTCATCTTCCATTGTGTCTTGCTTGTCTCTTCGTAGTGTGTGTGTATGTGTGTGTGCATTTCTATGCGTCTCACCTTCACTCTCACTTCATCTCACATTCACGATCTTCATATCACTCCTATCTCTTCCGCGGATTGACATTAAGGAGGTGGCGCTTCTTAACGTGGTTCTCACCATTGTGCTAGAGCAACACCAAATTTGGCGCCGTTGTCGGGGATCGAGTCTAGGACGAATGTGTGATGGTAAGAGTATAGCAAGAAGTGGCGTTGGAAGGTAAAAATTTCAGTTTTTGTTGTTCTTTTTACTTAGTTTTTAGTGTTTTTCACCTCCCCCACACTCCATCTTCATCACCGCATCATCATCTTCATCTCCAAAAAAATCAGAAAATTCACCATATCCACCCATTCTCCTCACTTCCCCTCATTTGTGCATGCGAGAGAGTGAGAGAGAGCTTTTGTGCTTGTGTGTGCTTTTGCTTTCTTGAGTTTTCTTGCAGGTACAGTACTCCAGTGCATCAGGAAGGCTGCAAAAAGGTAAGAAAATCACCTTCTGTCAGAAATTTCCGAGTGTGTCAGACCATCGCGATGGTCTGCAAACTTCGGAATTTGAGGTAAGCGACTTCATAGACGTGTAGGCGACACCAGCGTCTCTAGGAATCCACACTTGCATTTGCAAAATCATCAGTTTGGTGGACCATCGCGACGGTCTCAGACCATCGCGATTGTGTCACACCATCGCGATAGGCTCACGCCATCGCGACGGCTTGGCCGGACCATCGCGACGGTCTCACGCCATCGCGACGGTTCATTTGGACCATCGCGATTGTTCGCGGACCATCGCGACTATTCGGTTGACCCCACACCATCGCGATTGGCTCACGCCATCGCACCGACGGTGCCACGTGGCAAGCTAGACCATCGCGACGGCTCGCACCTCACGCCATCGCGCCCAGACCATCGCGATTGGCTCAAGCCATCGCATCTGTGACCATCGCGACGGTTCACTTTGGACCATCGCGATTGTGCACGTTGACCGTTGACTGATGCCATCGCGATTGTCCGCCTGATCGAGCCATCGCGACGGTTCACACTCACGCCATCGCGATTGTCCACTTTCACGCCATCGCGACGGTGCACTTCAGACCATCGCGATTGTTCACCCTCACACCATCGCGACGGTCCCAGACCATCGCGATCATCTCAAACCATCGCGATTGTGCACCCCCATCGCAAATTTTAGGGTTTCATTTTTTGGCCAATTTTGGGGCTATTTTTGGGAAATTTTTGGGTGATTATATTCATAGGAGACCCCTTAGCTCATATTTGGAGGAAAACCTGTTTGTCAGTTTTTACCCCCCAGGGCCTGAACGGTCATAACTTTTTCATCCGAAGTCCGTTGTTTGAGCTTAACAGCTCGTTGGAAAGCTCTTTACGAGTACTACGTGACCTCAACTGTTTTTTTTTCTTAAAGGATACGTCTATTTTTAGATAATCTATTCTGAGGTTGACCTAGTTTGGGGATTAGAAAGCCAGGGGGCAAACATTGAAAAGTTGGGCAAAAGGGAAGGGACTTAAAAGGTGCATATACTCAAGTGCTTGATCATCCAACTGTGAATTGGTCTAATATTGGATTTTTCCAGGTCTAGCAGGGGCAATCGAAGGCAACCAAGGCAAGGCAGTGAAGGGCATAAAGCTTGGGAAGCGCGGCTTCTTGGGCATCAGAGCAACCAGAAAAGCTGACTCGAGGTTGGAAGATTACTCAACCCCCTCAGTCAATTCTTAGCTTAGGATAAACGTTAGCATTGTGGATTAAGACAATAGGAACGCCTCAAGTTCAAGAGAGTTAAATTTATCAAATTCAAACTAAAGTAAAGGTGTGTGACACGAAAACCTAAAGGAAAGAACATAAGTCTGACGGACGAGAACTCAAAGTACCACGGAAAGTTGAATTCCTGACGCATACATTAAGACAAGAATCTAAAGAAATTAAAAAAAAAAAAAAGAATCAAGAAAGTAATAACAAAGAATCTGTGACGATCTGAGCATGTACTGAGTGTGCAAGGAACAAAATTAATGAACCTTAGATCGGGCAAACATATAGGTAAGTCAGACCGGCGAAGCCTTAGAGGCAAGTGTAAGAACTACTGCACAATCGTGGGCTCAACAATTGAACACTAGTTATCCCTACGAGAGATCAAATACTAGTGATTCAGAAATGGCATTTAGCACAGAAAAACCAGAAGGAGGGTCGAATGTAGCCTATTTAGAAAAACCAGAAGGACCCTATAGAACACAACTAGAGTTTCTCCGAACCAACCGATTAGGTGCTCGCATCTATGAGGATGGTTTGCGAAGGCAAGTGGTGCAAATGCACAACCCCGATCAACCCATTGGATTGGAACGTCCAGTGGTGAAATTCGAGAGAGACGCGTACATAGACAAGGAAGGAACGATGTACATCTTAAGTACGCAGCCAAACAATACCAACGAGTTTGGCGTGATTCAACCAGAGACGGAAACAAAATCTCAAGGAAAAGAACCATTAGAAGAGCCTAGAACACCTAGAGGGAAATCTGTACTGACACAAGTACTAATCCCGGATTGGATCCCTCAGGACAACAGAAGCATAGAGCTGTTTGTAAATAAAGAAACTGATGAAGCCTTTTGGAGATACAAGACCGAAATACTTAGTGAGGTAGGTATCATCACTATATACGAGTTCAAGGACCCGGATACACCTGGAAAGGTTGTATACCTGGATGAGACTTCAGAAAGAGTCTTTGTGGTACCTGACCACGCTAAAAACACATACACATGGAGAGGTGAATTGGTATTCCCTCCATCTCGAACGAACATGAATACAAGTCAACAAGGGGCAGGAACATCCTCAGCCCATGGAAATCAAAGAGAGGGAAATAAAGAGAGACCGGAAGTAAGCTTTAATCACCCCATAGGGAGAGATAGAACAACCACGAATACTAATAGAGCGGATAGACAAAGAGATCATGGAGTACTAGGTGGTAGAGATGATTTTCCTCTACCTAGACCACGCGAACACGCAAGAATATTGAGACCCACATAGTTAGTAAAATCAATGAAGAATTACTTTGATGGGACAGGAGATCCCTATGACCACGTCGCAGAATTCAAGCAGGTACTAAGAGCCGAACAAGTTGAAGACATGTTCACGCAATACAACACATTTGGACTAACGTTAAAGAATACCGCTTTAACTTGGTTCCAACCTCTGCAACAAAGGCAATTTAGAGACATCCATCACTTTTTAGAGTCATTCATCACTGAATTCTCTAAAGTGGGATTAGGCATGACACGTCTTCGTTGATTCATAGCTTTAAACAGACCCCTCAAGAAACAGTAAGACTGGCAGGACGTAGGTTTAGACAATATGTTGAACGATGTCCAATGCAAGAGCTACCCTCACAAGCCAAGCAAGTGTCATTGTTTTTAGATGGCTTGTTGAGCTCTAAACTACGCTCCTACGTGTACCTAAAAGAACCCAGAACGCTAGAGCAATGTGTAAGAATTTGTATAGACATTGAGGACAACTTAGGAGACGAGTTGGAACTCTCAAAGGTCTATAAGGACTCAGACTGTTCATCTCTAGCATCCACAAAATTGTCTAGCTCAATAGAAGACCTTGCAGAAAAAGTGGCCCAGAAACTAGGAGTTTCTAGTAAACCTAGGGTGCTAATGAACAAGCGTTGTTACACCTGTAGTGGTGACCATATGGCAAACGTGTGTCCCAATGCACCACAACCACAAGCCAACCCTAGTGGCCAATACTGTACAATTGAGAGAAGATACACGAATCATACGGCTCAGGACTGCCCGTACAACAAACAAACCGTGAGACAGAACTACCCGCAAGCATACCCGCAGCCAGGTAGGTATCAAGGCCAATACAATGCTCAGCCTTATTACTATAGGCCTCCTCAGAACTACCCATACCAGGCTCAACAGAGACCTCAACCTGTCTTAGCTCAGCAGCCACCCCCACCAGCGAATGTCATCTCAGTCAAATACGCTGCTGCAGAAGAGAATCTAAGTAGGGCCTTAGTGCCTTCTTCACCTTTGATCACAGAGGGTGACCCGAATTCGAACAGTTTTGACTCCACTCATGTAGATAGTCCACCCGCATATTACACAGAGTCACCAGAACACGTAGAAACATATCATTATGAAAGTCCACCAGTGGAACCTAGTTGGGAGCCCGACTATGCTAATGTGATGTACACAAACCCAAATCCACGACCCCAATTGAGACAACAAAGACCACAGGGCCCTAGAGGACCATGCTTTAGGTGCCAAGGAGATCATTTCATAAAGGATTGTCCACGTCCCCCGATAGCAGGACAATCACAGTACTATAACATCTAAGGCTTTTGTGCTGATTGTGGCAAAGAGCACATAATCAAAGATTGTCCTAAAAATCCAGTTAACGCTTCGAATGTGACACCGATCAATGTGATAGGTATTGTAAATAACGCAGATGGATCCAACCCTACATACGTGCCTATCCAAGCTATAACAAGAGCCCAGGCGCTCTTACAGAACCAACAGCTTAATCAAGAGAAAGTAGCCGAAACCAGTGAAGTTGCAGAATCTAGCAGTAAAAAGACAAAATCTTGGAAAGATTCTAGAGAAAGAATTAAGAGAAAATGGAGTAAAAAGATAACTGAGTTGGAAGGAAGTTTGAAGGAATCTAGAGCCAAAATCCTACAATTGACTTCACAGGAATTGAATCAAGAGAATCCAGCTCAGAAATCAGGATCAGTTTTAGCGGAACCCATACTAGAAAATCTAGACATGATGTTTCGTGCATATCAGGCTAGATTAAAAGAGGGACCTCAGGTAGCTGAAATGAGCAAAAACTACCCTCGAGCTGATCTAGAAATTGAGAGAACTAAACTTTGCATGAAGATGGTAGAACTAGCACAAGCTTTGTTCGAAGCCTCTAGATATCTTAATTGGAATAACATGGCAAAACCGGAATTACATTTTCAAGGACTAATGGAGAGGCTAGAATATTTGATTGAAAGCAAAGAGAAAAAGGATCAGCATAGGAACCCTATTGTCTCAGAGACACAGGAAAGGAATGCACCATCCCTGTCTCAAGTACCCAATACAGAAAGTCAAGACAATTTGTCTTCCATACATAAATATTCACATGAATTTTTGAGAGAAATCCAAGAAGAGAAATGGAGAAAGGAACAAGGAACCCATCCTCCTATTCAAGAAATAGATGACTTGCAGGAACAATTTCCCCAAGACATCCCCTCTATTTACGATGGTGTAGAGGAAGAACAATTGAGTGAAAACACAAGATTTGGATCTAATTCTTTACAAGAATTACCTCAGTTCACAGGACCTTGGGAAGCAAAGTCTATTAGTATGAGAGCACCCACGATAATAGTGAGGAATGAAGAATCAGTAATCCCTAGAAACACGGAAGTGATCAAGAACACTAAAGTACAATGTAATCTCACTCTGAAGGAGTTGTTAAAGGTAAAACCAGAATTGTGGAAACATGTAGCAAATCACTTCCCCGAGCTTGCTACTACTCCCTCACAAATAGGATCACAAAATAAGGTACCAGAAATACCCGTAGAGAAGATTGGAGATGTAAGCGAAGGAGAGGAAGGTAACACTTATCTTCCGATAACCCATCAGGGCTACACCATGAAAGCCATCTTAGATTCAAGAGCCGGAGTAGCCATAGCTACCACCGCCTTATGGAAACGTTGGGGTAAGCCAGCATTGAGACCCACCAGGATGAAGCTACAAATGGCTGACGGACACATAGAAAAACCATTAGGCTTACTAGAAATGATGCAACCCACCTGACCGCTGATTGTGTTCATCTGCCCTAGCGGTTGGGTAGATGCCCCTTCTAGTTTGCAGGAAGCCCCAGGGAAGATCTTCTGTCGTCCTTCTGATTGACAATTGTCCATAGCCAAGCTCGAGTGGGTTGGTGTAGACGTAACGTGACTGGTCTGACCCAAGATCTTCCGGTCTTCCGTCGCATGCGTTTCATAGGGTCTAGGGTTACGCACCTCAATCGGAATGCAATTAGGGAAGTCAAGCGGTATCACTTGCTACTGCTCTGAGGTTCCAATTTGTAAGGAGCCTTGTCTAAGATTTAGGTCCACTGAGTGATCGTATAGCCAATCTTGGCCAAGGATTAGGGGTTCAATCAGGTCGTCATCATGGCACACTAGTAGCTTCGCTGTCATGGTCACATCCTTAATGAGGATAGGAAGGTCCACCTCACCCATGCAAGGGGTTTTCATGCCTCCTAGCCCTATGAGGTATGCCTCAATTGGCCGCATTTCTATTCTTGAATCCTTATAGTGGGACCATCTAATAGCACTAGTCGCAGCACCTGAGTCAATTAAAGCCCTGAGCTCTTTGCAAGGGTTGCCGTGCTCTAGCCTAACTGTAATGAATGGTCTCCTGTCCACTATACTAGGATGAGTGGTTGACTTTACTTGACACATGGCCATGGGATATCTGGGTGTAGTTTCTAGATGGTTATAATGTTCTCTCCCTAGTCCTTGTCTTCTTAACTTCATGCGTTTAATGCGTTCTATTGCTTCTGCCTGAGCTTCCGCTCGTATTCTATTTTCTTCCTCCTTACGCTTCTTTGCCAACGTGAGTCGTCTAAGCATATCCTCAGTAAGAGGTTCCTGATATAGGTTGACTCTACAGCCACTAATATAATTAGGCATTATATCTCCTTCTAAAGTGGCTAACTGTACTGCTCCACTTGTTGAGAGTCTGTTAATGATCATAGGTCCATAATCTCGCTTTTCTAACTTACGTGCATGTTGCTTTAGCGTATATACTAGAACTAAATCTCCTTCTTTTAAGCCTTTATCTTTCACATGTGCATCAAAATATGCTTTCTGTCGCTTCTTCGCTGCATATATTCCTGCTGCTGCCTTTAGCCTAGTTTCTCCTAATCGTTCCAAGTCCATTATCCTCGCTAATAATTCATGGCCGGTCCACTGATGTTCTTGTGCAACCTTAAGGGTCGGTATCAAGAAGTCCAAAGGAAGCACAACATTCTGACCAAAAACCATCTGAAAGGGAGTTGCATTGAGTACAGTCTTGTAGGCCACTCGATATGCCCAAACAGCGTGGGGTAACTGTTTGTCCCAATCTGAACGTTTGTTGTTCACGAGTTTCGTCAGTACGTTACAAAGGATCTTATTAGTGCTTTCAGCCTGACCATTGGCCTGAGGATGATATGGTGCGGATTTCTTGTGAATCACCATAAAATCCTGTAACAAATATTCAATGACTTGGTTTAGAAAGTGAGTGCCTCGATCGCTCACTAACTCTATAGGCAATCCATATCTTGTAAAGACATTCTCAAATAAGAATTTTGTAGTTGTGTGTGCATCATTCTTTTTCGTGGCTTTTGCCTCTACCCATTTCGTAAGATAATCTGTAGCAACAATAATGTATTCAGCATGTGTACCTTTTGCAGGGGGGTTAATGGGTCCTACAAAGTCTATACCCCACTTAGAAAATGCACGTCCGCCCATCATGGGTTTCAATGGCATTTCATCTCTGCGAGTAGGAAACTGAGTTCTTTGGCACACATCACATCTCTTTACATAGGTATGAGCATCCATGTGAAGAGTGGGCCACCATAACCCTGCAAAGAGGATGGCTTTGATTATCCTATCAGGTCCAAAATGACCTCCTGCAACACCTTGGTGTGCAGTCTCTAGTATGCTCAGATAATCGCTTTCATGAACACATTGTCTTAGATATCCATCTCGTCCTCTTTTGTATAGGTTATCGCCAATAAGTGAATAATCTTGAGCTTCCTGCTCTAGACTACGTTGTCAAGCTAAGGTCATTCCTTGAGGGAATGTGTTCGTCCTCAAGTATGTCACTAATTGTTCACTCCAGTCTGGTGTGAGAGACACGTGATATAATGTAGCATGCTCTACTGGTGGTCTTTCACAACAAACGTTGCATTCCTTACACAACCTGTAGACATCTGCTTCCATCGAAGGCCAATATACTCCTAATCTATGCAGAGTCTGTAATGTTCGATGTTTTGAATGATGTTGCTTTAATGCACCTATGTGTGCTAATTGCAACCAATTCGCATGTTCCGATTCATCTACACAACAAGCAAGAATCTTTTGATTATCCTGTTTATATATGCTTCCTGCCATTATTTGGTATCTCTGAGACTTGGTAATCTCTTCTTCTTTGATCTTTATCTTAGGATTCTTGGGTCCGTATGTCATAATAGGGACTATAGGTTTAGCCCATTCTGGTGCTATCTCAAGGTTAAACAAGTATGCGTCTGGTAGATCATCCACTACTCCTTGAGGAGCTTCTCCTGAGGTTAATCTTGAAAGGTAGTCAGCTCTAAGATGTGTCTTTCCTTTCCTGACTACGACTTCAAAATCATACTCCATGAGTAATAGAAACCAACGTATCAATCGTCCTGTGTTACATGGTTTGTTGACTAAGTACAATAGGGCTTGATGATCTGTAAAGAACTTGAACTTATTGGCCAACAAGTAGTGCCTAAACTTCTTTACTGCATAGATCATCCCTAATCCTTCTCGTTCCGTCGTGGTGTAATTTCTTTCTGCGGCGTTCAATTGTCTGCTCGCGTAAGCTATGGGGAGGTCTATATTATCTTCATTCGTGGGTTGTGCTAACACACATCCTATGGCATAATTGGATGCATCCACATGTACATGGAATGGCTTACTCCAATCCGGGGTTGTCAATATAGGTGCTGAGCACAAGTGTCGTTTAAGTTCATTGAATGAATTTTCACATTCATTTGTCCATTCAAAATTGGTTAAAAGAGAGTACAAAGGCTTGGCTATGATTGCATACATGTGTATGAATCTCCTATAATAACCGCAATGGCCCATAAATGCCTGTACCTCTTTCACATTAGTTGGTCTAGGTAATTCTGCAATTACCTTCACCTTTTCTTCATCCGTAGAGATTCCATTTTTTGACACAATGTGTCCTAGAATTTTGCCTTGTCTGACCATGAAAACGCATTTTTCTGGGTTCAAACAAACCTGAATCCATCAAGAAAGCTGTAAACTTCCTTGCCCGCAACTCTTTCCAATAGATGTTCTGTGATAGGAAGAGGATAACTATCTCTAACCGTTGCGGCATTAACTTTTTTAAGGTTAATACACACACGCAATTTTCCATTCTTCTTGGGCACAACCACAATGGGGGATACCCATTCGGTATGCTCAATTTCGTAAATGAATCCTGCTTCTATCAAGCGATCTATCTCCTCTTTAATCTTCGCAGCGTAGTTATCATTGTACGTGTAAGGTTTCTGTTTTGTCGGTTTTGCATCTGGAGTCATAGGGATTCTATGAGAACATATATCTGGATCTACTCCTTTCAAATCTTTGTAACTCCACGCAAAAACATCTCTATATTCGCGCAATAGGGCAACTAGCTCTTCTTCTTCTTCCTTCGTCAAATCATGCCCTATGTATGTACATTTTTCTTCTTCTCCTTCGATAGCAACTATTATTTTCTTGGTTTTCTCTCGGTTATCATATACTTGTCCGTCATTCGCCTTTCTATTAGGCATTCGTACCATGATTCTTCTATCTTTGATTTCATATTTCTTGAAGTTCTCGGGTACTTCAAATAAAGACTCTTCTTTTTCTGACATGGTTTCTTTCTTCTTTCTTTTCTTGCCTTCACTTTTGCTAGTCACTTGAGTGGCTATTCTCACGTCATTCATAATTTCTTCCTGTCTCTGAGTGTGAGTTTCTACTTCGAAAAAATATTCTTCCTCTGATGCAAAGGGAGAATCCATGATAATTGATTCTAAATCGAAATCGCTTGCATCCTCAAATGCATCAGTGTTAGGTTCACACTCTTCTAAAATTGCATCGCACATGATTGGCTCTATTGTGAAAACTGATATGTCATAGCCATCCTCGTAACAGTGGGGTGTCCATTGTTCTTCATTGATGGCTACATCCATGGTTGCTAGGATTTCTGCCCAACCATGGGGTTCAAACTCTTCGTCTGGGATACTATAGGTGCGTAGGCTGGATCTTGAAGTGTTCGTGGATGTTGTTCTGCACCTAAGGTCCTTGCTTCTAATCTTTCTTCCTCTTGTTTTGCAACTTTACACATCCATAAGTGAGTATCCTCATGCAACCAAGAAGGATCTGATTCTAATGAGTGCACAGATTCTGTCTCTACTGGTGTCTTATGGATGGTATTCCATTGTATTGGGGGTACATCTCTATGTGAATAGTCTTTAAGATTGACTTTGGTAGTCACTCCTAAATGTTGCAAGTACAAAGAATTAGTTCCCCAATCTTGTACAATTTGCAACTGACGCATGAATGGTCGTTCCAATATCATCTCATAAGCATGATTTTTTGCAAAGTCACAAATGGCAAAGGTATGCTCAAATTCTACACCACAAGTGATGAGAGATATGCCTTCTAGTAAGCCTAATGGTTTTTCAATGTGTCCGTCAGCCATTTGTAGCTTCATCCTGGTGGGTCTTAATGCTGGCTTACCCCAACGTTTCCATAAAGCGGTGGTAGCTATGGCTACTCCGGCTCCTGAATCTAAGATGGCTTTCGTGGTGTAGCCCTGATGGGTTATCGGAAGATAAGTGTTACCTTCCTCTCCTTCGCTTACGTCTCCAATCTTTTCTACGGGTATTTCTGGTACCTTATTTCGTGATCCTATTTGTGAGGGAGTAGTAGCAAGCTCGGGGAATTGATTTGCTACATGTTTCCACAATTATGGTTTAACCTTTAACAACTCCTCTAGAGTAAGGTTACACTGTACTTTGGTATTCTTGATCACTTCCGTGTTTCTAGGGATTACTGATTCTTCATTCCTCACTATTATCGTGGGTGCTCTCATACTAATAGACTTTGCTTCCCAAGGTCCTGTGAACTGAGGTAATTCTTGTAAAGAATTAGATTCAAAAGCTGTGTGTTCACTCAGTTGTTCTTCCTCTACCTCATCGTATATAGAGGGAATGTCTTGGGGAAATTGTTCTTGCAAGTCGTCTATTTCTTGAATAGGAGGATGGGTTCCTTGTTCCTTTCTCCACTTCTCTTCTTGTATTTCTCTCAAGAATTCATGTGAGTACCTATGTATGGAAGACAGGTTGTCTTGACTTTCTGAGTTGGGTACTTGAGACAGGGATGGTGCATTCCTTTCCTGTGTCTCTGAGACAATAGGGTTCCTAGGCTGATCCTTTTTCTCTTTGCTCTCTATCAAGTATTCTAGCCTCTCCATTAGTCCTTGAAAATGTAATTCCGGTTTTGCCATGTTATTCCAATTAAGATATCTAGAGGCTTCGAACAGAGCTTGTGCTAGTTCTACCATCTTCATGCAAAGTTTAGTTCTTTCAATTTCTAGATCAGCTCGAGGGTAGTTTTTGCTCATTTCAGCTACCTGAGGTCCCTCTTTTAATCTAGCCTGATATGCACGAAACATCATGTCTAGATTTTTTGGTATGGGTTCCGCTAAAACTGATCCTGATTTCTGAGCTGGATTCTCTTGATTCAATTCCTGTGAAGTCAATTCTAGGATCTTGGCTCTAGATTCCTTTAAACTTCCTTCCAACTCCGTTATCTTTTTACTCCACTTTCTCTTTATTCTTTCTCTAGAATCTTTCCAAGATTTTGTCTTTTTACTGCTAGATTCTGCAACTTCACTAGTTCCGGCTACTTTCTCCTCATTAAGCTGTTGGTTCTGTAAGAGCGCCTGGGCTCTTGTTATAGCTTGGATAGGCACGTATGTAGGGTTGGATCCATCTGCGTTATTTACAATACCTATCATGTTGATTGGTGTCACATTCGAAGCATTAACAGGGTTCTTAGGACAATCTTTGATTATGTGCTCCTTGCCACAATCAGCACAAAAGCCTTGGATGTTATAGTACTGTGATTGTCCTGTGTTGGAGAAACAATCACTAACTGGACATATATTTGAAGGTCAAATCTTAGGAAGAAAACCCCATGCCTATGTGAAGGGACAAATTCACAAATGTATTATACTTGTAAAGTTAGTTCACTTTAGTTCTAGAAGTTTTTCAAAAGTCACGGGAATGAGAAAGTCTATATAAGTTAGTTAGTATTAACTGACGCGGTGAGAAGAAGAAGGAGGAAGACAATGAGAAAGTGAGAAGAACTCATTTTTGTATGACTGAGTATAGTCGGGCTTCTCTGAGCGAGAAAGCACTTGTAAGCTTCTGAGTTTTCATAGTTATGACAAGAACTAGTTAAAGTTCTGTGTATAAGTCTTCTTCCTCCATCTCCAGTGTTTGCCTTCTATGTAATGATTTGAAAGGTTGAAGTTTTCCAAGCAAGTCGATGCGTGGCATCGAATCTCACTTGATAAGTCCTTATCTTCATATCTGATTTTTATCTACTGCCAAATCTTCTTGAAAAGATGATGTTGTTGGAGCAACTCGATGCCTGGCATCGAATTCCAGTTGATAAGTCATATTGTAAGTGTGCATGAAATCACCTATAGTTTTGGTGTCCAAAAGATCAAGACTTTATGCGGGAAGTCGATGCCCGGCATCGAATCCCTGCTGAAAAGTGGCCAAAAACACTCCAAGTCGATGCCCGGCATCGAATTCTTGTTGCAAGTCGATGCTAGGCATCGAATTCTAATTTTAAATAGGCGCTCTTACTATAACAAGAAAGATTTCCAGTTTTGGAAGGTCATACAGGGTCATCTTGTGAGAGCCATAACTTGAGTTCTAGAGATTCGTTTGATGCATATGATAGCTTGTTGGAAAGCTCTACTCTTCTAGTTTCAGCCTATAAAGATTCATGGAGAAATAATACTTGAACTAGGAGAAATTAGCAAAATACTGAAGGTATGTCATTTCGGTGACTAGGAATTTCTGTAGAAGCAAAGTTCTCACTTTAGGCTATCATTTCTCAAAGTTTGGAGTGGCAATGAGTTAATGGTGACCATAGAGGTGTTCTAGTGTCACATTAATTCATTTCTTGTGGTGTTTCATACATCAACAAGTGGTATCAGAGCAGAAAGGTCCTGAAGAGCAGAAGGCGGCAAACGTACGAGAAGTTTTGTAAAGTTTTCCATTAAAGTTTGAAAGGTGAAGCATTTGAAGACACAAGGCATCAAAAGGTTACTTCAAAAGTATCCTCATACACAAAGAACTTCAAAAGGTATTATCCTTTATCCTTTAAGCTCACAGGTTGCAGCAGAAGGAAAGAACTATGGCAGATCATATTTCCATTGACAAACTGGACAGAGAAAATTACCCCGCATGGGTAATGAGAATGGAAGCCTTACTTATGAGTAAGGATCTCATGATATATGTTACAGGTGAAGAAGAGAAGCCAGTATTCGAAGATGAAAGCCGACCAAAGAAAGAAGAACTAGATGCTTTAAAGCATTGGCAGAAGAAGGATGCAAGTGCAAAAGCATACATCTACAATACAATCTCTGATCATTTGCTACCACACATCGGAGGATTGGAATCATCTGAAGATATATGGAATGCATTGGAGTATCATTTCCAAAGCACTACTAAAGCACGGAAAGCAAGTCTATGGTCAGAGTTTACAACATTCAAGAAGAAGCCAAGTCAAACCATTAGTGATTATGTCACTAAGATGAAGGATCTTGCAGATAGTCTTGGATCCATAGATGAAGATGTTGAAGATCACAGATTGATTGCTCAGCTACTTGCAGGTTTGAGAGGGGATGAAAGGTGGAAACCTTTTGTCTTATCAACAGAACTTTCATTAAATCATTATGTTCCAGATTTGAACCAGTTGCTTGGTTTGATGCTCACATATGAGCAAGACTTGAAGGGAGATGGAGATAAAGGACAAAGTTCTGCAATGTACATGAAGAACAAGAAGAAAGGAGATAAAGGTAAAGCAAAGGATGAAGACGAGTCTAGTTCTCAAGCTTATTATGCAAGAGGTAAAGGCACTGGTAGAGGAAGAGCAAGAGGTTTTGGAAGAGGAAGAGGTAATCAAAATAACAACAAAAAGGCTTGCTGGATCTGTGGATTGAGTAATCATTTAGCTCTTGACTGTTGGCACAACCAACAAGGATCAAACCAGAATCAAAACAACAATAGCAGAGGCCGAGGTGGAAGATATCAAAGTAATTTCCAAAGAGGTAGACAAAGTCAAAGAGGAGGCTATGGTAGAGGTGGAGGAAGAAGTTGGGGACAGAATCAATCCTACAACACCACCTACTACAACTATGCAAATGACACACATAATGAAAGTCATACATCATTGATGATGAACTCAATCAACACATCAGATAAAGAAGATCTAAAGGTATTTTACATTGACTCTGGATGTTCTAATCATCTGTCAGGAAACATAGAATTGATGTCAGAATTGGAAAAAGGCATTTCTAGTCATACAGTTCAAACTGGTGATAATACAAGACATACTGTACATTCAATTGGAAAAGTGAAATGCAAGAGTGGAGCAGATTTGCTAACCAATGTTTTGTATGTTCCTACAATACCTAAAAACTTGATTAGTGTGGGACAGATAGTTGAAAAAGGTTTTCAAGTCAGGTTTACAAATGAAGGAGTATTTGTGGAAGATCCAGAGAATGGATATAATCAGATTGTCTCTGGTAAGAAAGAAGGTAGACTCTTTACTTTAAGAGTGCAAGGGAACATTGGTCAAGCTTTGCTCACACATGGTGAAGCAGTGATTACAGAACTTGATCTCTGGCATAAGAGATTAGGTCACTTTAATGAAAGAGGAATTAAAGCTATGGTTGCTAATCAGTCTGTACTAGGATTACCAAATGTGCAAAGTCAACATATGGTTTATAAATGTGAAGCATGTCAAATGGGTAAAGCACACAGGTTACCATTTCAGAAGAAAGGATTCAAACATGATGGATTACTAGAGCTCATTCATACAGATGTATGGGGACCAACAAAAGAAGGATCTATCAGTGGCTCAAGGTATTATGTTCTTTTCATTGATGATGCTACAAGATGGATAACTTTATATGTCTTGAAGGAAAGATCAGAAGTGTTTGGAGCTTTCAAGCATTTTCATGCATATGCAGAGAGAGTCACAGGTCAAAAGCTTAAAAGACTGAGGTCTGATGGAGGAGGAGAATACTTCTCCCAAGAGTTCAATGATTATCTTTGGAATGCAGGTATTAAGAGAGAAATAACTTGCAGGTATACACCACAACAAAATGGTGTAGCAGAAAGAAGGAACAGGACTTTGGTTGAGTTTGCTAGAGCTATGCTAAAGGAGAAGAACTGTCCAAATTATCTTTGGGCTGAGGCTGTAAATACAGCTACATATCTTGTGAATAGATTACCATGTGCAGCTCTGAATGGAATGACTCCATATGAAGCTTGGTGGGGTAAGAAACCAACACTAGATCATTGTAGAGTGTTTGGATCAATTGCATATGCTTATGTGCCATCACAACTTAGGCATAAACTTGAACCAAAGGCAGAAAAATATGTGTTCATTGGTTATGATGAAAAGCAGATGGGTTACAGGTTGTGGAATCCTCTAACAAAACAATTTCTTGTTTCTAGAGATGTTACATTTGATGAACAGAAAAGTTGGTATATAGATCAAAGTCATACAGCTGAAGAATTTGAAGAAGAGGTAAGAAGATGTGAGAAAGGAAAATCAATTGTGCAGGTAAATAGAGATGAAGACTATATGCAAGCAAGTACATCCAGAAGTGGATTAACAAGAAGGAATGAAGAAGCTCCTATATTTGATGAAGAAGAGTATCCAGACACATATGAAGAATGTGAACCAAGAAGGTCAAGCAGGACTAGAAGACAACCAAAAAGGTATTCTTATGATACTTCTTACATAACTCAGAAGAACTATGCATATATGGTGAAAGATGATGAAGAACCTCAGAACTATGATGAAGCTAAAGGTAAGAAGCAAAGGGAAGAAGCGATGAAGGAAGAGTTCAATGCACTGGAGGAGAACAAGACATGGGAACTTGTTCCTAAACCAAATGGTAAGAAAGTAATTGGAAATAAATGGGTTTATAAAGTGAAGAAGCTTGCAGATGGAAGTATAGCCAGATACAAAGCTAGATTGGTGGTGAAAGGCTATGCCCAGACCTATGGCATAGATTATGATGAGACATTCAGTCCCGTAGCTAAGATGTCAACTATAAGGACAATCATTGCTATTGCAGCTTCAAAAGGATGGACCCTAAGTCAATTGGATATAAAAAATGCCTTCTTGAATGGATACATATCAGATGAGGTATACATGGAACAACCTCAAGGGTTTATAGATTCCAGGTATCCAAATTTTGTTTGCAGGTTGAGAAGAGCATTGTATGGATTGAAGCAAGCTCCAAGAGCTTGGAACTATAGACTGGTGAAGTATCTCAATGATCTTGGATATCAAAGTTCAAAAGCAGACCCAAGTCTACTTATCAGAAGAACAGAGGAAGGTACAATCTACATTTGTATTTATGTAGATGACATTATAATCACAGGTACTTCAGATGAAGGAATCAAGGAGGTAAAGAGATTACTTGAGAAAGAGTTCAAGATCAGTGACCTAGGAAAGTTGTCATACTTTCTTGGAATGGAAGTTACTTATACAGATCATGGCATATATGTGTCACAAGAAAGGTATCTTCTGAACTTGTTGAAGAAGTTTGATATGGAAAATTGCAGAGAAGCTTCAACTCCACTTGAAGTTAATCACAAGCTCAGTAAATATGATGGTGCAGACTACAAAGATATGAGGAAGTATCAATCTCTTGTGGGTAGTTTGATTTATGCTACACTAACAAGACCTGATCTTAGTTATGCAGTGGGAGTTTTGTCACAATTCATGCATTGTCCAAAGGACCCACATTGGATTGCAGGTCAAAGAGTTCTCAGATATATCAAAGGAACTATAAAGGAAGGATTATATTATCCTTTTACATCAGATTTGAAGTTGAGAGCCTATAGTGATTCAGATTGGGCAGGTAATCAAGATGACAGAAGATCAACTCATGGTTACATGATATACATTGGTGATAAGCTTGTAAGTTGGTGTTCAAAGAAACAACATACAGTAGCATTATCATCAACTGAAGCAGAGTACAAAGGACTTGTGGAAGCAACTAAGGAAGTCATATGGATGCAGACATTGTTCAAGAGCTTAGGCATTGATCAAGGTACACCTACAATATTTGGAGATAATATGAGTTCACTTTATCTTGCAGCAAATCCAGTATTTCATGCAAGGACAAAGCACATAGAGATATAGTATCATTTTCTCAGAGAAAAGGTAATGGAGAAGGAGATTGAAGTGGAGTACATTTCTACTAAAGATCAGTTAGTAGACATAATGACAAAGAGCTTGGATGGTGTGAAGACCAGCAGATTCAAAAGCATGGCAGGAGTAAAAGAAAAGAAGATGATATGAAGAAACAGGGAATGTCAATTAGTGATTGAGGGGGAGCTGTTGGAGAAACAATCACTAACTGGACATATATTTGAAGGTCAAATCTTAGGAAGAAAACCCCATGCCTATGTGAAGGGACAAATTCACAAATGTATTATACTTGTAAAGTTAGTTCACTTTAGTTCTAGAAGTTTTTCAAAAGTCACGGGAATGAGAAAGTCTATATAAGTTAGTTAGTATTAACTGACGCGGTGAGAAGAAGAAGGAGGAAGACAATGAGAAAGTGAGAAGAACTCATTTTTGTATGACTGAGTATAGTCGGGCTTCTCTGAGCGAGAAAGCACTTGTAAGCTTCTGAGTTTTCATAGTTATGACAAGAACTAGTTAAAGTTCTGTGTATAAGTCTTCTTCCTCCATCTCCAGTGTTTGCCTTCTGTGTAATGATTTGAAAGATTGAAGTTTTCCAAGCAAGTCGATGCGTGGCATCGAATCTCACTTGATAAGTCCTTATCTTCATATCTGATTTTTATCTACTGCCAAATCTTCTTGAAAAGATGATGTTGTTGGAGCAACTCGATGCCTGGCATCGAATTCCAGTTGATAAGTCATATTGTAAGTGTGCATGAAATCACCTATAGTTTTGGTGTCCAAAAGATCAAGACTTTATGCGGGAAGTCGATGCCCGGCATCGAATCCCTGCTGAAAAGTGGCCAAAAACACTCCAAGTCGATGCCCGGCATCGAATTCTTGTTGCAAGTCGATGCTAGGCATCGAATTCTAATTTTAAACAGGCGCTCTTACTATAACAGGAAAGATTTCCAGTTTTGGAAGGTCATACAGGGTCATCTTGTGAGAGCCATAACTTGAGTTCTAGAGATCCGTTTGATGCATATGATAGCTTGTTGGAAAGCTCTACTCTTTTAGTTTCAGCCTATAAAGTTTCATGGAGAAATAATACTTGAGCTAGGAGAAAATTAGCAAAATACTGAAGGTATGTCATTTCGGTGACTAGGAATTTCTGTAGAAGCAAAGTTCTCACTTTAGGCTATCATTTCTCAAAGTTTGGAGTGGCAATGAGTTAATGGTGACCATAGAGGTGTTCTAGTGTCACATTAATTCATTTCTTGTGGTGTTTCATACATCAACATCCTGCTATCGGGGGATGTGGACAGTCCTTTATGAAATGATCTCCTTGGCACCTAAAGCATGGTCCTCTAGGGCCCTGTGGTCTTTGTTGTCTTATTTGGGGCGGTGGATTTGGGTTTGTGTACATCACATTAGCATAGTCGGGCTCCCAACTAGGTTCCACTGGTGGACTATCATAATGATATGTTTCTACGTGTTCTAGTGACTCCGTGTAATATGCGGGTGGACTATCTACATGCGTAGAGTCAAAACTGTTTGAGTTCGGGTCACCCTCTGTGATCAAAGGTGAAGAAGGCACTAAGGCCCTACTTAGGTTCTCTTCTGCAGTAGCGTATTTGACTGAGATGACATTCGCTGGTGGGGGTGGCTGCTGAGCTAAGACAGGTTGAGGTCTCTGTTGAGCCTGGTATGGGTAGTTCTGAGGAGGCCTATAGTAATAAGGTTGAGCATTGTATTGGCCTTGATACCTACCTGGCTGCGGATATGCTTGCGGGTAGTTCTGTCTCACGGATTATTTGTTGTATGGGCAGTCCTGAGCCGTATGATTCGTGTATCTTCTCTCAATTGTACAGTATTGGCCACTAGGGTTGGCTTGAGGTTGTGGTGCATTGGGGCACACATTTGCCATATGATCACCACCACAGGTGTAACAACGCTTGTTCATTAGCACCCTAGGTTTACTAGAAACTCCTAGTTTCTGGGCCACTTTTTCTGCAAGGTCTTCTATTGAGCTAGACAATTTTGTGGATGCTAGAGATGAACAGTCTGAGTCCTTATAGACCTTGGAGAGTTCCAACTCATCTCCTAAGTTGTCCTCAATGTCTATACAAATTCTTACACATTGCTCTAGCGTTCTGGGTTCTTTTAGGTACACGTAGGAGCGTAGTTTAGAGCTCAACAAGCCATCTAGAAACAATGACACTTGCTTAGCTTGTGAGGGTAGCTCTTGCATTGGACATCGTTCCACATATTGTCTAAACCTACGTCCTACCAGTCTTACTGTTTCCTGAGGGGTCTGTTTAAAGCTATGAATCAACGAAGACGTGTCATGTCTAATCCCACTTTTAGAGAATTCGGTGATGAATGACTCTAAAAAGTGATGGATGTCTCTAAATTGCCTCTGTTGCAATGGTTGGAACCAAGTTAAAGCTGTATTCTTTAACGTTAGTCCAAATGCGTTGTATTGTGTGAACATGTCTTCAACTTGTTCGGCTCTTAGTACTTGCTTGAATTCTGCGACATGGTCATAGGGATCTCCTGTCCCATCAAAGTAATTTTTCATGGATTTCACTAATTGAGTGGGTCTCAATATTCTTGCGTGTTCACGTGGTCTAGGTAGAGGAAAATCATCTCTACCACCTAGTATTCCATGATCTCTTTGTCTATCCGCTCTATTAGTGTCTGTGGTTGTTCTATCTCTCCCTATGGGGTGATTAAAACTTACTTCCGGTCTCTCTTTATTTCCCTCTCTTTGATTTCCATGGGCTGAGGATGTTCCTGCCCCTTGTTGACTTGTATTCATGTTTGTTCTAGATGGAGGGAATACCAATTCACCTCTCCATGTGTATGTGTTTTTAGCGCGGTCAGGTACCACAAAGACTCTTTCTGAAGTCTCATCCAGGTATACAACCTTTCCAGGTATATCCGGGTCCTTGAACTCGTATATCGTGATGATACCTACCTCACTAAGTAGTTCTGTCTTGTATCTCCAAAAGGCTTCATCAGTTTCTTTATTTACAAACAACTCTATGCTTCCATTGTCTTGAGGGATCCATTCTGGGATTAGTACTCGTGTCAGTACAGATTTCCCTCTAGGTGTTCTAGGCTCTTCTAATGGTTCTTTTCCTTGAGATTTTGCTTCCGTTTCTGGTTGAATCACGCCAAACCCGTTGGTATTGTTTGGCTGCGTACTTAAGATGTACATCGTTCCTTCCTTGTCTATGTACGCGTCTCTCTCAAATTTCACCACTGGACGTTCCAATCCAATGGGTTGATTGGGGTTGTGCATTTGCACCACTTGCCTTTGCAAACCATCCTCATAGATGCGAGCACCTAATCGATTGGTTCGGAGAAACTCTAGTTGTGTCCTATAGGGTCCTTCTGGCTTTTCTAAATAGGCTACATTCGACCCTCCTTCTGGTCTTTCTATGCTAAATGCCATTTCTGAATCACTAGTATCTGAGCTCTCGTAGGGATAACTAGTGTTCAATTGTTGAGCCCACGATCGTGCAGTAGTTCTTACACTTGCCTCTGATGATCTAAGGCTTCGCCGGTCTGCCTTACCTATATATTTGCCCGATCTAAGGTTCATTAATTTTCTTCCTTGCACACTCAGTACACGCTCAGATCGTCAACGATTCTTTGTTATTACTTTCTTGATTCTTTTTAGATTTCTTTAGATTCTTGTCTTAATGTATGCGTCAGGAATTCGACTTTCTGTGGTACTTTGAGTTCCCATTCCGTCAGACTTATGTTCTTTCCTTTAGGTTTTCGTGTCACACACCTTTATTTTAGTCTTAGACTTGAAAGAATTAAATATCTTGAACTTGAGGCGTTCCTATCGTCTTTAATCCACAATGCTAACGTTTATCCTAAGCTAAGAATTGACTGAGGGGGTTGAGTAATCTTCCAACCTTGAGTCAGCTTTATGCCCTTCACTGCCTTGCCTTGGTTGCCTTCGATTGCCCTTGCTAGACCTTGAAAAATTCGATATTAGACCAATTCACAGTTGGATGATCAAGCACTTGAGTATATACACCCTTTAGTCCCTTCCCTTTTGCCCAACTTTTCAATGTTTGCCCCCTGGCTTTCTAATCCCAAACTAGGTCAACCTCAAAATAGCTTGTCTAAAAATAGATGTATCCTTTAAGAAAAAAACAATTGAGGTCACCTAGTACTCGTAGAGAGCTTTCTAACGAGCTATTAAGCTCAAAAAACGGACTTCGGATGAAAAAGTTATGACCGTTCAGGCCTTGGGGGGGGTAAAAACTGACAACAGGTTTTTCTCCAAATATGAGCTAAGGGGTCTCCTATGAGTCTAATCACCCAAAAATTTCCCAAAAATAGCCCCAAAATTGGCCAAAAAATGAAACCCTAAATTTTGCGATGGGGGTGCATAATCGCGATGGTATGAGACAATCGCGATGGTCTAGGACCGTCGCGATGGCGTGAGGGTGAACCGTCGCGATGGCGTGAGGGTGAACCGTCACGATGGCGTGAAAGTGGAGAATCGCGATGGCGTGAAAGTGGACAATCGCGATGGCTCGATCAAGCGGACAATCGCGATGGCGTCAGTCAACGGTCAACATGAACAATCGTGATGGTCCAAAGTGAACCGTCGCGATGGTCACAGATGCGATGGCTTGAGCCAATCGCGATGGTCTGGGCGCGATGGCGTGAGCCAATCGCGATGGTCCGAATTTTTGAAGTGTCGCGATGGTGTGAGGGTGTCGTAACGATGGTCCAAAAAATGAACCGTCGCGATGGTCTAGCTTGCCACGTGGCACTGTCGGCGCGATGGCGTGAGCCAATCGCGATGGTGTGGGGTCAACCGAACAGTCGCGATGGTCCGCGAACCGTCACGATGGTCCGGCCGAGCCGTCGCGATGGCGTGAGCCAATCGCGATGGTGTGACACAATCGCGATGGTCTGAGACGGTCGCGATGGTCCACCAAACTGATGATTTTGCAGATGCGGCTATGGATTCCTAGAGGCGCAGGTGTGCTCTTCACGCTGGTGTGGTCGCCGTCTTCAAATTCCGAACTTTGCAGACCATCGCGATGGTCTGACACAGTCGGAAATTTCTGACAGAAACTAAAAATTTTACCTTTTCCAAGCTTTCCTGATGCACTGGAGCTCTGTACCTGCAAGAGAACTCAAGAAAACAAAAGCACATGCAAGCACAAAAGCTCTCTCTCACTCTCTCGCATGCACAAATGAGGGGAAATGAGGAGAATGGGTGGATATGGTGAATTTTCTGATTTTCTTGGAGATGAAGATGATGATGCGGTGATGAAGATGGAGTGTGGGGGAGGTGAAAAACACTAAAAACTAAGTAAAAACAACAACAAAAACTGAAATTTTTACCTTCCAACGCCACTTCTTGCTATACTCTTACCATCACACATTCGTCCTAGACTCGATCCCCGGCAACAGCGCCAAATTTGGTGTTGCTCTAGCACAATGGTGAGAACCACGTTAAGAAGCTCCACCTCCTTAATTGTCAATCCGCGGAAGAGATAGGAGTGATATGAAGATCGTGAATGTGAGATGATGTGAGAGTGAAGGTGAGAAGCACCAAGATGCACACACACATACACACACACAATGAAGAGACAAGCAAGACACAATGGAAGGTGGGAAATTAGCTCTATTACTCAAGAACACTATTACAAGCTCAAAAGAACTCTAACCTCAAACAAGCTAACCTCAAAAATGAGCTCTCTAGCTCTTTTTATAGTTTCTAGACTAGTTTTGACCGGTTTCACATCTAGTGACCGGCATAGTTAAAAATTAGGTCCTAGATGCTATTTGGAAGGGTAAACGATGTCTAAAAATAACGAAAATTGATACGCTTGTTCTACCTAAGCTCCTCAAGCTCGAGGACTCCTCGGCTTGCACAAAATGGAGCTATGGATTACAAAATGGGGTTTTCTATGTTACATATGTTACAATAGTGATAAAAATCACTGTTGGAGGTTTTTGGAAAGTATTTGAAAACATAATTCTTTGAAAAACGATTCGACTGGCTCCCTGCTCTGTCGTTACATGCTTCCGTGTCGTCTGTGCCTCTGGCTGCTTCCAACAACTCTGTTCTGTTGTAGGAAGATCAGTCCAGGCAGAACATGTCCATTATGCGAGTTGTAGATCAAGCTTTCCTGGCTAGTCAGAAGGGCAAAGGAAAATGGAGCTCTTCAACTAGTAAGTAGAAATTTGCTAATTCTGCACATTCGAATAAGGAAGATAAAGATGAGGAGAAATCAGAAAAGCAGAAATTGTTTTGTAAGTACTATAAAGGGAATGATCATATCATAAAGAACTATCTAAAACTCGCTACTAAAGAGTCAAAGAAGAAAGAGGCTGGAATGGTTGTTGCAGAGGCCTCTACACGAAAAATAGAGTCTGCTAATCTTATGCAGGAAGAAGAATGGGTGTTTACTACTGTCTACAGTTTTGACCCATCTTCTCATGAGCAGTACATGTCTGCAGTAGACTCAGATGTTTGGTATTTTGACAGTGGGGCGACCAAACATATTACCTCGCAATGCAGTTTCATCTCTTCACTCGAGCCTGCCCCTAAAGGGAATACTGCTACATGCGCCAACAACTCCTCTTATACTGTTATGGGAGTTGGTAAGATCATTTTGACTACTACTGATAGTAGTTCTTTCACTTTGTCAAATGCTTTATTTGTGCCAAGGATCAAGAAGAACTTGTTATCAGTTTCTGCATTAGCCAAGATTGGCTTGGTTGTGAAATTTGTTGATGAGAGGTGTACAGTTCATGTTCTATCAAATGGCGATGTGATTATTGCTTCTAGCATTTTATGTCGTGGGCTATATATTAAGCTCATAGACTATGAAAGATCTATAAGTGATTCGGCATGTGCACTACATGATTCTCAGGCTATGTCAGATGCAAAGCTTTGGCATGCACGCTTTGGTCATCTGAATTCTGCTAGTTTGCTATGCCTGCAGAAATCTGAAATGGTGTCCTCTTTGCCCAAACTTGAGGCACGTGGAAAACATGTTTGTGAAGGTTGTATTTTGGGCAAAATGCAGCGTTCCTCATTTCCAAAAGATGGTTCAGTTCAGGCTACTCAGAAATTGCAACTTGTACATAGTGATGTCTGTGGTCCTATGCAGACACCTTCTTTTGGAAATTATCTTTACTTCATGACTTTCATTGATGATTTTTCCAGGCATGCATGGGTATATCCATTGAAGGCAAAGTCCGAAGTGTTCATGTACTTCAACCAGTTTTTAATAGCGAGTCATAACAAACGAGAACTATGTCATAAAAAGAGAACACCCTCTTCAAAAATCAAGCAAATGGCAACTTATGTTTGAGATTCCTTTATATCATTATACATATATTTCAAAAATGAAGTGAAAACATGTGATTTTTTGACATTTTTTGTCATTTTCGCATTAAAAAAGAGCTCAAAATGTAGTCAAAATTTCACTAGATAAGACATTGACATGTCCAAATTCTATATGATAAGACATTGACATGTCTAAAATCTATATAAAGAATGTAAAGCTGAATAATTCTTATACAAAAATAACATTTAAGACATTTTCAATGGGTGGATATCTTATTGTTATTCAAAATCGCTATGAAACATGGTTTCATTAACCAAACTACTTCGAGGCATTTACATAAGCACTAAAAATGTTAGAGAGTTTCAATGCAACTCACAACTATGTCGATCTATGTCTACACCCTCATCATCTGATGCACTTGATTCAGTCTCATACTATTGAGAGCTCTCTTCTTCTTCTTCTATATCCACAAGAGCTCTATCTTCATCCATGTACATACCAAATTCTGCAGGATCATGCACAAATCTTCTTGTTTGCCTATGATTTGCTGTACCACATACATCTGGAAGCTTTTGTTTTATCATATTGATGGTTGCTTTCCTCAAGTGACCTGTTTTTGTCAAGGAAAAATCATAAACAAGAATATCTACATCATCCATTTTAAGAGTGGATGTGCTTCAAATATTCTTTTTCTTTTTTGAGCCTGTTTGTTTAGTATCACACACCATTTCTAAGCTATATTTACCTATGAATGCATTACTACTTTTAGTGTAATACCAATGCACCATCAAAGCCTCTATTCTTCTCTGATCAATATCTTTAGTTATCTCTAAAACCTATGCAATCCAAAATGCTCTGGTAGCCTCATCACCATAAGCAAGAACTGCAATAAGTGTTCCAACATTTATCTCTATGAAATTTCCTTGCCAGCTTGCTTCTGCCTATTTTGTCATCCTTGGGCCTACATAAATATTTCTTTCTGGTGGATGTATAAAACTTTGAAGTGCATCTGCATTACATCTTTGGGCCACATTCACGGATCTTTGTGTACGAAAATCCCATGTGAATGGAATTTCAACTGGCCATTGACCTGCAATCGTATACTATATAATCTCTTCTTGATGATTGAAAAAGTCCTCCCACCAAGATACATCTTGATCTCCAACATATTTTTTTGCACACTCAATTTGTCTCTTCTTTTCAATGAGTGCATGCATCCAGCTTTTACTTTGATCAACCACATTTGCACATCTTTCTGTATTGTTTTTATCTTCATATGGTGATTGTTCTGCACCATACATAGATAAATTAGGCACCTGCAATAAGAATCTGCATCCCTCTTTAGGCTCCCACCCAGGAGAAGATGAATACTGCTTTGCAAATAAAAGGGTTATTTCATCAACCCTCCTCATCAAGAATACATGGTTGAAACTAATATTGTGCAATGGAGCCAAAACCTTAGCACAGTTATCAAGGCCCATTGAGCAAAAGTGCTTAAAGTTATAAATATGTGTGAGGTGTTGAACTTCTGGTTTTGGAGTATATGCATCTCAAATCAGCTCAGATAAAATCGGAAGAGTAAAAGCATTGTTATGTGCCAACTTCTTAGAGAAAGTAGTGAACATTTGATCAATGTGATCATGAGTGTGCCCAACCAGAAGGAAATTTACCTTAACCTTCTGAAATACCTGTTTATCAACAAGCATGCTTAAATATCCAAAGATTGTAGAATTTTTATTCTCTCTTGTAGTATTATCGGGTTGCAAATATAGAGTTGGTGGCAAAAGACCCTTCCATGATTGCAAAACCTGATGAATGACAGTAACTGTAAGGTTTGGATCATTATGCACATTCGGATATGTGAAGAAAACCTTGGACATTACAGTTCCATTGTATACCAAAACACCAACCGAATGCATTTGCACAAGGACTTCATCTCCAATGTCCTTAGGGATGCGATAAAAATGTGGCAAACAAGTTTTTTTTAATCCATACCATCAATCAACAAACACATATAACGCTCCGAATTTCTGAGTGCTTTACTTCGATGATGAATTTCTTTCTTTCTCTCTAAAGCTTGACTCTCACGATGGTTGTTAAGAAGGTTTTTAAAATTATCCTTTTCTTGTGGTGTTGTAGCCCCCTTTGCCATGTTTTTCAAAGTGGCGCAAACTGAACATTCACCCATTCTAACTTTACGAGGAATAGACACATTGTTAAACTCTTGTTTCCATAATCGAGTAAAGTGACGATACAACACATACTTCTCATTTCTATTTTCCATGTCTTCTCTATATATTTGAAATACCTCTCGACGAGTAAAGTTATCTGACAAGTGAAACCTTCCAGTTGTAGGCATAACCTCACAATGCAAGCTAAAATAGTTCATCATCCAATTCATTGCATGACGTCCAAGAGATCCTTTGGTCCCAACATGGAATGTATCCAAAATGAGATCCCCATTCATAAGCCCCTGTTGAACCCTATGTATTCTAAAATTTCCCACACCCATTGCAATTTTAAATGCTCCCTACAACATCGCATCCCTTGACTAAAGAAATATTCAAAAGCAACACGTGTTACTGACATGTTATCCTCAATCATTTGCATGTGAGGAACAAGGTATATATCCTGCCTTTTACTATGTAAATGGAGGAATTTCTCTCTTAGGTGCTTTAGTTTCTTCATTCCTAAATTGTACAAACATTTCAAACCACAACAATGCTTCACAATATCCAATGCAATTTGTCTATCTAAAGTAAGAAATTTAAATATTTTTTGACTTACTTCATGAGGCCTTCTTTTAAAACGTAGATTGAGCTTGCTTTTCCTTTTCGTTGCTCCACATGCACTTGAGTCAGAAGGGAGATCAATGGTTGGATCAGATGGGAGATCAAGAGGTGCATTTGGTTGAGCAGCATTGCACTGTGAATTGGATAACTTAAATGACTCAACAAAAAACATAGAATCATCACCACGTTCTAAACCATAGGGATCGTCACTTATGAGGAAAGGGTCAACTAAGAACAATGAATCCGAAGCTGATGCCCAAGCATCCACTGAAAAGATTGAGCTCATCTTCACTCAGTTCAAAGAAGACTGAAGATGAATTACCTTTTTAAATTAGTAGAAGTTCGAGATCAAGTGAAGATGTCACATCAAATGTCACATCAAGTAGATATGAAATCAAAAGTTCATTAAAGTACACTAAAGTGCATTAAACATCAAATTACATTAAAGTACTTAAAGTCTAAAATTAAAGTACTTAATTACTCATATATACACTAGTAAGGGAACAAAAGGTTTGATTCACTTTTGAAAGATGAGATACACAGTTGATTTCAAACTAGATATGAGTCATTGAGTTTTAGCATTATGAGTGAATCAAAATATATCCAAGTTGAGTTCCAATTGGATTAGATATTAAAGTTGTTGGGAGTAGTGCCATTGGCGACTTTACAAGAAGAAATTTTACCTTTGGCTAAGATTTCAAGGATTAGGTTTTATTGTGGTCTTGGCTAGATCTCAAAGAGGTTTGGAGCACAAGATGGTGTACATGGAAAGTATATGAAAGAATTATGTATAAAAGCTATATCTGTGTCAAACTGCTTGTTACAAAAGATTTTCAAATGAATTTTGAATCTAAGATTTACCTGAACATTGGATGCTATAAGATAACTTCATTTGATTTTCTCTTTTCAAGCTCATATGTGATACGTTTGACATGCAAAGACTGTGAGTGACTAGGTTTTTGTTTTAACAAAAACAAATTATATATTTGATCTTGAAATTTCCAACCAATTTTATTGAAGACGTTTTAAACCCAAAGGTCTTTGTTGAACATTTATTCATACATTGAATTTCCTTTTCAACAACGTGTTACAAGATAAATGTGAAAATGAATTGAAGTGAAAAGGATAAGACTATAAAGATGCACACCTTAGACTTGATTTTCCCCAAGTAGTAGATTCTAACAAACAATTTATACATGAGATTATCCTTCCTCATGTACATACCATACTCTTGCCATTGTAGTGTAAATTTCATGAACATGTATAATTAAATAGTTGGATTAAGAAGCACCTTGTGTGCAAGGTTCTATCCGCACATCACTAAACTCAAGGTGAAACAGCCTATTTGTGCTAGTGGTATTTCCTGGTTAGATAAGTTGACAGATCTAGTTAGAAACTGGATTCATTCAGTTGGATCCAAGTGTCTATAAATAGCAGAGGAGGTGATCATTCTCATTTCCAAAATCTGTGAGCAAGAGAGAGAAACAGAGCATAGACAGCAAAGGAGCACAGAGCTCAGCAAACTAGCAAGGCAACTCTCATGGAGAAGAAGAATGTTGGCAAGAGTACCAAGAGGTAGACAAAATCATACCACAAAAAAAGATTCCTAAAAGATTCATTTTGTATGTTTGAGTAAATAGTATGCTTTCTAGGTTTTTATTTTTCTTAGCTCATGAAGTCTAGATGCCAAGCATCGACTTTGGGGTCCAACTCAATGCCTGGCATCGACTTGCACCCTCAAGTCGATGCCTGACATCGACTTGCACCTAAAAGTTGATGTCTGGCATCGAATTGCACCCTCAAGTCGATGCCTGGCATCGGCTTACACCCTCAAGTCAATGCCTGACATCGACTTGGAAGCTCGATGCCTCGCATCGAATGTGGCCTGAAAGTCGATGCTAGGCATCCACTTTAGGGTGCAAAATCGATGCCAGGCATCGACTTTTAGGTGCAAGTTGATGCCAGGCATCGAATTGAGGATGTAAGTCGATGCGAGGCATCGACTTGAGGGTGTAAGTCGATGCTAGGCATCGACTTGAGGGTGCATTGAGGGTCCAAGTCGATGCCTGGCATCAACTTGCACCCTCAAGTCGATGCATGGCATCGACTTACACCCTCAAGTCGATGCCTGGCATCGACATTGCAGCTTGAAAAACACATTAATGTATGAGCTGATATTTCTGAGCCCATTTCAGGGATGCTGAGTCAAAAGGTGAGAGGCCCTTCAAGAGGCTCAAAGTGACATTGAGCTCTGTGGATTAGCAACGTGACAAAGGCATTGGTCACCAAGCAAAACCGAAGAAAAACATTGCATCCTTATCCTCTGAGAAGGCCATCAATCTAGTTGGAATGTCTTCTGGTGGACAAAGTAGCATCAAAATACCTAAGGATGATGCAACTAGGAAGGAAAGGTCGAGGGACATAGAGGTCTTAAGGACAGATCGTCCACTCTATGACATGACAAACCTAGAGTGGTGCCTTCAATATGTGGAAGAAAAGAATGCAGTCCTACTTGTGTTCGCAGGGGCGTACGGGAGAGGCAAGATCACGACAACACAGGCTTTTCAGTATGGCCTTGTGTTCAAACTGGACTACGAAGATGAGGATTATTACAACCTTCTTGTCCTGGTAGAGACATCGAAAGGGTTAAGAGATGTAATATGCAAGATGGATTTCTTGTGCAGAGAGTGCTGTGTTCCAGAGAGGCTTGCAGAGATATGTAGGGACTCGTTGAATCTTATTAAGGACTTGATGCCATGGATCCATGGCAACATTATGCCAACACAACAAAAGATGACAACCCCTGTAAAGGCAAAGGTTAAGCAATGTGTGCAGAAGAAGCTAGTGAAGAAAAAGAAGAGAATTGCTGATGAGGAGTCTTCTGACTCAAGCTCTAGCTCTGAGGATATTATAGTTGCACCTGGTGGGGAGCTTGCTTCAGGTATTCTTGGTACTGAGCAGAACAAGATGAGGGAGGACACAGCTAGAAGAAAAGTTGTGAAGAAGGGGCAGTTGTTCCACCTGCCAATCAATCTCATCCATAGGCCACCAATGGATCCAGTCACAAGGAGGAGGCCCCTTGAGATAAGGGAGCCACACAATTTGCACGTGCAGAATCTTAAGAAGAAAATGAAGATAAATCCTCATGCTACTGTTGTGCCTTTCCTTGTCATGGTGGATCCGAATGAGTGCAGCTCTGTGGAGGAGTTCAATGAGGGTCTGTTTGAGGATTATACATATTATGTGATTGGTGGTTCACACTCTGCAGAGGCCCGCAGACAACTAGTGAAGGAGCACCCCACCAAATTCTTCTTTAGGTTTGCAGAGTGCAAAATATATTTTGGTCTTACAACTAAGGAAGCCAAGCTTCTTGCTTGGGATCACAACAATGAAAATGACTACAGGCAAAAAATGTCCTCCATAGAGAGAATTCGGTTCTCCCACGATGAATATGAAGATGGTCTCGTGAAGGAGGCTGGAAGAATACATCCCAATCTATGAAAGCAATGCCTTATTGAGGTTGGCATTGCATTGGATGAAAATAGAAAGTCTGATGCTTTGAGAAAATATGATCCATGGTTTCTGTTGGAGACCTCTTAATCTCCTAAGGTTTGATCTATACTGACTTAAGAACACTTCTATGTCAGTTATACACCAAACTTTACAAGAACATTGTTCTTCTTTACCAAATCTTTCATCAACACTTCTCTGAGTGAAGAAGTATCTACTCCAGAAAGTCTGCTTCAGAAATCAACTTCATTACCTGCACAAAACTTCAAATTTCTTCAAGCAAATGATGCACAAGTATTCGCAATACCTTTGCGCAATCATACTAATCATTAGTTCTCAAAACTAATCATCAAAAGTTTAATTTGATCCTTAAGATCAAAGATATGTCATAACTGTCTTCCAGAAGTAGCGCCTTCGACATAGTCAACTTCTTAAGTTGATTTCTCTCAACACAAAACCCGTTTTGCTAAATGCTTTTAGCCATAGCTTCCCTATCTCCTAACTTAGATTTTAAGTGCTCACTCATAAAAAACTTTACAGTATACACTCAGATCTAAGCAAAACACTGAGACGGAAAAATGCGCTACTCTCAGACTTCAATTTTCACATTCTACATATGAATGTTCCTATTGATCATTCTCTCAGCAGAAGAAGAATTAGACTCTGAAACTCTAGACATAGCTTTATTAACTTCTCAATTAGATGTGTACAAAAGGAATTCTGATCCACATGATCAGACAGAGAGCACTCAGAGAAAAACCCGTCGTTATTTTCTGGGAAAAAACTCTCTACACATCTCTAAGACATCTGTCATCTACAAATGACTCTACTATATATTTCTTGTTATCATTAACTTATATATACATGACTTTAGACTTATCTTGCGTCTATGACACTACTCCTTATCATCCTAAGATTTAGTTCTACTCAGATTACAAGGATTTCCACATATATGTACATATGTGTACAAGACATCATTCTGAAATCTTCTTCTCTTCCACAAGTGTCTTCCTTTGCTTCATTCTGACCATAAGCTTTCTTCAAGATATGTATAATCATCAATTTGTGATTGGCTTGTTCCAACAGCTCCCCCTCAATCACTAATTGTGATTATTCCATTCTTCTTCACTCTTGCCATCTCTTTGAATCTCTGTAACTTAGGTCCATCCAAGCTCTTAGTCATCATATCTGCCACTTGTTCTTTTGTTGGAGTATACATCACTTCAATCTCTTTATCAAGTACCTTTTCTCTCAAGAAATGATACTGAATCTCTATGTGCTTAGTCCTGGCATGAAAAACAGGGTTAGCTGCCAAATACAAAGAACTCATATTATCTCCAAAAATAATTGGAGTACTATGATCAGTTTCAAAACTCTTCATCAAAGTCTTCAACCATATCACTTCTTTTGCAGCTTCTACCATCCCTTTATACTCAGATTCTGTGGATGATAAAGCAACTGTATGTTGCTTCTTTGAACACCAAGAAACTAGTTTATCTCCAACATAACAAAGATACCCATGAGTAGACCTTCTATCATCTGAGTCACCTGCCCAATCTGCATCACTAAACACTTTGATTCTTGTGTCAGAAGTGAAGCCATAGTACAAACCTTCACTTAAGGTTCCTTTGATATATCTGAGTACCCTTTGGGCTGCAATCCAATGAGTCTTCTTTGGACAATGCATAAATTGTGACAACACACCTATTGCATATGATAAATCTGGTCTTGTCAAGGTAGCATAGATTAGACTACCTACCAAACTCTGATATTTCTTCATATCATTGAATTCTTCACCTCCATACCTGCTTAACTTATGATTTACCTCTAATGGTGTAGTTGAAGTTTTGCAATCTTCCATGTTAAACTTGACTAGAAGATTCTTCAAATACCTCTCTTGTGAAACATATACTCCATGTTGAGTATACACAATCTGCATTCCTAGAAAATAAGATAAGTTTCCCAAATCACTTATCTTAAACTCCTTCTCTATTTGCCTTTTGAGTTCATTGATTCCTTGAGCATCTGTTCCTGTAACAATAATATCATCAACATAAATGCACATGTAAATGTATCCATTTTCACTTGCCTTCACTAGCAAGCTACTATCTGCCTTTGATGCTTGAAATCCACATTCATTCAAGAACTTGACAAGTCTGTAATTCCAAGCTCTTGGGGCCTGCTTCAACCCATACAAAGCTCTCTTGAGCTTACACACATAATCTGATCCAATTGAATTCATAAAACCTTCTGGTTGCTCCATGTATACTTCATCTGCAATGTATCCATTTAGAAATGCATTTTTCACATCCAATTGTGATAACTTCCATCCTTTACAAGCAGCAATAGCAATCAATGTTCTAATTGTAGACATTTTAGCAACAGGACTAAAGGTTTCATCATAATCTACCCCATAAGTTTGGGCAAAACCTTTGACCACAAGTCTAGCCTTGTATCTAGACACCTTACCATCTGCAAACCTCTTTGTTTTATATACCCACTTACATCCAATGACTTTCTGATTCTTTGGTCTTGGTACTAATTCCAAAGTTTCATTTTCAAGTAGAGCATCATACTCTTCCTGCATTGCCTTCTCCCAATTCTGTTTACCTTTGGCTTCTTCATAAGTGGTTGGATCTTCTTCTGTCTTCACAATGTAAGCATAATCTTTTGTTGTTAGAAAAGATGTATCATAACTATACCTTATAGGTTCTTTCCTTTCCCTTGTAGATCTTCTGATTTTTGCACTTCTCGAAGTTTCAGCCTCATTTGATTCTGGATCAAATCTTGGCCCTTCTTCTACATGATCCTGCAATCTACTTCTAGAGTCAACTTCATCAATACTTTCTTCATACACTTTTACTTTTGCCTTTCCTTTCCTTTGTATTTCTTCAACACCTGCATAATCATTTGTTGATCCTGTATACCATGTATTTTGCTCATCAAATGTCACATCTTTGGTAACAAGAAATTGCTTTGTGGATGGACTCCACAACCTGTAACCCATCTGTCTATCATCATATCCAATAAACACATACTTCTCTGCTTTTGGTTCTAGCTTATGTCTTAATTGTGAAGGAACATAAGCATATGCAACACATCCAAATACTTTACAATGATCAAGAGTAGGTTTCTTACCCCACCATGCTTCATAAGGGGTTCCCCCATCCAAAGCTTTACAAGGTAACCTATTCACAAGGTATGTTGCAGTGTTAATGGCTTCTGCCCATAAGTAATTTGGACAATTCTTTTCCTTCATCATGGCTCTTGCAAATTCTACAAGAGTCCTATTTCTCCTTTCTGCTACTCCATTCTGTTGAGGAGAGTACCTGCAAGTTACTTCTCTTTTTATACCTGCATTCCACAAATAATCATCAAAATCTTTAGAGAAATACTCTCCCCCTCCATCTGACCTTAACCTCTTAAGCTTTTGCCCTGTGATCCTTTCTGCATAGGCATGAAAATGTTTGAATGTCTTAAAGACTTTTGATTTATCTTTGATTACATATAAAGTAATCCATCTGGTTGCATCATCAACAAACAACACATAATATCTGGGTCCATTTATGCTATAGTCCCTTGAGGGACCCCATACATCTGTATGAACCAATTCAAGCATATTTGAATGATTATACCCTGATTTGTTGTAAGAACCTTTATGTGCTTTACCTAATTGACAAGCTTCACACTTGTACACCATATGTTGCCCTTCAATATTTGGCAATCCAAGCACCACCTGATTCTTTGACATTTCCTTTATAGCTCTCTCATTGAAATGACCTAGCCTTTTATGCCATAGGTCTAATTCAGATACCTTTTGACTTCCATAAGTAAACAATGCATGTCCCACATTACCTTGAACTTTGAGAGTGAACAATCTTCCTTCCTTTTTTCCTGCAATTATGTTTCTATATCCCTGATTCGGATCTTGTACATAAACACCATCATTTGTGAATCTTACCTCATATCCTTTCTCCACAATTTGCCCTACACTTATCAAATTTTTAGGAATAGTAGGAACATAAAGTACCTTGCTCAAAAGTGTACTTCCACTCTTTGTCTTCACTGATCCAATGCTCTCCACTTTATGCTTGGTATTGTCACCTGTTTGAACTGTATGTCCATTCACCTTTGTTTCCATATCAGTCATCAAGGATAGATTCCCACTCAGATGGTGACTACATCCTGAGTCAATATAAAACACTCTTTGATCTTCTCCCATTGATTCATGAGTTGCATTCAAGATAAGAGTCATATCATCCTTCTAATCTGATGCATAATTATAATAATTGTTGTTGTAGGACTGAGATTGGAAGTTTCTTCCACCTCCTCTACCATATGATGTCCTACCACCTCTTCCTCTGAAGTTGCCTCTTTGGTTTCTGCCTCCTCTACCTCTTTGATTATAATTCTGGTTATTGCTTCCACCATTTTGATTGTTATACCAACAATCATTTGCCAAATGATTAGTTCTGCCACAAATCCAACAAGCTTTAGCATTATCTTTGTTCTTACCTCCTCTTCCTTTACCTCTGAAATTCATCTTCCCTTTAGTGAAGTTAGCTTGATTTGAATTCCCTTCATCATCATTCGATTGCTTTCCCTTGCCATTCTTTTTCTTGTCCTTGGAGTACATAGCTTGACTTGTACTTCTATCATTGTCCCCTTTAAGGTCCTGCTTAAAAGTTAGCATGTGTCCTAGCAATTGATTAAGATCAGGAGTAAAGTGATCAAGTGACAACTGACAATATGAAAGGCTTCCACTTCTCATCTCCTCTCAGACCTGTAAGTATTTGTCTTACCAACTTTTCCTCTTCAATGTCTTCATCCACTGCTCCCAAGCTATCTGCAATATCCTTCATCCTTGCCACATAATCAGAAATCGATTGTGAGCTCTTCTTCTTGAAGGTTGTGAACTCAGCCCATAGTGAGGACTTCCTTGACTTAGTTGTATTTTGGAAATGCTCTTCCAAGGCATTCCAAACATCTGTAGCACTTTCCAATCCTCTAATATGAGGTAGCAGATAATCATTTACAGCCATGTAAATAATACTCCTTGCTTGAGCATCCTTTCTCATCCAAGTCTTCAAATTTCCAAGCTCTTCCCTAGTTGGAATACTAGGATCTGCAAATTCAGGCTTTTCTTCATCTCCTGTAATGAATGCCATCAAATCTTTACTCATGAGGTGTGCCTCCATCCTCATGGACCAAGCTGGATAGTTTTCCCTATCTAGCTTATCAATCTGCAAGCTTTCTCCCATCCTTGACCTTCTGTATCTGCAATTACTATGATTTATGAGGATAAAGTGTACCTTTGATATGAGCTTTGTCCTTCTTGATTCTTTTTGAACTCATGCTTTGAACTTCTGCAGGTTATCTTCAATACTTTATCCTTGTCCTCCTTTGATTTGGAAGAACTCCAATATCTGCACCAATCGGAACTTCAATTGTCTTTTCTTCTCTTGTATTTCACCTTCAGCTCTGATACCACTGTTGGAGACCTCTTAATCTCCTAAGGTTTGATCTATACTGACTTAAGAACACTTCTATGTCAGTTATACACCAAACTTTACAAGAACATTGTTCTTCTTTACCAAATCTTTCATCAACACTTCTCTGAGTGAAGAAGTATCTACTCCAGAAAGTCTACTTCAGAAATCAACTTCATTACCTGCACAAAACTTCAAATTTCTTCAAGCAAATGATGCACAAGTATTCGCAATACCTTTGCGCAATCATACTAATCATTAGTTCTCAAAACTAATCATCAAAAGTTTAATTTGATCCTTAAGATCAAAGATATGTCATAACTGTCTTCCAGAAGTAGCGCCTTCGACATAGTCAACTTCTTAAGTTGATTTCTCTCAACACAAAACCCGTTTTGCTAAATGCTTTTAGCCATAGCTTCCCTATCTCCTAACTTAGATTTTAAGTGCTCACTCATAAAAACTTTACAGTATAGACTCAGATCTAAGCAAAACACTGAGACGGAAAAATGCTCTACTCTCAGACTTCAGTTTTCACATTCTACATATGAATGTTCCTATTGATCATTCTCTCAGTAGAAGAAGAATTAGATTCTGAAACTCTAGACATAGCTTTATTAACTTCTCAATTAGATGTGTACAAAAGGAATTCTGATCCACATGATCAGACAGAGAGCACTCAGAGAAAAACCCGTCGCTATTTTTTGGGAAAAAACTCTCTACACATCTCTAAGACATCTGTCATCTACAAATGACTCTACTATATATTTCTTGTCATCATTAACTTATATATACATGACTTTAGACTTATCTCGCGTCTATGACACTACTCCTTATCATCCTAAGATTTAGTTCTACTCAGATTACAAGGATTTCCACATATATGTACATATGTGTACAAGACATCATTCTGAAATCTTCTTCTCTTCCACAAGTGTCTTCCTTTGCTTCATTCTGACCATAAGCTTTCTTCAAGATATGTATAATCATCAATTTGTGATTGGCTTGTTCCAACAGTTTCAACTTGCATTCAGAACAGGTGAGATCTGGGATCTGCAGGATAAGATTTTCACAATGTGGGAGAACAAGGAGGTCAAGGGCCAGAAGCAACGGAAGTCGAGGCCAGACCCAGAGGTTGATCTAAAGGGAAAGGGAAGGAAAGTTGACCTTTCAATTGAAGAGGCTCCTGAGGACATGAAGTTGACAACATGGAGAGCCCTTCAAGGAATCAAATATGATACATTGATTATATCAACTTTGTCAAGGGTAATCTCCAAGGAGTTAAGCCTGGAGGAGATGGTGACTGAGCTAAATAAGTATGTATGTTCTTCTCATATCCTTTTTCCCTCCTCCCATGTTTCTGGTCTAACCTAGTCTCTTTTTCATTTTTGTGACTGTAGTCATAAAGTATACATGAAGATTCAGGAGGTGATGATGAAGATGCTGGGTTGCTTCTCTTGGACAGAGGTCCAAGCAGACTATCCAACCACCTCATCATACAAAGATTTATCATAATATTTTATCCTGTTTCGTGATTGGGTAGGTTCTTTTTCAGAGAGCATGACTGGTTTGCTATTAGACTAGATGCCTGGATTCACGTAACCAATTCGATGCCAGGCATCGACTTTTAGTAGCAACTCGATGCCTGGCATGGACTTACTGCTGAATGGCGATGCTTGGCATCAACCTGGTGGCATAAGTGGATGCCTGGCATCGACCTAGTGGCATAAGTGGATGTCTGGCATCGACCTCGTGGCATAAGTCGATGCCTGACATTGACCTCGTGGCATAAGTGGATGCTTGACATCAACCTTGTGGCATAAGTCGATGCCTGACATTGATTCCTTATGTTCCCTTTGGTATATTAAAGAGCTCATTTTAATTGTCTTTCCACTTGTTTCTATAGAAACCAAAGAAAAGTAAATCTGCAGAGGTAGTAGATGATTGTCCCCCTACATTCCTGGCTCACATTCAAAGAGCAAGGCATGAGAAATCTAGACTGAAAGCCAAGGAGATTGATTTTGATGGTGAACCTGATCTGAAATGTTTCTCCAATCCCCTGGACCCCCTTAGGCCTGTATATTACAATGTATTCTGTAGTGATGTAAATAATATTTGTATTGTTGTGCCTAAAAAGCATTTCTCCCTTCTTATAGCAGACATACCCTATGGATTTAGAATGTTGGGATCAGTTAATGATGACCAGCCCTTCAAACACCCTCAGATTTGGAAGATGGTCACTGATTTTGTAGAGTTGACTATGTCTCCTCTTTGGAGGATAGTAATTTTCCATAGCAGAGACCAATCTTTCTCTGTTTCAACTGCTCTGAAGTCAAGATGTCATGTTGTGGAGTGCCTCACATGGTAAGTAATCCTCTTTCTATCTCTGTGGCTGTAATGATGCTCTCTCTCACTTATAGTTCTTGTTGGTAGGGTGAAGACAAACGTCAATCATAATCCTTTGCATAGGTTTGTGAGCTCCACTGAATGCATTACAGTTGGCTATTATGATGAAGTAAGCAAAAGGAGAGTCAGGGAGCATTGCAATGAGAATGGGATCTCCAATGTGCTCATGTTCCCAGCAGTTACCAAGAAACTTCGTCATGTAGCTAGGGACAGGACATTGGTTAACCCCTATCAGAAGCCACAAAAGCTCATGATGAGATTGATTCAACTATTCTCCAATGATGATGACTGGGTCCTAGACCTTTTTTCGGGCACAGGTAATTTCAATTGTAACATTTCTTATTAGCCATGATGTTGATTGGCCTCTAAGTGGTTTTCTTCTGTTTCAAGAACGACTATGGCTTGCTCCTTAAAGATGTTCAGGCACTACATAGCTGTGGAGAAGGATGATGCTCAAGTGAGCTTCATTAGAATGAGAATCAATGGGTTGAATGAATGCCCAGATGAAGACCAAGAGGTTGGAAGGAAGCACATTGTAGACACGGAGATATTCCAACCGGCTTCAAGGGAGCTTGTTCCACCACTTGCGGATGAAAACCAGGGGACATGGCTGACCTTGAAGAGCCAATCTTGGAGCAAGAGAGGCAGGAGATGTCTTCTAATGTTCCAGAGGATCCCATTATGCATGAGCCGGAGGAAAGCTATGATCAACTTCTATTGTAGATTCATATTATTCTTGTAAAACACATGAAATGTAAAGCATCATTTTAATAGAAATACAATGCCGAGTTCTGCTTCCACTTTGTGCAAAGCTAGACTTATCTTGAGCATTTCTCTTATGAATGTGTGAATGTTTCTTAGTATAATTTTGTTGATTATAATCTTCTCTTGGGAATGCTTTTGTGATATTTATTTCATATGCTATGAATATTGCCCAACATTCAATGAGGATCTTAACTATACAAAGGGGATGATCTTAATTGCCTTGTTAAAATGTTCCGACTTTTGCAACACATGTACTACGATTTTTGAGTAGCTTTTAATAAGCTGTAATTTATGCTTGTTGAGGTTCTAGATATAATGAAGGAGTTTCGCTAGTTTTTATGGCACCAAGTATTTTAACATATCTATCTAAACTACTTGGGATATGGGATCAAGCTTCTACTCAATATTTACAAGCAAGAACAAGTGATGCTTTCTAGATATTGTGAAATGCCCACTTTATTGCTTGATATCATGGTCTTTAGGTAAAAAGGAATAGAGAACATGTCTTTGTTCTCCTTTGTTGTGACCTAGTGTTTTTTGGTTTTGGCTGAAAATCTGTCAGCATGTAAAATGGTTACCCTCCATTCAGATCGAAGGGAGCAATATATGTCTTCTGATTTTAATGCATTTCGGGCTGAACATGGGATAAAACACCAGTGTACTTTGCCATATACACCTCAATAGAATGGAGTTGCTGAATGAAAGAACAGGTTTCTCATGGAGATGGCGAGATGTATGGTCAAGAGTTAGACTTTACCACATAGTTTCTGGCTTGAGGCTGTCATGTGTGCAGCATATGTACTAAACAGGTGTCCCACTAAAGCGCTGCAGTATATCACTCCATATGAGGCTTGGCATGATTGCAAGCCATCTGTTGCTCATCTGTGTGTTTTTGGTTGTTTGGCTATGCATTAGTGCTTGAACAACATCACAGAAAATTGGATGATAAAGGAGTAAAATGTATTTTTGTTGGGTACAGCTCTGAAAGTAAAGGCTATCCTCTATATCATCCACAAACTAAACGCATTCTGGTTAGCCGTGATGTTGTTTTTGCGGAGGATGCTATTCAGTCATTGCTTTCATGTACTAAGGAGACATCTGTTAGCTCCAAAGACATGTATGATACTTTGCTGCCTCTTTTTATAGGTGGACAGTCTAGTGTTGGTCCTAGTGAGGCAACGTCTTAGCCTTTGTAGCTTTCATGTGATGATGCAGATCATTCCATTTCTGATGCAGATTTACATGATGCACTTATTGATGAGAGAGCTGATATTGAGCAGACAAGAACTATGCCAAAATGGCTGGTGCAGACCTTGCGTAACAACAAATTAGATGCACCTCTGTCATATCATACGTGATTAGGCTCTCATAGTGCCTCTTTTGCATCAGATTGCTATGCTATGGTTGCATCTAGTCTCTATGCCAAGAACTTATTGATGCACTTATTGATGAGAGAGCTGATATTGAGCAGACAAGAACTATGCCAAAATGGCTGGTGCAGACCTTGCGTAACAGCAAATTAGATGCACCTCTGTCATATCATACGTGATTAGGCTCTCATAGTGCCTCTTTTGCATCAGATTGCTATGCTATGGTTGCTATGCTATGATGAGACTGAACGTGTTTCGTTTGATGAATCACAAAATTCAGAAAATTGGATGGCTGCTATGCAATCTGAATATGATGCAATTATGAAGAATGGTACTTGGTATTTATGTGAATAGCCTCCTGGAAAGAAGGCCATTGGCACTAAGTGGGTATACAAGCTGAAGCGTAAACTTGATGGTACAGTTGATAGGTATAAGGCTAGGCTTGTTGCAAATAGTTATGCACAGGAAAGAGGCATTGATTTTGATGAGACCTTTGCACCTACATGCCATATGACTACTATTCGGAGAATCTATGCACTTGCAGCCCATCATGGTTGGAATGTACATCAGTTGGACATTAAAACTGGATTTCTCAATGGTGACTTGCATGAAGAAGTGTATGTTTTTCAGTCCCGTGGCTTTGTGCAGAAAGGGCATGAGAACCAGGTGTGCAGGTTAAAGAAGGCATTATATGGTTTAAAGCAAGCACCACGTGCTTGGTATGAAAAGATACATGCCTATCTGATTGCATATGGTTTTGAGAACAGTCCAACTGAAAGCACCTTATATGTTAAGCGTGCTAATGATGTACTTTTGATCATTGTGGTTTATGTTGATGACATGCTGCTCACTGGTCCTCATGAGAGGCATATTGTTGATTTTAAGGCTGATTTGCATGCCTCATTTGAGATATTTGATTTGGGGCATTTGCATCATTATTTCGGCATTCAGTTTATGCACGTTGATGGTGGAATGGCTTTGTGTCAAACAAAATATATTGACACATTATTGCAGTGTTTTGGGCTTGAAGACTGTAAGCCTATTGCCACTCCTATGGAGACATGTTTACGATTGAGTCTTCATGATGCTGGAGATGCATTTGATGTTGTTCTCTATCAGCAGGCTGTTAGATGCTTGATTTACTTATGCATTACTCGGCCAGATATTCAGTTTGTTGTCTCACTGATGAGTAGGTTTATGCATTGCCCAGAAGTCAAGCATTGGTAGGCAGTTAAGCATATATTTTACTACTTGAGTGGTACTCGGATACTTGGGTTGTTTTATCCCAAGGGGGGATCACTACCGCGAGATTTGCAGACTCTAATTGGGTTGGCTGCTATGACACTCGTGTGTCTGCTAGTGGCTTTTGCTTCATGCTTGGTAGCTCATGTATATCTTGGTTGAGCAAGAAGCAGCCTACTATGGCCACTTCTAGTTGTGAGGCTGAGTATAGAGTAGCTTTCACAGTGACTGTTGAGTGTGTGTGGCTCAGACCCCTTATGGCTGATTTGGGTGTTGGTCAGTCTTCTGCCACCACCATCTTCATTGACAGTCAAAGCACATTGGCAGTTGCGAGGAACCGTGTGTTCCATGCTCACACTAAGCACATTGAGGTGCATTATCATTATGTCAGGGAGAGGTTCTCTGCTGGGGAGATCAGCTTGGCATATGTGCCCACGCAAGAGAACATTGCAGACCTTTTCACTAAGGCTGTGCCTAGGGAGAAGTTTGAAGCTTTCCGCAAAGCTTTGGGCTTACTTCCTTTTGTGGAGTGATTTCCACATAGCTTGGCACTTCCTTATACATGAGTGCCAGCTACTTGTTCACCGCATCAATCCCAGGGGGGATTTATTGATATATTTAGGTAGTGATGTGTGTGAACACTCTAGGACTGTCGGGGCACTTTTTTCCCTCTTTAGGAGGTTTTTTCCCTCGGCTTTTATATATGTCTATTGCCCTAATGGGCTACTAATCTTTGTACATTCTCTAGTAATACATTCAGTATTGTGTGTTGCGCTCCAAGCTTCTTCTCCTTTCTTGTGTTGTTCGCGTGCTTCCGCAGACGTCTATCTCCAACAAGATTTTCCAAACTGACATGCACCACATTTATAGATCATGTGTTGCTTGGATATATTAGGTATCCCAAGCACACATTGATCTCTAAATATTTGCTTTAAAGTTCTCTCACCAATATGCCCTAATATTTTATGCCAAATCTCAAGCTCTGACAATGTTTGATCTTCGTAATTATAGAATATTCCTTGTATCTTCGAGTTCAAATGTAAATAGTCTAACTTTCTTTTCTCCCTTGGAAATTCTCTTGAATCCATGTTGGGGATCATCCACAAATGCTCCATATTTGTTGAACCTAACCTGCAAACATTTTTCCACTATCTATCCAACACTTATCAAATTTTTGGTGATTGTTGGTACATATAGAACCCTGCTCAATAGATTTCTATTCCTATCAGATGTTTTAACATTTCCTACCTTGACCACTGAAAGCTTGGTTTCATCACCTATTTGTACTTGGTGCTTTCCCTTAAGTTCCTCAAGGTTAGAGAGAAGAGCGACATTGCCTGTCACATGGTTTGAACATCCTGAGTCAATGTAGAAGAGATGGTCATCATTCATACCTTGCTTTCAAGTCATGTTCATAATCAGAAGGGAATCCTCTTGATCCTCTGTGTAATTGTTGTAGTCTTTCCTTGATTTGTAGCCTCCTTGGTAGTTGTTATTGTAATTGTTGTTTTAGTTGTTATTGCAACCTTGATGATGGTTGAACCTTCCTCTTGATTGTGTGTAGCCACCTCTTTGATATCCTCTTCCTCTCTGATTCTTGTAGTTCCTATAGCACTCATCCATAGTGTTTTTAGATAATCCACAATTGTTGCATGGTGAAGAGTTGAAGGGTCTCCCCCTGCCTTGCTTACCTCCTCTGCCCCTACCTCTTGAGTTCCTACCTCTTCCTACATAATTGGATTGAGAAGTAGTAACTTCATCCTCTACTTTCTTGCTCTTTCCTTTGTCTTTAACCTTCCCTTTATCTGTGTACAAGGTAGAAGAGTTATTACCTCTTGATGAATCTCCATTTTTGTTGAGCTTGGATTCATGGGTAAAGAGTTGCCCCATGAGTGTGGTAAGATCTGGAATCTGCATGTCCATGTATAAGTCCATGCCAGTTGTGAAGCTTTCCCATTTGTCATCTGTCTTGATGCCATTGATCACTTGTCTCTCAATTTGCTCCTCTTTAATCTCCTCTCCTATGCTTGCCAATCGGTCAGCCACATCTTTGACTTTGGTTAGATACTTTGAAATGCTTTGCTTGGGTTGCTTCCTTTGAGTGGTAAACTCAATCCACAATTGGTTCTTTCTTGCTCTTGTACTGGAAGAAAAGTATGATGATAATGTATCCCAAGTCCCTTCCGATGTTTTACAGTTCCTAATATGTGGAAGAAGGAAGTGAGAGATAGAGTTAAGAAGATATGACCTTGCTAATGCATCTTTGGCACACCATGAGTTGAGTCTTTCATGCTCCTCTCTTGTAGGTTGTCCTCTGCTTCTGAAAATGGGCATCTCCTCATCTCCTGATATGTATCCATAGATACTCCTTCCTTGTAGGTATTTCTTCATTCTCAAAGACCATGCTTGGTAGTTGTTCCTATCCAATTTATCAATAAAAGAAGGAAAATCATCTCCCATTTTACCTCAAGTTACCCTAATACCACTATTTGCAAAGATGGATGGACACTTCAAGAAATGAGTTGGTACTGCTAATCCCTACTTAGTTTACCTGCCCTATTTTACTTCATAGTTGTGTTCTAGGCCCTTTTAGCTTTCCAATGACATTAAATAAGTGTCTATGTACTTTGGAGATGATGATTCAAACAATAGGATCAAAACAGATTAGTTTGCATCTAGCTAGTGACTAAAAAGTTGCTATTTTGGTCTTGACACTTGTTGGTAGTTTTGCTCAGTACTCATAGGAAAATAGCAATTAGCAAAATTCCTTATGAGGATATGTAACTAGCTTAGAGAGCTAATGTTTCCAAGTGGAATCCCTTAAAATGATAGACTATACTATGAGCAATGACTTTAGCAAGTAGAATCTTATCCCCGACTTTTTAGGAACTCTGGTATATGTATTATGGAACATGATTTGACAAAGTCATTGGCAAGAAAATGATGCCAAATGATAATGAGGTGAGTGAGCAATGAAGTGTGCTCCACAACCTCTACAAGTGATCTATGAATGGCTGTCAAGGGGAGTGTCCTTGGCCGCAAGATTTCCAAGTGCTTTTATAGATGCTTCCTTCAAATTTGGCTCTCACTAAAAAAAGTGATCCCTTAATCTAGGAGATATTCTCTATAAGTAAAGTCATGACTTTCCATTCTATCTAACTTCATGATTTTAGTGGATTTACAAGACTCTCTTCATGTAAAACACTTTTACATTGGGTAATGGTCAATTTATTACATGCTACTGTTCATATGCTCCATCAAATGGATGCATACATCTTCTTCAAAGTCTAGCCAAGTGTGATGGCTTGGCATTTTCTCCAACACTATAGACTTTCCCCTAGGGATAGTCATTGTGTCTTTGTTTTTTGTTCTACCATTGATCCCTTGCTCCTCCATTTCTCCTCTTCCATTTATCTTGTCAGGTTTTTCAGTCACAACATATATCTATCCTATTTTATCCATGTAGACACCTCCTTCCTACTTCAAAGCTCATCTTGGGACTATCTCGGATTTAGTCATATTTCTCATTCTTGCTACGGACCTAGTAAGGCCATCTAGATAGATGGGTATTCCATACATATTCGTGGATATGTATTGTAGGTAAGTTTGGTATTCCCCTTCCACTACAAACATGAGGGATTTCCTTGGCACAGAACTATGCATATCTTTCGAGGCCATGAGTCTTTCCTCCTCTAAATTGCTAGAAGTATCTGAATAAATAGATTGGCTACTAGGTTGAGCTACACTTCTTGTAGAAGATACTACACTTCTTTGACTACCTAATACTAGTTCAGATCTTAGTTTCATTTAGTGCTTAGTTCTTGGGTCGTCTATGGCCCTCTTGGCTATCCTTGCAAGTTCCAGCACTTAGTTTTCCTCCAACTTCCTTTTTTCAGGCTGTTTCATTTTTCTACGATGCACGATATTCAGAGACCCAAAAAATACCTAGGGTCCGACAATACACCCCGAGAATCGACACGATACATGATACTTGGATCTTGGGCGATACACAATACTTAGCCATGTGATACGATACTTGATCTATGATGATACACGATACACAATTTCCATGATACACGATACTCGAAAACCACAATACACGGCACACTATATGCAACCCGATGATACACAACACACTATACGCAACCCGATGATACATGATACTTATGATGTATGGCGATACACAGGGACGCTATACATGATACAGGATACAAAGCTAACATGATACACGATAATTATGAGATATAGTGATACTTGATACTTTAGGTGATGGACGATGCACGATACACAAAAGTGTATGATATACAATACACAATTCTTGCTTAGATGATACACAACACACTCTACTCAACTTGATGATACATGACACTTATAAGGTATCGCGATACACGGGGAGGCGATACACGATACATTATAGAAAACTAACACGATACATGATACTTATGAGATATCATGGTACATGATACTTCAGGTGATACACCATACACAAAAGTGTATGATACATGATACACATTCAAGGCGATACATGATACACGATACCTCAACCCAACAATAGACAATACGTGTGAAGTATTGTGATACATGAGGAGGTGATACATGATACTCGATGAGTATCATGATACAATGGAATTTATGTATCGTGATATCTGAAATCAACCGACCATGATACTTCAGCCTAGCAAGGTCCAAATTTCAAAAATTTTAGTGTAATATGCTCTTCACAAACTCCTCATCTCCCTCATGTGGTTGCGGTTATTAATTCACACTCAAAATCCCTTTTTTGAACCCCGTGATACTTCTACTATTCCATGTCACATTCTATGGGTGCTCAACTATTTTTTAGAGAGTTGCACAGTGAAGTTCTCACCTTTAGGAGCAAGCCCTCAAGTGCTTGCCCCTAGAATATTGCAAATATCTGCACTCCCTATGATACAAGGCACACAATATCTGTCACTGCTCTCCATGATACTTGTACCAAAACAAGTAACTTGGAGATTGAAGTGATTGTGTGTTTTAGGTCCTTTGGTGGCCAATGCCTTAACTTACCATGATTCAATTTTTAGGGTATTCTTATGATGATTCTTCTACACTAATCCTACCTCCCCCTTCTATTTCTAATCCTCGAAAGATATTAAAGCAGTAGTTGATGCAAGAAACTAAGAATTACGACCACCACGTGCCCTTGAGTGAAAATTTCCCAAAAAGGAATTTGATTGCCAATACTTGGGCAAACTTCATAGTATTTCCAATTGCAATTTCTTGGACAAACCTTGCCAAGCTTGATCAAGCCTTATTGATCTTGCGATAAAAATAAAGAATTAGTCTTTATCTTTAAGACCTCTTTGAACTATCAAAAGCTTCTTTGCTTACCCATGGGATTTTAGAGATCTTTTCCTAACTCAAGTCCAAGCATGTACTAATGCCTTTCAGATTCTAGAGCTAAGAATCTTATTAATATTTATACACCTTTAGGTGATATCAACCATTGGCCTTAAGTACCACTACTGATGGTTTGGAACTTATGGGAAACTACTTGTTGTCTAATGAGTTTGAAGAATTTCATTCTCACTGCTTGGGAAAATGTTATTCTTCAAGGACTTGAGATTCATTCTAGGGAATCAAATAACCTAAGAAAATGATTCATCTTGGAATATTTTGCAATGCTAAAAAGATATTTGAAAGAAATTCTTATACTTTCAAACAACATTTAGAAGGTTTACTGATTTATTTGTGTTGATTTCTCGAGTATCAAACGAGAGGATAAATATCACCTTTAGGATAGGGTTTTCCATTACACTATGAAAGCTTGACTTGAACTTTCATTTATGTCATACTGATTCCTGTTCTTGAGTTTGATACAAGATTTATTATTATTGTTCAATCTTTAGATGTTACTATAGTAATTTAAACATATTTTGAGAATCAAAATTATGTTTAAAGTCCAAGAATCTTTTGATGACTAGTCCAATAATAATGCTACTATAAACACATAGTTTTGAGCTTTATAGCTTGTTTAGGAGAAGTTCATGGATTGGAGATTCATATCTTGGAACCTTGTATTCCTAAATGAAAAGTTCACATTTCGATTCATGTCTTTAGGAACTTAACTCATTTCCAAAAGATCTTTTGCTTTGGTTTCCTCTTGAAGCTTTAATTAGCTTAAATGAAACCAAAAATTAACTCTCTAATCCTTCTAAAATGAAGAGTTCTTTCAAGGTTCATTGCTTGCTTAGTAAGCTGCATCATTAGCAGAGATGCAATCATGGAACCTAACATCCATCTATTGAATGTTAACATGCAATTGATGCAAAGCTTTACTCACTTCTCTGATTTTCATCACTCCTTAGGATGAAATCAAAGTAAAAACTTCAAAACTCTAGGTTTCCTTTACAAATTTGCAACATGTCAACTATCTTTTGAACTTTAAAAGTTCCTCAACTTAGAAAAAGTAGGTAACAATTAGGAAAGTACATTTGTTCAACTACTTAGCAAAAAATCAGCAAAAAACGATGCTTCGTCATATGCCAATGCATGTTCTTGCATGCAAATGCATGTGAGTGCATTCATGTGTTTGCATGTTTTTTTCTTTTCATGTACCAAACTTAAATCAAGCAGTTCTTGAGTTTGCTATGCATGCATCCAAACATCCATGCACAAACAATCTACTGGCTACCTTTCAAAAAGATATAAATATACATATGCACAAACTTGAGTGCATCTTACACCTTTTCCAAGCAAGAAGAAAATGTGTGTTGTGCATGAAGACACTCTTTTTAAAAGAGAAATGCACCAACAATCATTCTATTTTTTTTGGCATGAGTTTTTAGATGCATACAAGTGCTTGATGTTTTACCCAATACTTCTATGTCCATTGATCTTTCATTGAATTCATAGTGTTTGCATAATCATTATAAAAAAATGAAGAATACTACGATACTTCAATAATATTTAGATGCAAGCTACATGAAAGCAACGAATAAAGCAAGTATTGAAATGAAAATATCAAATTAGAAAATACTTATCTTCCAATTAAACTACATCCGTCCATTGATCCTTGGGAAGAGCCATTCTTCATCCTTTGATCCATGAGAAAAATTACATACTCATCCTTGAAGACCATTGCTTCCTCTTGTCCCAAGTGCGATTATTTGTTGATATATTTAGGTAGTGATGTGCGTGAACACTCTAGGATCGTCGGGACACCTTTTTCCCTCTTTAGGAGGTTTCTTTCCCCCAGCTTGTATATATGCCTAATGCCCTAATGGGCTACTTATCTTTGTACATTCTCTAGTAATACATTCAGTATTGTGTGTTGTGCTCCAAGCTTCTTCTCCTTCCTTGTGTTGTTTGCGTGCTTCCGCAAACATCTATCTCCAACAATTGGTATCAGAGCACGTCATCGCTTCATCTAGGGCGCTGTCAACACTCCTTCGATTGTAGTCTCAAAATCGCACGAATATTGGTGAGCATACTCAGCGTGTTTTCCAGATCAAAACCGCTTGGCTTTGTGGTGCCGAAATCACGATCTGAGCTCGTTTCGGCCTTCGAACGCATTATCACAGTGCTTGTGCAGGCTATTTCATCTTTTTGTGCCAAAGTTATATACCAGTTTCTATTCGTCAGTATAAGCGTCTCGAAGTCTGCTACAGGTCTAGTGGAATTTGTCTCGGCAATTCTGTTCAACTTTTTGAGATACAGTCAATTTCTTGCATCAAGGTATTTTAGTCACCGGCCATGGCTGAAAGCAGTGATGTATTTTGTATGTTGGCTATTGAGGATAAGTTGGATGGTACCAACTACCTGTTATCGGCTTATATGATGCAACATGTGTTGGTTGCAAAAGGATTGTGGAACATTGTGCAGGGTGTCAAAAAATGTCCTATCACACCTGCAACTGTTATAACTCCAGGTATTGAAGCTGATGCAGAAGGTGTCGAAGATGGTGATATTCTGCATTGTCATGTTCGTGCTGCAGTTTCCGTTGCACCTATTGTAGAGTAGATTCGCTGGGATGGCAGTGATGCCCAGGCACATGCATTAATAGCTTTGTCTGTCAAGCATGCCATTATTCCTCACATTCGCTCTTGCAGAATAGCTAAGGATGCTTGGGATACACTTACCACATTGTACCAAGCTAGGAATGAGGCTCGTGTTGCTTACCTCCCAAAACAGTTGGAGAGTGAGCACATGAATGAAGGTGATTCTATGGACAATTTCCTAACGAAGATCAAAGACTTGAAGGAACAATTGATTTCTGCTGATGAGGTTATACCAGATAGCTCACTTGTGCAGACCGTTCTGAATGGTCTTCCTGATTCATATCAGAGTTTTGCTTCTACTCTTCAGTTGATGATGAAAGGAAATCCAAATGCCTTATCATTTGAGGAGTTAGCCTCTGTTATGTTGTAGGAAGATCAACACAGGCAGGATAGATCCATTATGCGAGTTGCAGATCAAGCTTTCCTGGCAGGTCAGAAGGGCAAAGGAAAATGGAGCTCTTCAATTAGTAAGCAAAAATCTGCTAATTCTGCACATTTGAAGAAGGAAGATAAAGATGAGAAGAAATCAGAAAAGCAAAAATTGTTTTGTAAGTACTGTAAAGGGAATGACCATATCATAAAGAACTGTCCAAAACTGGCTGCTAAAGAGGCTGGAATGGTTGTTGGAGAGGCCTCTACACTAAAAACAGAGTCTGCTAATCTTGTGCAGGAAGAAGAATGGGCATTTACTACTGTCTGTAGTTTTGAACCATCTTCTCATGAGCAGTGCATGTCTATAGTAGACTCAGATGTTTGGTATTTTGACAGTGGGGTGACCAAACATATTACCTCGTAGCGGAGTTTCTTCTCTTCAATCAAGCCTGCCCCTACAGGGAATACTGTTACATGTGCCAACAACTCCTCTTATCCTGTTATGGGAGTTGGTAAGATCATTTTGACTACTGCTGATGGTAGTTCTTTCACTTTGTCAGATGCTTTATTTGTGCCAGGGATCAAGAAGAACTTGTTATCAGTTTTTGCATTAGCCAAGATTGGCTTGGTTGTGAAATTTGTCGACAACAAGTGTACAGTTCATGATCTGTCAAATGGCGATGTGATTATTGCTTCTGGCATTTTATGTCTTTTGTATATACACTTTAGTCTTCTTATAAAGACCTCATCCAGTAGCAATATCGCATGGCTAGAATAGATGCCATGGCTATAGAAATTTAATGGTTCGAACCCTTCAAGTGTTGTTCAGAAATTCAAGATAATGATAACTTTTATGGCAGTTTGCAAATCTTCTAATAGGATTCGTATTTACAGGTTTGAAACTTGACATCTCCAAGTCTGCATATGGCATTAAGAAAATATACTTTTGCTTCTACATTTATTGAAATTAGCTACTGATGTAGTTAACATGGTGTAGCACTGCCACCTTAGTTTAGCTCAATAGGTCAAAACAAACACTGTTGAATTATGTGTGCAATAATATCATAATTATTTTCATCCAATATCTGATTAATGCAACCTTTCGCCGATCATGGATAGCTCGGGACATTCCTCTTGAATTTTCATGAGCTCATCAACTACATAATGCTTCTGCAATATAGAATTTTTATTTTGCTACAAGTGAGAGTATGAAAGTAGATCTAAGAAAATGTTATTGTCTCTATGGTGTGAAAGCCTTGATTAAACTAGACTTTGCCCTAGAGATCCCTGACAACATAATGCTTCTGCAATATAGAATTTTTATTTTGCTACAAGTGAGAGTATGAAAGTAGATCTAAGAAAATGTTATTGTCTCTATGGTGTGAAAGCCTTGATTAAACTAGACTTTGCATTTACACACAAAGCCTTGATTAAACTAGACTTTGCATTTACACACAAAGAAGATGGTTTCACTACTAATAATGAAGACAACATGGATAGTGAAAGTTCCATCATTGGATCGACGATCCCGGAAACGTTGCCGAGCACGGGGCCCAATTCTCCCCAACGGGGGGCATCCCGCAAAGGGAAACAGCCTTTGGAGTTACCCTGGAAAAGCCCCCATAAGAACCGATTTCTAAGTCGGGATCAGATCCCAGCGAAAAAGAAAGATGAAGCCAAGAGAAGAAAGGACAAGGCTCCCTCCCGCAAAGAGGGATCAATACAAAAATGATTGTCATCTCGCTAAATGCAAGGGGGCTAACCGACCCCTCAAGAGCGGCCATCATTGGTCAATGGCTCCGCGACATTAGCTTAAAACCAGACATTATATGCATTCAAGAGATTAAAATTGACGGAGAAGACCTTCTGAAACGGCTCAGACAGGTTTCCTCGGCCCATGTGTGGATCCCAACAAAGCACCAGCGGGGGTCCGGTGGAACGGCTATCGGTGTTAAACAACCCTGGCTTGAAAAGCTTGAGAACTCCATTGAAGATGTAAATCACCGCTGGATTGCGGTCTCTTTTGGTGCTCCCCTCTGTGTTACTATGGTTTCTTTGTACGCCCCCAACGGGGATTTGGAGAGGCTGAACACTTGGACTTCTCTTGACTCGCTTCCCCACAACGTGTTTATATGTGGAGACTTCAACATGGTGGAGGACCCTATGGACAGATGGATGGGCAAGGGCAGGGTCATCGACAGTCGGGAGAAAGAAACGTGGGACATGACCAAACTCCACTTGGACCTGGTCGAATTCAAAGACTCGAATGGCTTTTCCTGGTCGAATCTCCAAGCGGGCGAGGATCTGAGGAAAGCTAGACTTGATAGATGCTACATCTCTCAGAGCTTTACTCATCTGTGGGGCCACCCTTCCATCATGCAACGTACTGACCTCACCATCTCTGATCACTACCCGATCGTAATCACTTTTCAACCTTCCAACAGGACCCACAAGGCTCCGTGGTTCCATGCCAACGCTTCCACCTTCTCTCTCCCCTCCGTCCATCAAGAGATTGCCGATGTGTGGAAGGTGGTGTTCGCCTCTGACTTGGCCCCAGCCAAGTGCTGGAGAAGTGCGGTCGACAAGTCTCGCAAGATCATGATCAGAACTAAGAAGATGCTCGAGACAGTGCGGCGGGCTCGTAGGGAAGCGCTTTACCACAGACTCTGGCGACTCGAGGAGGAAGTAAACAAAGGAAAACACCAAGCCCAGAAAGGTCTCCGAAAAATCAGAGCAGCGTTGAGATACGAGGAAGAAATACAAAGGAAAAACTTGCAAATCTTCTTCAAGGAGTGGTGGGCTGGTAAAGCCGACAAACCCACCAAAGAGATGTGCAGTATCCTTAAAAGGAAACACAACAGAGAGACGATTCCCCTACTGCTAGACACTTATGGCAATGTATGCAACTCGGAAGAAGACAATGTTGGCATCATCGAAGAGCACTTCACAAGACTCTTGGGAACCTCGAATCCCCTCTCCCATCATAGAAGGGACTGCATGGCTGCCATTTCTAGGGTTTCCCCCCGGAGAATACCACCCAACCTCCACTCCCTGCTTCATGCCCCGATCTCTGAATCAGAAATCATTGAGGTCATTGATGCCCTCCCTCTCGGTAAAAGCCCGGGACCCGACGGACTCACTAACGAGTTTTTTAAATCCTTCAAGCTGGTGGTTGCCACCCCTCTTCGGATGGTTTGGCAAGAAGCGCTAAAATTTGGTGCTCTTCCTTCTTGTATAAATAATGGAATTATCAAGCTGATTCACAAGAAGGGGGAAAAAAACAGAATAGAGAACTGGCGGCCAATTACGATGCTCCAAACAGGATACAAGATCATCGCCAAAGTCATTGCCAACAGACTTGCGTGCCACCTGAGATCTTGGCTTAGTGAGGACCAAAAAGGTTTCATCAAAGGCAGGTCCATCCTGAAAAACATTATGGATATTTGGGAAGGTATTCAATTTGCAAATGAGTCTAATCAAGACGTGGTCTTCCTCAAGATCGACTTTGACAAAGCCTACGATAGGCTAGAATGGGACTATATTCTGCAGTCGCTCCAAGACCTCGGATGTAGTCAGAAATTCACCAAGATGATCGCGACCCTTCTCTGCAATGCAACGACCCAAATTAATGTTAACGGCAAACTTTCGAAGGCGATCCATCTTAAAAGATCTATTAGACAAGGATGCCCTCTTGCCCCCCTTCTCTTTGCCATCGCCACTGAAGGGCTGAGCAGACTTGTGGCTCATCATGTGGAGGCTGGTAATATCAAAGGCCTCCAGCTACCTCACGACCACAGTCAAATCATCATGAGACTTTTTGCCGACGATATGAACGCGTTCGTTCACAATGATAATACCAGCCTGGAGACTTTCTGGAGGTGTCTTGATACCTTTTGTGAGGCCTCTGGATCCAAAATCAACCACAATAAGACCGCCTTTAGGGCCATTGTGGGACATCAACCTGGCCTTCTCATTGATCATGGCTGTCAAATCATTCCGCAGGGCCAAATCTTTCGGCTGCTCGGAATCCCCTTGGGGTTTGGCGTCTCTATGGAGCAGCGATGGAACTGGGTGCTGGCCAAACTTGAAAACAAGCTCAATTACTGGAGAGGCATGCAAATCAATCTCGCTGGACGGGCGATGGTTATCAACACGTTCCTCCTCTCGTCTACCATCTATTTCCTTTCTTGCTGGAGACCGAATGAGCAAGGCCTGTCCAAACTGAATAGCATCTGCAGAAACTTTCTTTGGACGGGTGATCATAACAGAAGGGGGGTGCCTAAAATCAAATGGGCCATCTGCACCAGCCCTAGAGATAGCGGGGGGCTTGGCATCCTGGACATTGGGTGCATGGCTAACAAACTGGCAGCCAAATGGATGATTAAAGCTTGGTGCAATAGGGAGGCCTCGTGGGCCAAGCTGATCTTCAGAAACAAAAATGAGTTGGCCCTAATGGGATCCCCGAACTAGAAGAACCTTGACATCATGACCCTGCTATTCTCCCCGATACCTGTCTTCCCGAAAGGCTCTAATCTCGTATGCTCTCTTTGGAAGGGCTGGAATAAAGTCAAAAGCTTCACAAGAATTAGTGAGGACTGGAAGTGGGCGGCCGGAATCAGACAAAACGACTCTATCTGGTTTTCGATACATGGCATCCGGAGTGTGGAGCCGTGGAACATTCAAAATGCCAAGAAGTTATGGAACAAAGGATTCAAAAAATGGAAACACCTCTGGAAACATGACACCAACAGTTGGATCAATTACGAGGATATCGACCCTCGCATAAACATCTCCTACGAAGAATGGAACACCTTGCAAAGCAGATGCCTCGCTTGGGACCGTCACAAAACTCGCCTTCTCATGGGACATGACGCTCCGAACGCGCGTGGTCTCAAATGGCACAATGGAAATAGCCTACTCAAAATCCCGAACATCAATGAAACGACTGACCTCCAGATCAGCCTCAACAAGAAGTGGTGCCTGTCTTGGATGCGGCTTCGATGGGACATGAAATTCATGGGTATCTGGCACCCACTTATAGAGATTAAGAAGTCGGTCCTCTTATGGCAAATTCTTCATCGAGGAATTTGGACTAACCATAAGGCAAGCAAAATTTGTGGGATCCCTCCGTGGTGCAAACGCTGCCACCGCGCAATCGAAGATGTCCCACACATCTTCCTTACTTGCCCCAACTCCTACAGAATCTGGCAGATGGTTGGACTGTAAATCAGAGTTCAGAAACAGCTTAGTTGGAAACAAGTCCTTTTGGGTGAAGCGATTGGGTGCTCTGCGGCTCTCTGGAACGCAATCAGAGGGGAAGTCCTGTGGAAAATTTGGCGGGAGCGGTGTGCTCTCAACTTCGGCGACTCCCCCAGGGAGTGGTCAATTGAAAAATCTCTATTCCTCCTTGGCAAAAGGATTGTCAACAGTAAGAAATCCCCCCCCTTCAGGCACCATCAAGTCCTCCTTTTGATCAACAACAAGCTCAAACCCAAGTGGGTCCCGCATGAGGGCGACGAGAGGGTGATCAACCTTCTTTGTAATGCAACCTAGGAATCAACCAAGCTTCCCCTGCTTTGTGGGATTTGGGGGGTCCCGTGGGCACTAGTCCCCTTCTATTGTACCTTTGTTTCTTAATTTAATTCAAGTCCGGGAGAGTAGGCTATTGCCGAACTTCCTTTATATTAAGAGTAAAAGTTGTGCTAGTTAGAACATTCGACCTTAGCTCACTTGGTAGAGTGAAGGACTATAGTCATCAATGATTGGGATCCATCCTTAGGTCACTGGTTCCATTCCGGTAGGCACACACAACTGCGAAAACTATTGGTTTGCTTTTGCTACTATGAAAGTTTGCAAGCCAATAATGCAAGTGTAGATACTATTCAAAAGTACAAAAGAAAACATGCAAGTATTTCAAATTAAGGAATCTCGAGCATAACAAAAGCTTTCCATGAGATTTTGAGGAAGATGATAAGAACAAGCTCTCTATGAAAGCTCTTGCTCTGATACCAATGCACGAAACTAAGAATTATGACCACTTTGTGCTAGAGAGATGAATCTCCTCCCAACCTTATGCATGTATATATAGCTGCTTGAATCAACGAGGACCTCAAATGTAACTAGAGTCCACAAGTGCATGTGCAATCTCCTCTAGTCCTTTAATATCTTCCACTAGAGTCCACTAGTGGTTGGAGTGATCTCGATCACTGCTTTAGTACCTTCCATTAGAGTCCACTAGTGTTTGGTGTACTTGTCGCTCGAGTTAAGTCTCACTAGATTCAAGTTAACATGAAGGCTCTAGAGCTCCTTGGGCAAAACATTATCCCCATGTTGCCCATGGGGATTGAACCCAAGACCTCCTCCTTCACAACCTTGAGACGTAACCACTAGGCTAAGTGGATCACTTGTTTAAGAGAGCACATGAACTTATGATTAAGTCTAGTCTCGAGATCTTTGGCCATACACATGAGTGACCAAATAGTGTTCGATTTCATATCTGTATAAATTGGCTGGACCCCTAGATCCTAGACTTACTTTATTACAGTAGAGATCACTCCAACCACTAGTGGACTCTAGTGGAAGTTATTAACATGGATGGAGGAGATTGCACATGCACTTGTGGACTCTAGTTACATTTGTGGTCCTCATTGATTTGAGCAGCTATATATATAGGCATAAGGTTGGGAGGAGAGTCATCTCTCTAGCACATGGTGGTCGTAGTTGTAGTTCTCTTGCATCCGCCCTATCTTCTCGGGTTGTTATGATATAATTTGGTGCAAACAAAGTAACATTTGGTGTAACTATAGGGGTATTCGATTCAGAAATGGGATCCTTTGGTGGGATGATTTTAGTAATTTCTAGAAATAAGCCTACGAGGATGGATTGTGGGGTCTAGTCTTGAGCATTCTCCATATTGATAACCTTTCTATAAATTACATTTGAAATTATGTATATCTATCTCTCACATGATCAAATTATATATCATATAAGTAGTGATGCTTAATCTAGATTTTCCATCCGTAAGTACTTGCTAGATTTGCTTTTTCAATATAAGTAGTGATGCTTAATCTAGATTTTCCATCCGTAAGTACTTGCTAGATTTGCTTTTTCTTATAAAAAATAGTGATTGATGGAACCTCATAATAAACCACGCAAAATCCTTGATCTCTATTGCATGGGCTAATAATTCTCTAGAGGTGTCCTTAAAGAACATCCTATACTTCATAATATTCTTTCTTTCTCCTAAAGTTATTTGCACTAGTTTCTTCGCAATCCTTTGCTATACTCTCTCAGAATCCTCTCTATCTTTTTTCAGTATCAAGTCTTGAAGGTTTAGGAAAAATCTTATTTAGGTTACCACTATTCCTATTTGATGGTTCAATATATTCTTTGGTTGCTAGGCAAGAGAGCATAGTTCACATATGCACCAATCGAGGTGCAAGAAACTCGAATGGTTCCTTTTCAACCCATTATCTCACTTGCTACAAATACATGTTTTTATTACCTTAGCTCGATCTTAAAAAAAAATTATTTATCACAAGTTTCCATACTAGATTGATTTTCACCACCAATGTTTCTAGGTCTCGTAATGTAGTTATGTTCATGTCTATTATTGGGTTGAATTTCGTGCTTTTTGCCTAATCCTACTCAGATTTCTCAAGACATTCCTACCTCAAATGAACTTTTTCCAAGAAAAACTTGCATAGTATTGGTATGAAGTTCTATAGGGCTCTTTCATTTTGGTAAAACCATGATGAATGCTTTTCTTATCATCTTTTCCGTCTAGGATAAGTTTGGAGACTTTATTTGTAGGTACTTGGAAGGTGAATCTCTAAGATGTAGACAATTGTAAGCAAATTTGACTAGCTATCGACGAGAACACTTGTATGGAAAGATGCAGTAGTATAGAAAAATTAGCATTCCTACAATTAAAGGAAAAAGTTGTTGTATCATGATTGAATATATTATACATAGTGTAATAGAATTGGTTGCAAGGTATAGTATGTAGTAATGTGCCTGAACTTCATACATTTAGGGCATAGTATGTACTAACATGCCCAAAATTCATACATTTAGTACAGAATAGTTGTGTCAATGGCTCAAATTTGGAAACCTTCACTTTGAGTAACTATTTTTACAACATCACCTCATCATTATATTCATTCTCCAATTATAATTCATTATATTCATTTTTACTCATCACCTCCGCAATAATTCATTCTCCAGTTATAATGCCAAGGAAACAATACTATGCGAAAATAGCCTTCTTCTACTATAAAATAATGAAATATGTCATAATTGGGGTATTCATAAAGGAATTTTTAGTTACTTCGATAAGTGGTTGAATTTGTCTTGCTTAATTCCATAGGCGACTTCTAGAAATAGTGCCAAAATCTTGAACAAGACATCCCTACTTTTTGGAATATGCTATAGAAAATAAAATAATTGATCCATTATCTTAGGTGTTTGAAAGCATTTCAAAAAGGTTTCCTCTTTGGAATCTACACCAATGCCAAAGCTAATAAAATTTGTGGGGACCCTCACTCGTGTTAGCATTTTGTTTGGGTAGGGAGGACCTTGGCCATCTCTTCTTCTCGTGCCCTAGAAGCTTCCCATTCACGTAAACTCTTAGCAAGATTTTGAGCTTACAAAGGCAAATCGATAGGACAAAAGCATTACTTGGAGAAACAATCAGCTGCAGTTCTTCTTTGTGGAATGTCATCAGAAGGGAAGCACTTTGGAAGATATGGAAGGAAAGATGTGTGATCAACTATGATGCCCATCTGAAAGCATGGTTGATTGAAAAATCCATCTGCATGTTAGGTAGAGGAATATGTAATTGTATAAAAACTCCACCTTTTAAACACCATAGGATGTTTTTCTTGGAAAACAACAAGATTAAAAGCACGTGGATTGCTTATGAGGGAATGAAAAAATCATTAAACTCCTCAATAACTCCCTATTTTTTGGAATGTGATTGTCTTCAAACTTGATAAGACATCAAGAAGCTCCATTTGTGAGGGTGGCTTCAAACTTTTGGGCATAATACTGTAGTGTATTCAGAATTCTCACATACGGTACAATTGTTTTTGCTTTAGGGCACAAGCATTGGTGTATGTCCCAGATTGTCACACTCAGTACAAAAATCTTGACCCAACATGTCTAGCAAATCGAGTTGAAATCTACTCAATCTTTGTTGAAGCTTGACAACTGGATCCATGTTGAAAAATGTGATGCTGCTATTCATGCTTTTCAATTTCCATTCCATTTATTCATCATACTCAATTTTAATAGTAAAGGGGTGGAGACTTCCACCCACACTAAAACTACATGCTCTTAAAATTTTCGAGAAGACCTTGCATGCTCTTAAAATTTTCGAGAAAACCTTTCAAAAACTGACTTAGGATGACTCGATTGGAAGGTTATTGGCTTGCATCCATCCATCTTAGTCCGCTTCTTAAAACTCTCACAGATTGTTGTACTATGTATCCAAGTCATTGCTTTCCATATTTCTATGATTCGTATGTCCTTTTATTGTCAAAATAAGTGTCGAGATCACTTTCTAAATATCTTGCAAACTCAGTGTATACAATTGCTACCGAATATGGCTTTTTGGATGTGCAATATGATAATTAAGAATAAAAGTGCAAGTACCAAAAGTCTCACCACATTAGTTGGGTTCTCTTGTCTTCTGTATTAAAGAACATTTTTGAAGTCAATTGCCAAGACTGTGTTCAATTTACATTGGAATACTTTTTTTTATTGAGCCTATTTTCATCATATCGGACCTCAAAAAAAGAATTTCTGAAGATTTCAAAGTTTTGCCAAAGTTTACCCAATAATAGACGGATTTGGCAAAAGTATTTCCGGACTTAAAGAACCAAATTTCATCATGTACTTAGCACTCTATGGGGACCCAATTCCATCCTAGCAAGCTCCATCTTTTGCTTCATCAAGTTAATTGGAAGCAACCTCGGCTTGATGAAGAGATTGATTGCTTGATTTCTTTATGGAACGTTGTTTGGAATGAGGCCCTATTGGAAGATTTAGAAGGAAAGATGCACGATTAACTTTTGCAAGCCTTCTTGAGATTAGTTGACTAACAAGTTCCTAGTCTATCTAGGTAGAAGAATCCCCCCCCCCCCCCCCCCCCCCCCCTTCCTTTTAGGAACCATAGGGTGCTTGCTTTAGAAAACAATGTGTAAAAACAAGTGGATGCCCGTGAAAATGATGAGAAGGTTATAAAACTTCTTTGTATTTCTCTCTAACTTTTTTGTTGTTTCTTATTATTTTGTAAAGTTTGTAATTGTAATTATTGAAAGCGTGTTTTGAAATATATATATATATATATATATATATATATATATATATATATATATATATATATATATATATATATATATATATATATATATATATATATATAATCCTTCACACTTCAAAACCTCACACGCCCTCTTCCACAATATTGTATGTGTATTTAGCACTATTCATAGGCTTCTCTTCATAATCGATTAGGAATTATAATTTCTCATAATAGGATGGTACATTTTTTAAGTAGATGACGAAGAATTTTCATGAAGGACAACGGCATCAACAACTAACAAGCGGTCCCGATTTTCCCAAGTACAACCGCATTGCAATGTTCTTTTGTAGTAGTTACTTGTTCTTTTATGAATTTCTCTTGTTTCATCTTATCTAATAAATAGCATTGTTAGGAATACTTGAGTGTTTTGTTGCACCTTGATATGAGATTGATCAATGTGTTCTTTCCCTTAGGCTTTTTCACAATAGTATTCTATCTTACCCTTGAACTTGAATAATTAGGGTTCTTGTACTTCTAGCATGCTTAATGTAGCCCTAATTAATCAATACTACTAATCATACTTAGCTTGAGCTAAAGAATTTATTTAGGGTGTTTAATATTCTTCCAACCTTGAGTCGAGTGCTTTGATGAGTGCTCCAATGCCCATGAAGTATGCTCTCTAAGTATGAATCTACTTAGGTAGCCCATGGCTTGCTCAAAAGCACCAATGGCCTAAAAAAATACCAAATTTTAGCTCAAAATTCACCAAATTAAAACTTTAATTTTTTGGCCGTAAATGATCCATCATGACAAATAGTTGTCTGTCATGATTGATACTTGTCTATCATGATGGATACTTGTTTATCGCAATGGACACCTGTCAGTCACGATGGATGAAGGTATTTGTGGTGATTCATACTTGTTTGTCATGATGGATACTTTTCTATAGTGATGGAAAGATTTTGAGATGGATTTTATTTATCGTCAAGTTCTCGTTGTCACGATTGACACAAGTTTTATAAAAAAGGCTATCTTTTGTGGATGGGTGCCTACCAAGATGGACAGGTCTATCCATCAAGATGCACACATGGACATGGGGGGGTGTCAATCATCTATCATGCAATGGACACCTATCTTGTAGTACCTTGATTATTTAACATGCAACTATTTGATTTACACTTTACAACCAAGTATAGCTAAAGACACACCTAGAATTTTTATGATCCTTTATCTATTGCCAGTGTCTTTTGTCCTCATTCCAAAGATGTTTCCACATACCAAATCATTTATTCCAAAGCCTCTTTGCCCTTTGGAGGTTCTCTGCTTCAATCTTGTTTATTGCATCAATAGGGAACCAAATAGAATCGTTTTGTCTATACCAAGTAGCCCACTTTCAATCCTCATTGAATTTGATGAAGGGCTTCATCTTGTTCCAACACTTCCATAGGGAGAAAACTAAATCTAATGCCTTGCGAGACATCGGGATAGGAGAAAACAAAAGCATGAGTAACTCATGTGCCTTCCAACTTGGGAGTCCAACCAACATAAGAGAATCCTCATTTCTAAAAATCAGCTTTGCCAATGACATATTTAGATACATGAATTTTTCAAAGGTTTTTTCTCACACAGCTTCAAGTACTACATAGTGCATACCTTTTGACTATTTGATATTGAGTCGAATTGAAAAGTGAATGACAAGAAAACTCCATCACTCTTTTACTTCTTATTATTAATTAGAAAAAAGAAATCAAATTCTTCTATATTGGTTCATTTCTCTTGTGCTAAATCTATCCCTCCATTGTGTATTGAAAAGCTACAAGGATATGATGACTACAAGACCCTCATATTATTTAAAAGGGAGCATGGACATAATTTTATTAATGTAGAAGCTCCAAATCCTTGTTCAAACCTTATTGCAAAGTCAAACACAAGCAAGATTAAGAAAATGCATGAACCAATTGAGAAACAATATCCATAGAGTTCTTTCATAGATTTAGATTCTCCTAGCGTATGTAAGGCACAACACCCCCCTAAAAGTATCAACACATACTTGGTCAAGTGCTGCATTCGAACAAAGGGATTGAAAGAAAATGTGAGTAATAAAACCAAGCATTATACGTGACGTCCATCTTCATAGTGTATCTTCTCCTTGATAAATGATCTCATTGCATTTGATTCAGTGCAAGATAGAACTTGAAGGCTTCATGGCCAACGCCCATGATGAATATTGAAAAGAGACGAAAATACAAGAGAATGGCTTACACTTTTCATGAAGTCCTAAAACGTAATGTCTTTAAGAGTGCATGATTTCTTGTGATCAGTTGCAGGTCAAGATGTGGCTATAGAATTTGGAAGGGGAATGGGATATCCCTTCTTTACCCACATAGTATGCATTTTTATTCTCTTGTTATGGTTGAGCTTTCTTAGGTACCCACTTTTAAATGATCCTAGGGTTTTGTTTTTTTTTAGTTGTGTGAGATCATTCTTTTTTTTTATCCTTTGGTCTTGGATTTCTTTTTTATTGGTTTGCATTGAGCCTTAAGTGTAGCTTTGGAACTCATACTTTATTATATGAACTTTGATGAGCTCAAAGAGTGTTGGGAATCCAAATCTATCTTGTAATGAATTGCCGATCATGGTGTGGCTTTCTAATGGCTCAAAATGGCTTGTTGGGTGATGCTTGTTTCTTATTGTAAGTAAGAGAAGAATCCTCGGATTGTGTCACCTATTTCTTGGGCACCCAAATTTATATATGATATGCTCATGTAGGCATAAGAGACTTATGTAAGCATCATTGTGTACCACTTCAGTGTTGGTCTTCTTTAGTTTCTTTGGTCAGTGTTGCACTTTTCTAGTGTTTTATATGACCATTCGTTGATAGAGATATAGCAGGTTCCATGCATGATTTGCATCAAAGTTGGACATAGGGATCTTTGGAGCCTATTGTGGGATCATGATATTTACAAATGAAGAAGTGGAAAGAGGTACACGAATGTCTTTACCTTCCCACAAGGATCATTGTGCCATTCGCTAGGTTCAAACCAACTCAATTGTCAAATAACCAATATTGACCAGTTATGACTTGTTCAATCAAGTACTCCTCATGCTAAAAATTTCACATGTATTTTGACCTTGCTCACATGCATGGGAAATGTCGCTTTGCCAACGAATGGTGTTTGTGTTCCACCTACGCTTATTAAGTAGGCTTCAACTAGTTTCATTTTGAGCTTTAAGGTCTCTGCAACAAACAACCTTATCATGTTAGTTTTGGCACTTGTGTCTATCAACAATTCGAACATGTGTTTTGAGGAGTGCCATAATTTAGTAGTTATAAGAGGTCTTCTCTCTTTGATTTTCTTTGCATTATAGTATGGATAGCACATAGCCACTGCAATGGCTCTTGACTCTAGGAGTGACTCCATTGTGATTTATCTATGGAGATTAGATCACATATTTTAATCTACATGTTTCAATAATAGTAGTTTCTGACATATGCACTCTAAATTATTTTCTTTAGCCTATGCTCTGACGCATTGTTCTTCTTATTCTTTACTTTTAACCACTTGTAATAGTCTTAGAATTTTTGCAATAAGGGGATCTTGGTAGAGTTTGATTCTAGAAGTACTAATCTAGTTGGAGAACAATCACCTTATAGTGTGGATAATCAAATGGACCCACTTGATGATATGCAATATATCATGTGAGTCCATGTCTTCATTTTGGAAACTTCTTGGCATGTTTTTTCAGGGTGTAGAAAAGTACAAGGTCTCCTTCTTGTAACTTATTATCCTTTATATGAACATCCAAATAAGATTTGAATCTTTTTATGGGCATAGATGCGTAAGACAACCCTAAAATAAATCTCTTGAAGTGCATCGGGTTTATCTTCCAATGTGGAAAATTCATGACCATTCCTTTCATGATCTCTTTA
>CM035439.1:93756566-93881566 GCA_020310875.1 Ceratopteris richardii
TTTTTGCTACCACTTCAAAATAATATTCCATAAGTAGAAGGAATCACCATACTAGCTTGCCTATAGCACAAGGTTTTCTGACAAGGCATGGTAGGGCTTGATGGTCCATAAATCTCTTGAAATTTTGCAATACTAAATAGTTTTTGAACCTCTTTAATGCATAAGACATGCCTAGTCCTTCAAATTTGATAGTGACATAATTTCCCTTGGTAGAGTGGATTTGTCTACCGGTGTACGTTGTTGGGAAACCCATGTTGCCTTATCTAAACATTGGGCTAAGATGTAGCTAATGGTGAAATTAGATGTATCTACATGGATTTGGAATGTCATGTTCGAGCCTAGAACCTTCAATAATGATGCTTATATAGGATGTCTTTTGAGTGCCTAGAAAGAGTTCTCACTCTCTTCCATGCACTAAACATTTTTAGAAGCCCATACATCAACTTAGTAGTGATTGCATACATGTTGTTGGTAGTAAAGGCATAGACGACGAGGAAGCTTGTGAAGGCAGATTATGATGAAGTAGTGGGGAGCCAAGCAGTCATTTTTTCTCTAAGAAATATATTGGATAATACTTTCTCAAAACTCCCAACGATGATTTTCATCACTCTTGTACCATATGTATCATAGAACAACCACTTTTGTAATTAGTAGCTCCATTTTGTGCAAGATGAGGAGTCCTCGATGTTGAGGAGCTTAGGTAGAACAAGCATACCAATTTTGGCTATATCTAGATCTTGTTTAGAACTTCAAATAGTACCTAGAACCTATTTTTTAACTATGCGGATCACTAGATGTGAAACCGGTCAAAACTAGTCTAAACACTATAAATAGAGCTAGAGAGCTCATTTTTGAGGTGGGATAGTGTTAGCTAGTGTAGAATTGTATGATTTAGTGAGAGGTTGAGCTTGTAAGAGTGATCTTGAGTAATAGAATCTACTTTGAACCTTCCATTGTGTCTTGCTTGTCTATTCCTCATGTGTGTGTATCTCTATGCTTCTCACCTTCACTCTCACTACATCTCGCGTTCACGATCTTCATATCAATCCTATCTCTTCCACGGATTGACATTAAGGTGGTGGAGCTTCTTAACATGGTGCTTACCATTGTGCTAGAGCAACACCAAATTTGGCGCCATTGCTAGGGATCGAGTCTAGGACGAATGCATGATGGCAAGAGTATAGCAAGAAGTAGCATTGGAAGGTAAAAATTTTAGTTTTTGTTGTTGTTTCTAAGTAGTCTTTTGTGTTTTTCATCTCCCCTACATTCTTCCTTCACCACCGCATCATCTTCGCCCACTCCAAAAAAATAAAAAAATTCACCATATCCACCTATCCTCCTCATTTTCCCTCATTTGCACATGCAAGAGAGAGAGAGATAGATTTACTTTTGTGCTTGTTTATGCATTTGTGTTTTTGAGTTTTCTTGCAGGTACAGTGCTCCAGAGCAGCAAGAAAGCTTCCAAAAGGTGAGAAATCTACTTTTTATTAGAATCTACCATATGTGTCAAACCATTGCGATGGTCTGGCAAGCTCAAAATTTTTGGTAAGTGACCACACCACGGTGTAGAGCACACTTGCGCACATAGGAATCCACATTTGGTTTTGCAAAATTATCATTTTTGTGGACCATCGTAATGGGCTCACGCCATCGTGATTGTGTCACACCATCGCGATTGGCTCACGCCATCGCAACGGCTCGGTCGGACCATCGCGACAATCTCACACCATCACGACCATTCACTTGAACCATCACGATGATCACTGACCATCGCAATGATCCCGTCAACCCCAGAACATCACGATTGGCCAATGCCATGGCAACGACCCACTTGCCATGTGTCAGGATAGACCATCGCGATGATACCAGGTATGCCATCGTGATGCTTTGAATTCATACCATCGCGATTGGCTCAAGCCATCGCGCCTCATGACCATCAGGATGGGCTCATGCCATCGTGATTGTTGCATTGACCGTTGACCATTGCGACGGGCTCACGCCATCACGATTGCTCACTTGGTTGACCATCGCGATGCCTCGCACCCTCGGACCATCGTGATGGCTCGACTGGACCATCGTGATGGTCCCAAACCATCACAATTATCTCAGACCATCACGATTGTCCATCAGGAATGCCAAATTTAGGGTTTGAAATTTTTTTGACCATTTGAGGCTATTTTGAGTGAATTTTTGGGTGGTTAATCTTATTGGAGATCCCTTAGCTCATAATTGAAGAAAAACCTATTTGTCAATTTTTACCCCCAAGGGTTTGAACGTTCATATATTTTTCATTCAAAGTCTGTTTTTTGAGTTTTATAGCTCGTTAGAAAGCTATTTATGAGTATTACGTGACATCAACTGTTTTTTCCAAAAAAGAAAGTGTTGATCTTTAGATAAAGTAATTTGAGGTTAACCCATTGGTGGGACTAAAAAAGAAAGGGGGCATTTGGAGAAATTGTGCCAGAGGATAAGGGACCTTTAAAGGTGTATATACCAAAGTGCTTGAGCATTAATTAAAGAATTGGTCTAAACATTGAATTTTGATAGGTCTAGCAAGAGCTATCCAAGGGCAATCAAAGCAAGCATGTGAAGAATGCAAGGCTTGGGAAGTGAGACTTCTTGGGCTGCAGAGCAATCAAGGAAGCTGACTCCAGGTTGGAAAAATACTCAACCCCCTTAGTGAATTATTAGCTTAGGATAAATGTCTAGCATTGAGGGATTAAATTAGGACAACGATAGGAATCCAACAAAGTTCAAGAGACTTAAGTTTTCAAGTCCAAGTCTAAGATAAAAGTGTGCGATACGAAAACCTAAAGGAAAGAACTTAAGTTTGATGGGAAAAAAACTCAAAAGTACAATGAAAAGTCGACTCGTGATGCATACATTGAGACAAGACAAGAATTTAAAGGAATTAAAAGCAAAACAAGCAATTAAGAACAAAGAAACATTGATGATCAGAGTGTCTATTGAGTGATTCAAGAAGTAAATTCATGAACCTTAGATCCGGCGAGCATATAGGTAAGTCAGATTGATGAAGCCTTAGATCATCAAAAGCAAGTGTCAGAACTACTGCGCGTTCGTGGGCACAACAATTGAATAGTTATCCTTACAATTTAGGCTCAAATACCAGTGAATCGGAAATGGCCTTTAGCATAGAAAGACCAGAAGGAGGGTAAAATGTAGCATACTTGGAAAAACCTGAAGCTCCCTATAGAACCCAATTAGAATATGTTCGAACCAACCACTTAGGTGCTCGCATCTACGAGGATGGTTTGCAAAGATCAGTGGTGCAATTGCACAACCCTGATCAACCCATTGGATTGGAACTTCTAGTGGTGAAATTTGAGAGAGACGCATACATAGACAAAGAAGGAAAAATTTACATCATAAGTACTCAACCAAATCATACCGATGAGTTCGGTATAGTAAGTCCGGATAAGGATGCAAGAACCCAAGACTGCATAGACTAGGAATATATTGGCCTTCTATGGAAGAAGATGTCTACAAGTCGTGTAGAGAATGCCCTTTTTGTTGTGAAAGACCACCGGTAGAACATGCCATGTTATATCATATGTCTCTCACACTAGAATGGAGTGAACCTTTAGTGACATACTTGTGAATGAAAACATTCCCTCAAGGAATGACCCTAGCAAGACAACACAGTCTAGAGCGGGAAGTTCAAGACTATTCACTTATTGGTGACAATCTATACAAACGAGGAAGAGATGGATACTTAAGACACTGTGTTCATGAGAGCGATTATTTGAGTGTACTAGAGACCACACACCAAGGTGTTGCAGGAGGTCATTTTAGACCCAATAGGATAATCAAAGCCATACTCTTTGTAGGATTATGGTGGCCCATTCTTCAGATGGATGCACATACCTATGTTAAGAGATGTGATATATGCCAAAGGACCCAGTTTCCTACTCACATAGATGAAATGACATTGAAACCCATGATGGAAGGACATGTATTTTCCAAGTGGGGTATAGACTTTGCAGGACCCATTAACCCCCTTGAAAAAGGAACACATGCTGAATACATCATAGTAGCAATAGATTATCTTACCAAGTAGAGGCTAAGGCCACAAAAAATAATGATGCACACATGACTGCAAAATTCTTATTTGAAAATGTCTTTACAAGATATGGACTGCCTATAGAGTTAGTGAGCGATCGAGGAACTCACTTTCTAAACCAAGTCATTGAATATTTGTTATAGGATTTTATGTTGATTCACAAGAAATCTGCACCATATCATCCTCAGGCCAATCGTCAAGCAAAAAATACTAACAAGATTCTTTGTAATGTATTGACGAAAATCATGAACAACAAACATTCAGATTGGGACAAACAGTTACATCATGCTAAGTGGGCATATTGAGTGGCCTACAAAACCGTACTCAATGCAACTCCCTTTCAGATGATTTTTGGTCAAAACATGGTGCTTCCGTTGGGTTCTTGATACCCACCCTCAAGGTTGCACAAGAACATCAGTGGACCGACCATGAATTATCATCAAGGATAATGGACCTGCAACGATTAGGAGAAACCAGGCTGAAAGCAACAGCGGGCATATATGCAACAAAGAAATGATAGATAGCCTATTTCAATGCACATGTGAAAGATAAAGGCTTAAAAGAAGGATATTTAGTCCTAGGGTATATGCTGAAACAACATGCACGAAAATTAGTAAAGCATGGTTATGGACCTATAATCATTAACAGACTCTTGACAAGTGGAGCGGTACAATTAGCCACCCTAGAAGGAGAGATAATGCCTAACTACAATAGTGGCTATAGAGTCAACCTATATCAAGAACCTCTTATAGAGGATATGCTTAGGAGACTCATGTTGGCAAAGAAGCGTAAGGAGGAAGAAAAAAGAATACGTGTTGAAGCTGAGGTAGAAGCTATAGAATGCATTAAGTGCATGAAGTTAAGAAGACAAGGACTAGGGAGAGAACATTATAACCATCTGGAAACAACACCCAGATACCCCATCGCCATGTGTCAAGAAAAGTCAATTGCTCATCCTAGCATAGTGGATAGGAGACCATTCATTAGAGTCAGGTTAGAGCACGACAACCCTTGCCAAGAGCTCAGGGCTTCGATTGATTCAAGCGCTATGACTAGTGCGATTAGATGGTCCCACTATAAGGACTCAAGAATAGAAATACAGCCAATTGAGGCATACCTCATAGGGCTAGGAGGCATGGAAACCCCTTGCATGGGTGAGGTGGACCTTCCTATCCTCATACACAAAGTGACCATGATAGTGAAGCTCCTAGTGTGCCATGACGATGACCTAATAGAACCCCTAATATTTGGCCAAGATTGGCTATACAATCACTCAGTGGACCTAAATCTTAGACAAGGCTCCTTGTAGATTGGAACCTTAGACCAGGAGCAAGTGATACCGCTTGACTTCCCTAACAACACTCCACCTGAGGTATGTAACACTAGACCATACGAACTGCATGCAAAGGAGGACCAGAAGATCTTTGGCCAGATAAGTCACGTTGTGACTACACCAACCCACACGGGCTTGGCAATGGACAATTGCCATTCAGAAAAATGTCAACAGATTTTCCCTTGGCCTTCCTGCAAAATTAGAAGGGGTCACCACTCAATAGCTGGGTCAAATGGGGACCATCAGCGATCAAGTGGGTTGCATCCGCGGTCAGGTGGACTGCATCAGTAGACAAATGGGTACAACACCCTGCACTGCCCATCCTTCCACACTTACTATGGACTGGCCTAGATCTGTGGTACAGAATGCCTCACTTCCTAATGGGCAAGTTTCACAATTGTTGGATCTCCCTTCTTTTCCAAAGTAGAGTGTCAATTAGACCTCTCACCCTCAACCACGAAGGAGTCACCAACGATTGAGGAACCCAAATCGAGGACCATACCAGATGACGCAAAGAAGGCAGCAGTATCAGCATCACAAAGCAAGTGGCATGAAACAAGTTTGGGTGCCAAAGAGACAGAACGCACCAACAATTTCCAACAATGCAGACAATGATAAGATGAAGTTTCATCAGAAGCAGAGTCAACATCCAACATCTCCTCGACCTTATTCTACCTCAATGAAGCCTTGACAAATTTGGATCATCAAGAAGTACTTGACAAAATGACCCACACTCACGCAGATTTGGGTACCTAAAGATTGTATTATAGCTCAACACCCAAGCCATGTAACATATACCCCTCAAAAATCTCTCTACTCCTCCACACCACAACATCCAATATCACCTTTCACGAGTTAGATGTTTTTGATATTCATTCTCAATCAATCAATCAAAAGGTAGATATGACTTCAACTTTCTCTTTTCCTAGATTGTAGGAAGAGATTCCAATCAATCTGAACTACCAAACTTGCCTAATTTTGAATTCAAATTTATGAAGAAAAGGTGTGTTCATATCCTCAAGATTCTATATAACGACTCCAAACCAATTTTACATCAAGAAGATTATTGATTTGAATCAATACATATAGTCTTCCATCATTGCTTGGTGCCATTTTGTTCTCTGCTCCTTCCTCAGACTTAGTCAACTTGCAGAGATTTCTGCTCTCTCTACATAGCTCCAAATCCAATGTTTAAGCATTCATTGAAAAACTATAACTATCTAGTTTATGTCTACAATGTTGCAAGTCATTTGATTCATTAGTTTCAGAGAAATGCAAGTTTTACAGTCTTGGGTTTATTCTCTACACATCCCTAAAAAATTCGGATAACACCAATTCAGTGCTAAGCTGATTCCTCCTTCTATAGTTGTTATAAATTAGGGCTTTTATGCATTATAGCAATCCAACCCTATGTATGACATACCCTTAAGAGGAATTTTTCCAATTGTTACTATGATGGAGGCTCTTAGTGTTTGAAGTCACAACTTCCATCCATTGAAGAAGACACCTAAAAAAGTTATCATTGATTTTGTTATAAAGTTCAAGGAGGTTGTTGTTCTATTGGCATCCATTGTAGAGCTGATTGAAGAAGACTCCATCATGAGTCAAATTCTCAATGGGATTAGAGGTGACAAGCAATGGCAATCTTTCACCACAACCTATGATCTCATCATGGATGTGCAAAATCTAGACTTCAACATATTTCTTAGGCAACTTTTCAATCAAGAGGCCAAAAATAGCATAAAGTAAGATTGATAATGTCAAAGCTTCCAGTGGCAAGACAAATATTTTGAGCAAGGTACTCTATGTTCCCATTATTACAAAAAGCCTAATAAGTGTAGGCCAAATATTTAAGAAAGGCTTGCAAGTTAGGTTCACCAGACATGGAGATTTTGTGGTAGATCCATGTCAAGGCTTCAAGAAGATAGCAAGAGGTGAGAATAATGGTAGGCTCTTTACTTTTGAAGTAGGAGAAACCAAAAGCATAGCTCTATTCACCTTTGGGTTTCAAAACCTAAGTGAGCTTGAAGTGTGGCATAAGAGGCTAGCTCATGTGAATGAAAGAACCTTAAATGATATATGCAGGGTTCAAAGTGTTCTTGCATTACCAAACATATCAAAGCAACACATGGTCAATAGATGTGATGCATGTCAGATTGGGTAGGCACAAAGACAACCATTAAAACACAAAGGCTACATCCACAACAACTTATTAGACCTAGTACATACAAATGTATGGGAACCAAGTCAGGACCTTCATTGGTAGGATCAAGGTATTATGTTTCATTTATTGATGACCATAGTAGATGTACTATTCTATACTTTATCATGAGTAAAAATGAAGTGTTTGATTGCTTCAAAATGTATTTGGCACATGTGGAGAATCATATAGGCTAATCACTCAAGAAGCTCAGATCTCATGGAGGGACAGAATACTTCTCCAAAGAGATTGATGAGTTCTTGCAGGATAAAGGTATCAAAAGGGAAGTGACTAACAATTACTCTCCTCAATTGAATGGAATTGTAGAGAGAAGAAACAAGACATTGGTTGGATCAGCCAGAACAATGCTTGAAGAGAAGAAGTTGCCACATTATCTATGGACAGAGGCTATTTCAACTCTTGTGTACCTTGTCAATAGACTACCATCCAAATCACTCCAAGGTATGTCTCCTTATGATGCATGGTATGGAAGAAAACCTAGTCTTGGACATTGCGAAGTGTTTGGTTGTTTAGCTTATGTTCATGTACCATCACAAATAAGAGGTAAGCTAGATGAAAGGGCATCAAAGGCAATGTTTATTGGGTATGACCCAACTCAGATGGGTCTTAGGTTCTATAATCCTTCAACCAAACAATTCACTACAAGTAGAGATGTGTTTGAAGAACACAGGTCTTCGTATGATGAAGACAAACAAAAGGTAACTCTACCATATGATCCTGATTCTGATTCTCATCAATTAGGAAGCAAGCATGATACACAGGTCCAAGATCCAAAAAGTGATACAGATGAGGATCAAGATGAAAAGGAAAAGGATTAGAAACTATGGAATTCAAGAGGCAAAGCAAACATGCAAGAGTGTGTAGAATGCTCCGAGCAAGCACCTAGAAGATCAGTAAGGGAGAAAAGACAAGCACAAAGGTATGGAAATAATTCCACATTTGTTACAAAGCATTCAACCTACTTGGAAAAGGACTCAATTTTAGAAGAACCCTCAACTTATGAAGAGGCCAAGGAAAACCCTAATTGGGAAAAGGCCATGAAAAAAGAAATAGATGCATTGTAGGAGATGGACACTTAGGATTTGGTACCAATGTCACCCAATCAAAAGTTAATTAGTTGCAGATGGGTATATAAAGTTAAAAGAAACTCAAATGGATCAATTTGCCGGTATAAGGAAAGATTAGTTGCTTAAGTATGCTCACAAATGCATGGTCTAGACTATGAGGAAACATTCTCAATAGTTGCAAAGATGACTACAATCAAAACATTGATAAGTGTAGATGCTGCAAGGAATCGGAGGCTTCTCCAACTTGATGTGAAAAAGCATTCCTAAACGGTTGGATTAGTGAAGAGGTATACGTGTCACAACCACCAGGTTTTGAAAACCCTAATCATACATCTTATGTTTGCAGAATTAAGAAAGCATTGTATGGAATGAAACAAGCTCCTAGAGCTTGGATTTACAGGTTCGTTGCATACCTTCAACATAAAGAGTTCAAACCTAGCAACTCAGATCCTTCTCTATTCATCAAAAGTATATAAGGCATAGTTCATGAGCCTTAATTTTATTTTCTTTGCGGGTTTGCATCCACCGTGCGTGCTAGTGTTAGGCCGTCAGATGGGAATAATGTAATTTTAATTTCCATAGTCGCACACACCGAAAGGGCGTGACAAAGAGATGTAATTTTTGATCCATTAATGAAAGGGCATTATGGTGTTCTTCGGCAGTAGAGAGACGGGTTTGCCAGACTGTCTGTCTGGGCGACGACATCGGAGATGCTGTGTACAGAGTTTGCAGATATTTTGAGTATATTTGCTCGTTGAATTGCAGTATTAAGTGTTAACAGAGTAAAAGCATATTCAGAGTAATAAGTTTGTTTGACTTTGTTTGATTAACTCGTGCGATAAGTTTACTGTGTAACGATAACCGTAATCGGAGACAGTAACTGCATCGTGTAGGCTCTTGTCTTTGGGAGATAAGTAGTGTGTAGGGAGTTATTTAATTTGGGAAAATCAATTTAAAGGGCCTCTCTATTATCAGACCCCTACCATCCCCAAGAACCCGAAAAGAGATTAAAATCGACTTGACGGAAGTCCTTTTAACAGTTGGTTGGCCAACCACCCCTTGGAGGACTTGCTGAATTGGCAAAATTTATCCAGGTCTTTAGACTCTATCCGCTCCTTCTTCTTCCCAAAATGTATACCATTCTCGTCCTCAAGCACATGGGCAATATGCAAGATTTAATTTTAAACTGATAGGTGCATCTGTCCACACATGTTTGCATTCTTTGTTTTTGGCCAAAAATTCCCTTATCCATCTGGGATTGACTTTGTGGAAAAAGTCTTTTGATAATACAAACTAACTTTTTGAATATTCCAAAAAATAATCTGGTTCCTTTCCCAAAATGCCACTTCGGTATTCTTTGATAGATTCTCATAAATATGGTAAGGGTTAGTCTAAAATATCAAAATTTGAAAGTGTTCTGATTGGTTTTTTGAGTTTTCTCATTAGAAACCTAATAAGCTTGGATTCAAATCTATCATACAATTCTTTGAGATATCTGATTCGATTACTTCTATCTACTAGTAATGGACAAGTTGGTTTTGGTAGATCTTAATCCTACTCATGAAATTGTTCATACATTCTTGTTCCTGCCTCTGTCTCAACATCATTAATTGGGCTCAAATTTTGCTCTTCCCTATTTTGACCTTCTTCTTGAGCTTGTTATCTGATTAGTTTGTCCATTTCCTTGATCTTTTGATCCCATTCCTTCATCTGTTGAACATCCTTTTGAAAATATGAACTGTATTTATGGATGTCATTTTGTACATCAACTTTGAATTTCTCATATGGTTCCTTTATATCTTTTGCAAACTCTTTCAACTCTCTGATTTGCCCTGATAGTTCATCTTAGTTGTGCTTGCAATCTTAGATTTTGATTTTTTTTCTTTAATATCTTTCTCTAATGTTGTAATCCTTTCCCCATCCTCCTTGTCTTGAATGACTGTTTGACTATTTGGATCTAGCATGGATACTAATTCTTCATTATGCTCTTTGACCTTTTTAAAAGAGGAATAAAGAATAATATACTTTCTCTTGTGATTTTCGATCTCTTTATCCCTCCTTGGATACTTCTGTTCCTTCTTTTGACACTTAGCATGTATTTTGTAGCTTTCTAATTCTTTTTCTTGCATAAGAGTTTGATATCTCTCTATATCCTCTTTCTGAATTCTGCATTCTTCTTTGCTATCTAGTAGCTCCTTGTTTTTATATTCTAGTTTCTTTTCCAATTCTATCCTTATATTCTAATTTCCTTCTTGGATTGCTTTCATCTTGTTTGATTGAGCTACTACTTCTTGAGTCATTTTGATAATCTCATCTTGAAGATAAGAATTCTCTTCTAGAAGAGACTAATTTTTTCTACAATTTTCCTAATTGTTCTTTTTTCTATAGTTGAAGCCTCTATTGCATTCTTCTACCTTCCTCCATTTTTATGCCAACTCGAATGGCCATCCTAGCTCCTTTTGAAAAACCTTCCATATGTGCTTTGAACCATTTTTTGGTATCCACTATTTGTTCTTAGGTTTGACTTTCCTTCTGTCTAATAATTTGAAGTTCTGAATCTCTACTGCCTTCTTTCCTTGTCTCACTTTTGTCCTCTGATTTTTCTCCTGCTTGGTTAATTGGAACCTCCACTTTTTTGAGAGTTTTTGTTTCAGAATTAGTTGCTTGTAATGAAAATTTAGGGCTTTCTAGTAATGAAACCCTAAATCCTTTAGGTTTTTCTTCAATATGTACTACTTCATAATGTTGGGCTTCTTGCATTTTTTCATCTTTGATTTCATTGTTGTTGTCTTTTGATTACTCTTGACTATTATTGGATTCTGTATAGGAGTCCTCTTCTCAATTCTTTCTATGGTTCTCAATTGCTTCCCTTTCTTCATCTTCTAGTTCTGTGATTTGAGGTTGCCCTTCCTCTATCATGGCTTGTGTTTCTTGTATTTCAAACCCTACTGAAGCATTGAAGAAATCATGAATATCTACTTCCTGTTCCAATTCTTTTAATTTGTGTATGTTAAAAATATCCAGTTGTTTCTCTTCCTAAGATGTTATAGCTATATCTTGAAGTAATTAAAACTCATCATCAATTACTTCTTCACTCATATTCTTCTGTTCTTCTTTCTCCTCTATTTCTTGAGGTTGTGGTACACACATAAGCTGCATGTCTTGTCTATGAACCAAGATCTAATAGCAATTGAGGTATTTGCTCATGTTTCCTTAGTGCCTCATCCTTAGTGCCTCAGCTTTCTATCAAAATATCTTTTTGCTTTCAATGATCAATTCCTCTCTTTTGTCATCCCCTTTTTCTTCTACAATGTCCATTTCCTTAGTAGCTTTAATAAATTTCCTTAGTAGTTTTATTAAGTTTATGTTCTCCTTTGCCATACATAACATATTAAAAATCTTTTTCAATTGCATTCCTTTTTTCACAAATACTGATTCTAATTTGGCACTTATCATGCTTTCATGGACCTTCTCATATACTTGGAGTTCCTCCTTAGTCCAATCAATAGCTTTATTTGAAAAATCTTCTAGCATTTTGTGATATTTTTCCTCATATTTCCTTCTTTTGTCTTCACATCCCTGTAGATAGTATGCATATAGGTTTTGTTCTGCTATCATGGGAGGACATGGAGCTACATCACTCTGAGATTCCCTTTGTGCTTTGAATACTTCTTCTTTGGTTGGCTCTTCCATTTGTAGTGTAGCCTTCCTTGGATCTTCTTTAACTCTAATAATATCATTATCTTCTTCAATTTCTGCTTTGTCATTTACTATTTGTACTGTTTGCTGACCCCTGTTTAGCTCTTCTTCTGTTAATTTGAATTTCTTGTTTAAAGGTCTTCGTCCCACCACCCCCATTACCTTGGCATATATTTTCTTGCACTTTGTCTGGTAGTGGGTTTGGGAGAAATTTCTATTTCTTTTCTTTTTCTATCCTATCATTCCTGAAGACCTAGAAACTTGTGATGCAATATATGCTTCCAATTCGTTGTAGCTAAGCACCAGTTCCAATTCTGCTTCCTCTTCCAATGCATTGTAGATGATCCTTGTCAACATCTGACCTCCGGCTAAGAAATTCTTGTCCTTCCAATGGGCTGAGGCTTCATATAAATATTTAATAATATATCCGGTCATGTCCATTATTTTTGAGCCTCCCCTCTTCATGAAAGCCAATCATTTGTGTACCTTATCATTTCTGTTGAACAAAAGTGTTGGTGGAACAATCTAACTACCATGTTGAACTCTTCTATTTCAAAGTGTGTAAATTTCTTGATGTCTTTATAAATGTCCATTACTTCTTGATGTCATTGATATTGTAATTTATTCCTTCCTCAAGGTGAAGGGCTTTCCTGTTGAGAGCCTAGGTGATGTGGAATCCTTATTTCCATCCTTCAAATTTTGTGACTTGACATCTAAAATATTCCCTTTGGTCATTCTCATCCCATGTGTGTTTGTCAATAGACACCATTACTTCAATACATCTTGGAATATCAGCCATTACTATGGGCAGCTCCAAGTATCCTTTAAGTCCTACTTTCTCCCATATTTCCATGATATCCTCATTTTTCTTAAGTCTCGATATGTCCCTAATTACTACCGTAAATTTGAAACTTCCAAATTTGAGTAGGTAGACATATTTAGATGCTCTACCCAAGTGTTGCTTGGCATCTTCTGATGTCTCCCCTACATCTAGGAACCAATGTCCCCTTGCTAGAGAGATATTCACCCCCTTAAGCATTTCTTGAGTCATCTGTTTATCATACAGACTTCATCTCTAACTAGCATTATTATTTTTCATCATTTCATTTTTTAAATCAATGAACAAGAATCTGATCACATCTTTTATCTACATTAGACTAGTACAATACATATATTTTAGAAAGAGAAGTTGATGGTTAAAATAAAAAAATAAGGGAATAATTTAACACATAGTGAAGGCTTACTTCCTTTAATTTATCAACTTTAGAAAAAATAAAACCATAATATATATATATATATATATATATATATATATATATATATATATATATATATATATATATATATATATATATATATATATATATATATATATATATATATATATATATATATATATATATATATATATATATACACACACACACATATATATATATATATATATAGTAAGCCTTTGTGTGTGTTAGTGTTTTTTTTATTTGATTTTATTCTTATATATATACATACATATATATTTATATTTTCCTATCTGAATTGAATTGCAATCTATATTCTCTCATCAACAAGTGCATCATGTAAATTTGCATCAGAAATGGAATGATCTGCATCATCACATGAAACCTGTGAAGGCTGAGAAATTGTCTCATTTGGAGCACACTAGACTATCCACCTATGAAAAGAGATAGCAAAGTGTCAAACATATTTTTGGAGCTAACTAATGTCTCCTTAGTACATGAAAGTAATGGCTGAATAACATCTTCCACAAAAACAACATCATGTCTAAAAAAAATGTGTTTAGTTTATGGATGATATAAATGATAGCCTTTGCTTTCATAATTATACCCAACAAAAATACATTTCACTACTTTATCATCCAATTTCCTACATTGTTGTTCAGGCACTAATGCATATGTCAGACAACCAAAAAGATGCAGATGAGCAACAGATGGCTTGAGACCATGCCAAGCCGCATATGGAGTGATAGACTATAGTGCTTTAGTGGGACACTTGCTACGTACATATGTTGCACACATAATAGCCTCAAGCTAGAAACTATGTGGTTAATCTTGACTCTTGACCATACACCTCACCATCTCCATGAGTGACCTATTCTTTCTTTGAGCAACTCCATTTTGTTGAGGTGTATATGGCACTATACATTGATGTTTTATCCCATGTTCCATCAGAAATGCATTAAAAATGAGAAGATATATATCCCCCTCCCCCTCAATCAAAATGGAGGGTGCCCATTTTTACATGCTCAAAAAAATTCAACAAAAACTAGAAACAGGTTGAAGCATATAAATAGTTTGGACTTTGTTTTCAATGGATATACTTATGCATGCCTAGAAAAATCATCAATCAAGTTCACAAAGTAAAGGTCGTTCCCAAAGGAGGGTGTCTGCATAGGACCACACACATCACTATGAACAAGCTTCAATTTTTGAGCAGCTTGAACTCAACCATCTTTTGGGAAGGAGGAACACTACATTTTGCCCAACGTACAAACTTCATAGACATGTTTACTAGATGCCTCAGGTTTGGGAAAAGAGGACACCATTTCATATTTTTGCAAGTGTAGCAAACTAGCAAAATTCAAATGGCCAAAGCGTGCATGCCAAAGCTTTGCATCTAACATAGCCTTTAGATCTTGAACTGCATATGCTCAATAATTCACAGATTTTGCATAATCAATGAGCTTGTACATCCCATGACATAAAATGCCATAAGCAATAATGATGTCACCATTTGACAGATCATGAATTGTACATCTATCATCAACAAGTTTCAAAACCAAGCCAACCTTGGCTAATGCTGAAACTAATAACACATTTTTCTTGATCCTTAGCACAAATAAAGCATCTAACAATGTAAATGAACTATCATCACAAGTAGTTAGAATGATCTTACCAACTCCCATAATAGGATAAGAGGAGTTGTTGGCAAATGTGATAGTATTCCCTATAGGGGCAAGCTTAATTGAAGTGAAGAAATTGTGTTGCAAGGTAATATGTTTGGTTGCCCCACTATCAAAGTACCATACATCTAAGTCTACTACATACATACACTGTTCATGAGAAGATGGGTCATAACTACAAATACTAGTAAATGCCCAATCTTCATTCTGCACAAGATTTGCGCACTCTGAGTAGGGTGTGGATGCTTCTACAACAACCATTCCTACCTCCTTTTTCTTTGGCTCTTTTGCAGCCAGTTTTTGACAACTCTTTATGACATGATCATTTCCTTTATAGTATTTGCAAAACAATTTCTATTTTTCTGTTTTCTTCTTGTCTCTGATATCCTTCTTTGATTGTGCAAAATTAGCAGATTTCTACTTACTAGTAGATGAGCTCCATTTACCTTTTTCCTTCTCACTAGCCAAGAGAGCTTGATCTGCAACATGCATAATGGACCTGTTCTGCCTAAACTGATGTTCTTGCAATATAATAGAGACTAACTCTCTCAAATGTTAAGGCGTTTGGATTGCTTTTCATCATCAATTGAAGAGTAGAAGCAAAAATCTCATATGAATCTTGAAGACCATTTGGAACAGTATGCATAAGTGAACTATTAGACAAGACTTCATCAACAGATATCAACTGCTCCTTCAAATCTTTGATCTTTGTCAAAAAAATGTCCATGGAATCTCCTTCATTCATTTGCTCACTCTCCAACTTTTTTGGTGGTAACCAAGACAAGCCTCATTCATTGCCTGGTATAAAGTGGTAAGTGTATCCCAAATATCCTTTGTTGTTTTGTAGGAGCAAATGTGAGGAATAATGGCACGTTTGACAGAAAAGGCTATCAATGCATGTGCCTAACCATCTGTGCCATCCCAACAAAGTCACTCTACAATAGGTGCAACAAAAACCATAGCACGAACAGGAACCTAAAGAATATCACCATCTTCAATACCATCTACATCACCTTTAGTAACCATATTTGCAGGTGTAATAGGACATTTTTCAACACCCTACACAATATTCCACATTCCTTTTGCAACCAATACATGATGCATCATATCAGCCCATATTGGGTGATTGGTACCATCCAACTTATCCTCAACAACCAACATACAGAATACATCACTACTTTCAACCATGACCACTAACTAAAATACATTGATGTAGAAAAATGATTGTATCTCAAAAGTTGAATACAACTACCTTGTCAAGTTTTGCTAAACATGTAGTAGACTTTGAGGTGCTTGTACTGGCAAACCAAAACCTGTATATATCTTTGGCACAAAAAGATGAAATTACCTACATAGGTGCTGCGATAGTGCATTCAAAGGTCAAAACAAGCTCAGATTGTGATTTCCACCTTAGTATGCTCACCAATTTTCATGTGATTCTAAAAATGTGACTGGAGGGGTGTCCACACCACCCGAGATGAAGCAATGACCTGCTCTGATATCCATTGTTGGAGTTTGAGGTCTATGGAAGCACACAAACAATGCAAGGAAGAAGAAGAAGCTTGAAGCACAACATATAGTACTGAATATTTTACCAAGAGAATGTACAAAGATAAGTGACCTGTTAGGTTATAGGCATATATGCAAGCTGAGGGGAAAAAACCTCCTAAAGAATGAAAAAAGTGCCCCGATGGTCCTAGTATGGTCACACACATCACTACTTAAATACATTAACATTTGATTCTCTTGTACCCCTCTCTTTTCTATTAATTTAAAATATTTTTTTGAGAGTTCAGAATTTACCATGCATACAGTAGCCATGTTCCTCAACTTTTATGCAGTTTGGTGACATTTGGTTAGTTTGATGACATCGACTAGAAAGTGGATCTCTTTGCCCATTCCATTTGCATATTAAAGGGCAATATGGTTATTTCTTAAGGAAAAAATTGTGAACCACTTTGCCTTTTGTTTTTATCTCAAAAAGAACACTTGTTAGCTATCATTAAACAACTTGTCACTTGTATATGGCATGGTTGGTTGGGCCGCATATATCTTAGTGGAATGGAAAGTCCTTCTTGTTCTTGCTAATTAGTTGTGTTATCTTTCTCTATTTTTTCTTTCCGTGAGCATTTTCAATACCAAACCCAAACTAAGAATGTGCTTAGAATGCACATTGAATCTTTAGTTCAGACATTAGATCTTGTTCACATAGATATGTGTGCTCCTATTCCTATTAGGTCATTAGGTGGTGCTCTTTAGCATATGAGCGTAGACATTGTGAATAAAGTACTAGCAGGCAAAAGTGGAAAATGAATGGATAATGTGATCCCTTTTCTTTTTATTTGAAGTTACAATGAATTTGGAAAGATATTCACACCCAACCTCATAAGGTAGAGGCACTCATCAACTTATAGTCCCAATAGATAAGTTCAACCAAAGATCAAACTCAAGACTTCTTCCCAAGTAGTTCAAGGCATGAACCATTAGGCCGTGCCCACCCAACATGATGTAGTTCTCTTGCTAAAGTGTAAATACATCTTTGTAATACTAAGATATTTTGCCATGCAAAGCAGGGAAATTTTAGATGATGCACATACTATTGACAATAGCTAGGAAGATGCAGGTACTATTTACAATAGCGGAATGTATGGATTGGGGCCATCCATGTAGATCTTAAGGAGTATATATTTCCGATTTCTTGGTTAGGACCCTCACAATGGTCAAATTTGGTAGTTCTCAACATCTGATATTCATGAGTGTGTGAATTTTTAGATTTATAGTTTTCTATTTGTGGTGTATGCAATATATAATTGTTGGGAACCCCACACTCATAAACTCGCCATCTAATATAACAAAAACATACATAATTTAGAACTCATTCACATAATACCCAAAAGAACTTTAGGCTTGTTTGTAATTGATAGTGTGTATCGATGTAAAAGCAATTGAGTGTTCCAATGTTTGGATTTATTAACCTTAGCATATAATTATAGAAGTGTGATTTATGTTGGAAACTGATCAACCATATGCATGTATATGCTTTATGTATAAGTAAAAGAAAGGGTACACATGATTTAGATGCAAAAATAATATAGTTACATTAAAAAAATATTCTTTCACTAACTATACTCAAGTTGTGTCTCGTACAACCTCTCTAATTCTATCATAGTAGGGGTAAATCCCTCCAAGATGCGTTATATTTCAATCCGTATTGCCCATTCTATTTGATATTCATAATCCAAGGGTAAGTTAAATTGTACCCACTAATTGATGAGAGTAAAGATACTGATGATAGAAAATCAATGCCGAAATGGTTGGTGTAGGCTTTTAGATAAAGCGGGTTAGATGTACCTTAGCCTACTTTACTTACTCACACTTCCATGTTGCTTCTTTTGCATACGATTTCTATGAAATTTCGAACCTAGAATTTGTGATGATAATGAGCCTATTTTTGTGTCTTAAGCACAAAAATAAACAAAATTGGATGATTGCTATGCAATGAGAATTCAATGTTACTAACAAGAATGTACTCCATCTTTATGTGAATTTCCTCTTGTTAAGAGGGAATCGGTATTAAAGGGGTCTATAAGAGAAAATTTTAACCTCATATGATGCAACACGAACCACAACATGATGAGGAACCTAAGGAACATCACCATCTTCAACGCCATCTGCATCACCTTTAGCAACTATATTTGTAGGTGAAATAGGATGTTTTTCAACATCCTACACAATATTCCATAATCCTTTTGCGACCAATACATGCCACATCATATAAGCCCATAATGGGTAATTGGTACCATCCAACTTATCCTCAACAACCAGTGTATAGAATACATCATTGCTTTTAGCCATGGCCACTAACTAAAATACCTTGATGCAAAAAAATCATTGTATCTCAAAAAGTTGAACAGAACTACCGTGTTGAGTTCTACTAAACTTGTAATGGACTTTGAGATGCTTATACTGATGAACCTAAATCTATATATATGTTTGGCACAAAAAGATGAAATTTCCTACACAAGCATTGTGATAGTGCATTTGGAGGTCAAAATGAACTTAGATTGTGATTTCAACACCACAAACGAAAGCAATTTTGAACTTCTAATCGCCCTAAGTATGCTCACCAAATTTCATGCAATTTTTGAGACTATGCCCAAGGGGGTGATGACGATGCCCTAGATGAAGCCATGACCTGCTCTAATACCAATTGTTGGAGTTTGAGGCCTATGGAAGCATGCAAACAACACAAGGAAGAAGAAAAAGAAGTTTGGAGCACAACACACAATATTGAATGTATTACCAAGAGAATGTACAAAGATAAGTAACCCAATACCATTATAGGCGTATATACAAGAGAGGGAAAAACCTCTTAAAGAGGGAAAAAAGTGCACCGCTGATCCTAGTGTGTTCACACACATCACCACCTAAATATATCAACAATTAATCAATAATATTAATCATACTTAGCCTCAGCCAAAGAAGTTACAAAGGTGGTTTAATATTCTTCCAACCTCGAGATGAGTGCTTTGATGAATGCTCCAATGCGAAGGGAGTATGCACCCTCAAGCGTGATTCATATGCTTAGCTAGCCCATGGCTTGCTCAAAAGCCACAATGGCCTAACAAACACCAAATTTTGGCTCAAAAATTCACCAAATAAAAACCCTAAGTTTTTGGCTAAAATGGCTCTCTATCGTGATTGACAAGGCTATCAAACACGATGGATAGGGCTCTCCATTGTGGTTTGTCAATCGTGGTGGAATAGTCCATCGTAATAGATAGCTACCTGTCATGATTGATACTTGTCTGCTCTGATGGATACTTGTCTGTCGTGATGGACACCTCTCTATCCCCGATGTACAGATGTCTTTGTAGCAATTGATACTTGTCTATCGTGATGGATATTTTTCTATCATAATGGATAGATTTTGAGATGGATTCAATTTATCATCAAGTCCTGGCTATCATGATAGACACAAGTTTTCACCGAAAAGGCTATCTTTTGTGGATGCATATCTATCAACATGAACAAGTTTGTTCGTTACAAGATGCTTGTTTCTTATTGTGAGTAAGAGAAGAAGTCAAAAGTGATGTGTATGCAGCCAAACGCTTTTCTAAAATGGATCACTATAAGTAGGAATGATTATTTGAATGACGACCATCAATTGATTGCATCATTTCAACTGCCAATGGATACCTCCAAACAAAGATTGCATCAACATTTGCAAGTAACATTGGAAGCCTCATCGTGTGAAAACCATGTGCCCTTTGTATAGCTCCATCTTTTGCACCATTCTCATAATGCATTTCCACAATATGCATTAATATATGGCCACATTACAAGTCCATGCATAGACATAGTTGAGAATCCTAGGCACATGAGACACATTTGACATATGTAAACTATTTTATTGATACTTACCTCTTTCTTCTTGTTTTGTGACATTGTTCCTAAAAAAAAAGTAAAAAAAAAGGAGAGAAGGGACAAGACCATGCGTGCACTCAAAGAATCTTATAAGTGAATCATCAATAAGCACATTCATCAACAACAAAAGACAAGCAAATGGTCAACCACTATGATGGGAGTACAACACAAAGAGATGAACAATGATCGACATTTCACCATGGTAAGAATCCCCTACTTTGGCAACAATATAACAATGATAGATGAGGAAACCTCTTCATCAGCATGCCTTTGAGCACTTAGCCCAAGACCCAATATTTTGCACCATACTTCTTACAGTGCATTCCCCAAGTAAACATGCATAGGGCCACATTACAAGGCCATGTAAGAAGCACATATTCTCTTCAACCCATGCACTAACACACTTACCCATCATTCATTATGGGTTATGATTACTTGGCATGATAACCGTGAAAACCATCTTTGACAAATCCAGAGGATATCAAGGTTATCAGTAGCTATGAAGTAATTCATAGCCAACAACTACTCAAAATGAACATTGAAAACCTCTTTTGAGCAACTAGCAATTTTTGGAAGCTCACAAATACACCATCATGCTGGAATCCAAGAAAGATGTACATACAAAGGGACTAAAACTTGCAAAGGCTAGCACTTACAAAATGAAGAGTAGCACAATGCACCCCACTACATTTGGAAGACAAACTCCTCTTGTTAATACATGATGGAAACTACCTCTCAAAGTACTACATGGAGCACCCACTCCAACAAGGGTCTGTCAAGGATGAGAGACTCGAGAGGGGGGGGTGTTGGCACGCAAGGTCAAGCATGAGGTGGGGAATGCATCAAAGAGGTGGACACACAAGAAGAGGGAGCATGTAGGGAGTTCCAAGAAGTATATGCCTAATTTTTAGAAGAAACCCTTATAAAAACAATGATTTTGATCACTAAAGATAATTTTATATTTTTGCAACTCCATTTTGTTCAAGCCAAGGAGTCCTAAAGGTTGAAGAGTATTAGAAGTATCTACGTACCAATTTTCATGATTTTTAGGCTCCATTTGAGCCCTCAAATAAGCCTTGGAACCTAATTTTTAACTAAGCCAGAGACTAGGTCTAGAGAGGTCAAAAGCTAGTCTAAAACTATAAAAAGAGCTAGAAAGCTCATTTTTGTGGTTAGCTAGTTGGAGGGTGAACTTATTCTTGAGAATTGTATGCTTTCTTGGAGCTTGCTAATGCAGTATTCCATTGCTCCACTCTTTGTCTTACCTTGTGTGTGTGTGTATGTGTGTGGATGCTTGCATGCTTCTCACTCACCCACTCTGTGCACTCCACTTGCTCATGGTCATCATATCACCCTCATGTCTCCTCAGATTGACAAGTATGAGGTAGATCTCCTAACATTGGTACTTGCCATTGTTCTAGAGTGACAGTTGGTTAAGGCCTCCTTTTCCTTTCTTCTTTTTCACAATAGAAAGTGAACTCACTCAATAAAGACAAAGTAAAAAGTAAAAAAAATGATTCTCCGTTTGTAAGGATGGTATAGAGACATCGAAAGTCACTTGCTGATGACTTTGTTTGTTTGTTTTCTACATCTAATCTTCTTTGTCACGTATCCACTTGCCGAGATTTTGCTTTATGTAGGATGTTGAGATACATGACTTTTTCAAACGTTTTTTTTTTGTCACACAGCTTCAAGTGCATACCTTTTGACTATTTGCTATTGAGTCGAATTGAAAAGTCAATGACAAGAAAACTCCATCACTCTTTTATTTCTTATTAATTAGAGAAAACAAATCAAATTCCGCTATATGGGTTTTCTTCTCTTGTGCTAAGTTTATGCCTCCATTGTGTATTGAAAAGCGACAAGGACATGATGACTACAAGACCCTCATATTATTTAAAAGGGAGCATGCACATAATTGTATTAATGTAGAAGCTCCAAAGCAATTACGTAAGGGAGGGGAGTATGAGTACATAAGCACTTACGTAAGGTCATATAAGAGACGAAAGTGTAGTATAAGGTCACACAATCTCGAGTATGTGGGGTTTCTTGATGTGAAGTACAATGAACTCAACAATTGGCTTCATTAGTAACAAAGTCAAACAAAGCAAGATGAAGAAAATATATGAACCAATTGAGAAACCATATCCATAGATTTTTTTCATAGATTTAGATTCTCCTAACCTATGTAAGTCACAACACCCCCCTAAAATTATCAACACATACTTGGTCAAGTGCTACATTCGAACAAAGGGCTTGAAAGAAAATGTGAGTAATAAAACCAAGTATTATACGTGATGTCCATCTTCATAGTGTATCTTCTCCTTGATAAATGATTTCATTGCATTTGATTCAGTGCAACATAGTACTTGAAGGCTTGATGGCCAATGCCCATGATGAATATTGAAAAGAGAAGAAAATACAAGAGAATGGCTTTAAGAGTAATGATTTCTTGTGATCAGTTGCAGGTCACGATGTGGCTATAGAATTTGGAAGGGGAATGGGATATACCTTCTTTACCCACATAGAATGCATTTTTATTCTCTTGTTATGGTTGAGCTTTCTTAGGTACCCACTTTTAAATAATCCTAGGGTTTTATTTTTGTTTTTTTTTTTGCTTGTTTTGTTTGTGTGAGATCAATTTTGTTTTTTTGACCCTTTGATCTTGGATTTCTTTTTTGTTTGTTTGGATTGAGCCCTAAGTGTATCTTTGGAACTCATACTTTATTATACGAACTTTGATGAGCTCAAAGAGTCTTGGGAATCCAAATCTATCTTGTAATGGGTTTCCGATCATTGTGTGGCTTTCTAATGGCTCAAAATGGCTTTTTGGGTGATGCTTGTTTCTTATTGTAAGTAAGAGAAGAATCCTCGGATTGTGTTACCTATTTCTTGGGCACCCAAATTTATATATGATATGCTCATGTAGGCATAAGAGACTTATGTAAGCATCATTGTTTACCACTTCCCTGTTGTTCTTGTTTAGTTTCTTTGGTCATTGCTGCACTTTTCTAGTGTTTCGTGCATGATTTGCATCAAAGTTGGACATAGGGATCTTTGGAGTCTATTGTTGGATCATAATATTTACAAATGAAGAAGTGGAAAGAGTTACACGAATGTCTTTACCTTCGCACAAGGATCATTCTGCCATTCGCTAGGTTCAAACCAACTCAATTGTCAAATAAACAATGTTGACCAATTATGACTTGTTCAATCAATTCCTCCTCATGCTAAAAATTTCACATGTATTTTGGCCTTGCTCACATGCATGGGAACTGTCGCTTTGCCAACGCATGGTGTTTGTGCTCCACCTAAGCTTATTAAGTAGGCTTCAAATAGTTTCATTTTGAGCTTTAAGGTCTCTACAACAAACAGCCTTCTCATGTTGGTTGTGGCTTGTGAATCTAGGAGTGACTTCATTGTGATTTATCTATGGAGATTATATCACATATTTTAATCTACATGTTTCAATGATAGTAGTTTCTTACATATGCACTCTAAATTATTTTATTTAGCCTATGCTCTGATGCGTTGTTCTTCTTATTTTTTACTTTTAGCCACTTGTAATAGTCTTAAGAGTTTTGCAATAAGGGGATCTTGGTAGATTTTGACTCTACAAGTACTAATCTAGTTGGAGAACAATCACCTTATAGTGTAGATAATCAAATGGACCCACTTGATGATATGCAATATATCATGTGAGTCCATGTTTTCATTTTGGAAACTTCTTGGCATGTTTTCTAAGGGTGTAGAAAAGTACAAGGTCTCCTCCTTGTAACTTATTATCCTTTATATGAACATCAAAATAAGATTTGAATCTTTTTATGAGCATAGATGCCTATGACAACCCTAAAGTAAATCTCTTGAAGTGCATTGCGTTTATCTACCAATGTGGAAAATTCATGACCATTCCATTCGTGATCTCTTTACAATTTAAGATTTTGCACAAGGAAATCAATAGGTAAATTTGCATGTCCATATACAAGGTTGAAAGTGCTAGTTCATAATGTAGCCTTGTATGCTACACAAAAAGTACAAACTACATGGTGTAGTTTCTTATACTGATCTAAGCATCCGCTACTAATCAATTTGTGAAAACAATGCATAGCACTTTGTTGGAGCTCTCAACTTGACCATTGGATTAAGGATGATATGGAGCTCATCTTTTGTAGATAACCAAAAATAATTTTATAAATTCCTCCATTACTTTAATTTTTGAAACGAGTACCTCTATCAATGATGATCTCAATGGGGAGGTTTAATATTGTAAGTACTTACTCAAATAAGAACTTAACAATTGTTTGAGTATCATCTTTGTGGTACCACATATCTATATGCACTAGAAAGATAATTTGATGCCATAATAATGTGTTTTGCATGATATCCTTTGGTAGGTTGGCTTATAGGACCTATGAAGTCTATCACCCATTTGGCTAATGAGCATCTTGCCATCATTTCCATAAGATGCATCTAATCTCTATTGACTGGGTATTTTTTTCTTTTTTAAGTATTGTACTTACTCACAAATGTATGATCATACATGCATAAGTTTGGCCACTACATACCATCAAATAAGATCATTTGGATTATCCGGTCTATATAGAAATGTCCACCTACAACACTTGAAAGTGTGGCTTCCAATAGTGGGAGATAATAATATTCATGAACTCTAAGGCATATGAAGTTACCTTTGCCTGGCTTGTATAGCAGATTTCCAATGAGAGCATAGTCTTGTCTCTCTCCTACTTAGGTCTCTCTTCTAGTTAGGTTATTTGTTTAATTATGGTCTTATATGTGGGATAAGTGCTAGATTTTAAATATCCAATTACATTCTTGATTCATGATGGACATGTAGCTACATAGTATAGAGGAGCATGCTCAATGGTGGGTATGACTTAGTAGGTGGAACATGAACTTACATGGTCATTTCTTGTGTCTTCCATTTGTGGCCAATCTTATCCATTTCTTAATTTTTTTCTAAAATGTCCTTGTGTTTTTGAGAAGCCCACCAAAAGTATTCATATGAACTTTGGCTACTAATGTCAAAATGTCTTCCTCTAACACGCAATATGAAAGTATTTTGTTAGCATCTCGGTGATGTAAGAAACCAACATTGATGTGCACATTCTTAGCATTCGTTACCTCCTATTTTGTGAATTGCATATAAGGGCGGACTAGTCAAAATGATAAAAGAGGAATTGCTACCTCAAACAATGTTGGTACCATTTCGACATTGAAAAAGTAAGTGTTTTTTAAGCCATCATTCAGTGCTTTATTAGGGTCAATAACTTTTGTCCTTGATAAATCATCTACTCTAATATGAGTACTATCCTTTTTTACTACCACTTCAAAATAATATTCCATAAGTAGAAGGAATCACCATACTAACCTACCTATAGCACAAGGTTTTTTGACAAGGCATGGTAGGGCTTGATGGTCCATAAAGATCTTGAACTTTTGCACTACTAAATAGTGTTTGAACCTCTTTAATGCATAAGCCATGCCTAGTCCTTCAAATCTGATAGTCACATAATTTCCCTTGGTAGGGTGGATTTGTCCACACCGTATGTTGTTGGGAACTCCATGTAGCCTTATCTAAACGTTGTGCTAAGATGTAGCTAATGGTGAAATCAGAAGTATCTACGTGGATTTGGAATGTCATGTTCCAGCCTAGAACCTTCAATAATGGTGCTTATATAGGATGTCTTTTGAGCTCTTAGAAAGAGTTCTCACTGTCTTCCATGCACTAAACATTTTTAGAAGCCCATACATCAACTTAGTAGTGATTGCATACATGTGTATGAACCTTCTATAATATCTAGAATGTCCCATAAAATCTTGGACTTGTTCTATGTTTTGTGGTACAAGTAGATCATCTATTGCTCTTACCTTTTCCTCATTTGTTGATATGTCATTCTTAGAGATTGCCATGCAAACATAATTTTCAAGATCTATGCACACTTTATATAAGCATGATTTATTTGTTGGAACATCAGTCTTTCATTATGCTTTAGGTGGACATGACCTTCATCAAATCCATTATTTGCACGATGGCACATATACTCCTTGTAGAGTTTTATTTGCATTCATTTATTGTTTTGAGAGTTCTTATGTAATTTCCAAAGTATTTATCTTTGTAAAAGCTAAGAGTAAAAGGCCTAAAAGCCACGAGTTTGAAGTGTTTGATATTCATTCTCAATCAATCAATCAAAAGGTAGATATGACTTCAACTTTCTCTTTTCCTAGATTGTAGGGAAAGATTCCAATCAATCTGAGCTACCAAACTTGCCTAATTTCAAATTCAAATTTATGAAGAAAATGTGTGTTCATATCCTCAAGATTCTATATCAAGACTCCAAACGATTTTTACATTAATAAGATTATTGATTTGAAGCAATAAATATAGTCTTTGATCATTGCTTGGTGCCATTTAAAATCTTTACATTGATGGAAGTCAACTCAAAATTATCTATTAAAGATACTTCACCTCTGGAGGATATTGGATGATACAGGTGATTAGTCAAAAGTCTTATTTACTTGTGTAATAGCAAAACAGATATCTCTTATGCTATTGGCATAGTAAGTAGGTTCTCTAATAAGCCATGTCTAACTCATTGGAATGCATGCACACAAATACTTAAGTACGTCAAAGGAACCATTGAGTATGGTATTCTTTATAGTGAAGGATCATCTCTGAGTGGATACTGTGACCCAGATTGGCTTGGGGATATTGATTCCAAAAAATCAATTCTCAAATATTGCTTCTCTTTAAGTTCATGAATTGTTTCTTGGATCAGTAAGAAGCAACCGACCATAGCACTATCTTCTACCAAAGCTGAGTACAAAGTGGCATGTTTTGCTGCACGTGAAGCAATATGGTTGAGAAGGGTCCTATGGCATATAGGAATTCAAGGACAAGAGGCTAAAAGGTTAAGATGCAACAACCAGAGTTCCATATTCATCACCAAGAATCCTATTTGTCATGCACATACTAAGCACATAGAAATCCAATATCACTAGGTGTAAAAGTTGATTGAGGATGGAATTGTTGAGTTGAGCTATTGTTGAACATATGAAAATGGAGCAACAATTATCACCAAGGCTCTGCGGAGGGAGTGATTGCATCGGCATCTTCCAAATCTTGGCATTGGACCATGAAAGTAATTCACCATCAGTGGACATTGAGGGGGGGTGTTAGATATACTCAATAGTCCACCCACATGTGACTGCACATGATCCATGGTAGTCTAAGTTGTATGACCCTTATTATGAGGAGAAGCCATTATGAGAGCTGGGACATTTATGATTATGTCTACTTGAGACCAGCAAAAGTTCTAGATGATCTATGTGAGTCTAGTCAAAAGGCTAGCTAGGGCAAAGACTTTAGTCACACTGGAATTCTGGAGATATCACCATTTGATAGTCAACCAATCTAGAATTATGGTAATGTGTCTAGAGTCCCAGAGGAAGTCTAGAGGTATGAGAGTTCAGTAGTCAACCTGTCCAAAATTACAGTGAACAGTTCAATAGTCTGGATTTGTTCAGTGGTCTTGGTGGCTAGTCCGATGGGTGTCTAGTCTTGACTTACAATGGTTTTTCTGGAACTACAAAGGTCCAACTTGGAACTATGGAGGTCTAGTCTAGTGGGTGTTGAGTGTAGTATTTACTCAGTCCAATAATTATGTAATTTGGGATGTGCCAAAATTATAGATGACCTCGATGGTTATGCCTAAAACATAGCATCAAACGATCCCTGAGATCTTGCCTGAATCAGAGGATTAGGTAGACCCAATTATTGAGGTAAAATCACGGTTATGCACACTATAAAGCCATTCATCTAGAGTTTTTCTACATCGCCATTGAAGCTCCACAATGGAAGCACACGGGTAGCTAGTATGATCCTTGTGTATACATTACTGCTAGCGATTAGAGAATTTGTGTTCTCTATCTCTTTATCTGTATACATTTCTTTTGGTGATTTTTTCCTCTCATTACTCTACCTGATGATCCAATTCTGCTGTGTTATTCCTCTTAATCATTATTTTCCAACATCATATACATGATTTCAAATTAAGGAGCCATGGTTTTTTTGATGAATTCGAGCATGTTTACACTGCAAAGGATTTGATGCTCAACAATTTTAATAATTCAAGTTTTTCGTAAAGTAATTTTATATTATACATGTTTCATTGTAATACTATTTTCACCAAGTTTTTTTACATGTAGATATTTTCCCATCCAATACTCTAGAGTGAAAATTTGTTGAATGTTCATCAAAACAATTCATAAAGAATATGCACACATGATATACGTAGATAAATGTTCTACGTTTTTTAACACCATGCATTTGGTTGTTTATAAATTTAATGGAGGATCAAAACTCATCCAATTTTTTTTGTTCATGTTTTTATGGTAGGTTTGAAATAGATGAATTCATAGGAAAAAAACAATGTGGTTGAAGAAGAGAGTCGATGATGTTTTAGGTAAGCTCTAGAGTAAAAATGAGCTTCGGAATCAAGAGACATCATTCCATGTGACGTGAGTCTCAATTATTTTTCCATTCATGTCAAATAACTTAGAAGTCCCTAGTATTAGGATTTGATTATACAAGGTAGGAAAAGAACCTTGGCAATAGAATTCCTTATATTTTTTGAAGAGCACTATCTAGATTTGAAGTCCAAGTGGTGATACATTAAAATTTTGAATTAGAAAAATAATTATCACAGCTATTTGGAGAATTTTTTATTGAGATCTCTTTAAACAGCTTCATAAGGTTTTATGATATTTTAGTCTCTCAACTAATGATGTAATGAAAATCACTAGACAAGAGGAAAAAGAATCTATTTTGAATTAGTTGCCACTTACTTCTACACACATGGTGCTATTAAAGTATGAAGAAGCCCAATAGCATACAGATTAGGCATCTCCTTTGATTATTACCAAAGTCACTAGGAAAGAAAACTCTACTACTAATAGTCAACAAGGGGCATATGCACAATATTATGACCAATCAACCAATTACTCAAATTATCAAGAATATTCCAATAGATACAAAGACTACTATAGTTAGACTTATAGGTATAGTGAATTTGAGTATAGCGAGCTGCACTACGTCATTGTTCCACAACAAAAATTGCTAGAATGCTATTTAAACCTACTCAATTGAGAGGACCATGTTGTAGATGCAATGGGAACCACTTTATTAAAGAATGTAGACTTTCACAAGTTCCCCTAGTGTCACGTATACCTCCTAAGAAATCCTTATGAAGTGATTATGACAAAACACATCTATACAAAGATTATCCTTAGAATGTAGATAGGAGAAAGCTAGACCCTGTCAATATGCTGACCACACTTACCTCTAGCAATTATCAAGAGAAGGAAAAGATAGCAAGACTATAGAACTCATCCTCAAGGCAAGGATCAAAAGAAAGAGAAAGGAAAAAGAGCACTTGATCCATCTAGTTCGAACAACAAAGAGGCATCTCCCAAAGACTATTGGAGGACTCAATGAGGTAGAAAAATAATCAAATTTAAGAAACTTCACGATTCCCTCAATGTTGACAGGATGCGGGAAGAAGCAAGTATGGACACACATGAAGATCTAGCACTGAGGCAACTTATTTTTTTTCAAAACCCCCACATCATTCTAAAGTGATTCTCATCACTACGAACCCTTGTAAATATCATTTCACCTTTTTGTAGCTCCATTTTGTACAAGCCGAGGAGTCCTCGAGCTTGGGGAGCCTTAGATGTAGTTGCCTGTCAATTTTCATAATTTTTAGATCTCGTTTGGGCCCTCAAATAAGCCCCGGAACCTAATTTTTAACTAGGCCGGACACTAGGTCTGAACAGGGCCAAAGCTAGTCAAGAACTATAAATAGAGCTAGAGAGCTCATTTCAGAGGTTAGCTTCTTGTAGTTTGAGCTTGTATGAGAACTTTCTTGCAATAGAAGTGATTCCATTGTCTTCCTCTCTTTGATCTTACTGTGTGTGCGCGTGTGTGTGTATGTGTGTGCATGCTTGTGTGCTTCTCACTCACACACTTGTGCTTCCACTTGCTCGTGGTCTTCATACCATCCTCATGTCTTCCCGGATTGACATTAAAGGAGGTGCTACTCATCACTGAGCTACACCAAATTTTGGCGCCGTTGCCGGGGATCGAGCTTTGAGGACGAGCGTGTGATGGTAAGACGTAGAGAGGACGCGTTGGAATGGTAAGTAATAGGTAAATTTCTGATTTTCCTCCATCTCCATCTTCACCTTCACCTCCTTCTCCATCTCCACCTCCATCTCCTTCCCCACTACATATCCCCTCTTCCCTTTCTTTCCCTCATTTGTTGTGTGCGAGTTTGAGAGAGAGCGATTGTGTGTGTTTGCATTTGTGTGTTTTTTGCATGTTTCTTGCAGGTACCAGCTCCATCTTCATCTCCAGCAAGCTCAGCAGGTACAGAAACTGCCTGCACACTCCCCGAGGCGTTGAGCTCGAGCTATCGTGACACTCCGAAAAGTTCGACTTCTCACGATTCTGAGTGCACCACGGCATTGCGCAGCCCTAGAGCTCCTAGGAACCCTAGATAGAACAGGAAAATTCGCCATATCTCGAGCTATCGCGACACCCCAAGGTATCGCGACACCCCGTGAGCTATCGCGACACCCCAAGGTATCGCGACACTCCGAGCTATCGCGACACCCCAAGGTATCGCGACACTCCGAGCTGTCGCGACACCCCAAGGTATCGCGACACTCCGAGCTATCGCGACACCCCAAGGTATCGCGACACTCCGAGCTATCGCGACACCCCAAGGTATCGCGAAACTCCGAGCTATCGCGACACCCCAAGGTATCGCGACACTCCGAGCTATCGCGACACCCCAAGGTATCGCGACACTCCGAGCTATCGCGACACCCCAAGGTATCGCGACACTCCGAGCCATCGCGACACCCCGACCCAACCTATCGCGATACACGGCCATTAACGCCTGAAAATTGAGAGATAATTTTTGAGTGGTTGAAGGGTAGTGAGCTTGGTTTTTGACATATTGGTACGACTTAGAACCTTGGTAGGGGGCAAAAAGCATAGAAACCAGAGATAGGTGGGACTAAGTGATTCTCAGAGACAGGGGGTACAGTGAGCTACCCAAGGGGGTTAAAATTATTGAAGCGGGTCTTTCAAATACTTGTGGCAATAAAGCTATACTAACTGGTGAGTTTTTGCAGGAACTTTGTGGGCACTCAAGGCAATCAAAGCAAGCTAGCAAGGGCGAGTACCGAGCCTGGGAGAAGGCTTCCTAGGCTTGCATAGCTGTCGGGTCAACCAGCTGATTGAGGTTGGAAGATCTCATAACCCTCCTTTGTCAATTCCTAGCCCAGGCTAAGTACGACTTAGGTGTGGTAATTAACTAGGGCAACGTTAGGCACGAAGTAAGTCCAAGAGAATTAATCAACCAAGTGCAAGAAAATAAATAGGTCTTAAGTGCGAAAACACTAAGGGACAAAAAGGTAAACGGGATTCGATCACTCATCAAGTGCGGAAATTCATTTAAGTACTCCTGACGACGCAATTTCAGACAAGACCATAAACATACTATTCAACTAAAAAGAACAAAGTGATTGGTGCAAAATCAGCCTGCAACGAGGGTGTGCTTGGGTCCCAGGGGGTGAATAAATCAGGCTTATGAACCTTAGATCAGGCAGACACTTAGGCCGAGACAGACAAAGCCTCAGATCTTCTGAAGCTAGTGTCAATCACACTGCCAGGTCTTGGGCCCAACAGTTGAGTGATTACCCATACATTGCCAGATCAGAAACAAGCGATTCAGAGATGTCCTATCACATGGAGAGATCAGTAGGTAGTTCAGGGTTGGCATATCTAGAAAAGCCAGAGGGGCCTTATAAGACTCAATTGGAATATATCAGGACGAATCGTCTAGGTGCTCGCATCTACGAAGACGGACTGAGAAGATCAGTGGTCCAGATTAAGAACCCCGACCAACCCCATGGAATAGACTACCCGGTAGTCAAGTTTGAGAATGGAGCATACCTAGATAAAGAGGGGACTATATATGTAGTCACCACTCTTCCCGATAGAACTGATGAGTTTGGGAATGTGATTGCGGAGGCCGACTTGGGAGATATAGAGCAAGGGAACTTAGAGAGAGAGCCAAGAACTCCCCGTGGTAAGTCTGTCTTGACCAGAATCATGACTCCGGAATGGATTCCCCAAGATAATAAAAGCATAGATCTGCTTTTAAATCGGGAAACCGATGAGGCTTTTTGGAGATATAGAACTTCTCAACCTCAGGAGGGGAACACCCTCCCAATCTACGAGTTTAAGGACCCTGATAGTCCAGGCCAAGTAACCTACCTAGACGCTGCATCAGAGAGAATCTTCGTGGTCACTGAGCAGGGCAGACATGCCTACACTTGGAAGGGTGAATTGGTCTTTCCCCAACCAAGGTCTAATGTATCCTTTGGCCATCAAGGAGCTGGGACCTCCCAAGCTCATGGCGCTCAAAGAGATAGAGGTAGAGACAAACCTGAGGTAAGTTTTGCCAACTCCCTGGGAAGAGAAAGAACGGGAACAGAAAGGAATAGAGTAGAAACTGAGAGACATAGAACCCCATGGAATCACCGGGACATTGATGATTTTCCTTTGCCAAGGCCGAGAGAACACACTAGGACCCTACGACCAACCCAACTTTTAAAGTCCATGAAGAATTATTTCGATGGCACGGGAGACCCTTATGACCATGTGGCCGAATTTCGACAAGTGTTGAAAGCTGAACAAGTGGAGGACCTATTCACACAATATAATGCTTTCGGTCTAACCCTTAGGAACACTGCCCTTACGTGGTTCCAACCACTAAATGAGAGGCATTTCAGAAACATAGACCAACTCTTAGAGGCATTTATTGTCGAGTTTTCTAAGAGTGGAATCAGGCATAACACCTCCTCACTAATTCATAGTTTCAAACAAACACCTCAAGAGACGGTCAGACTAGCTGGAAGAAGATTTAGACAGTACCTGGAGAGATGCCCTATGCCAGAGTTACCCACACCAGCCAAACAAGTGGCCTTGTTCCTAGATGGATTGTTGAGCACTAAGCTCAGGTCATATGTGTACCTGAAGGACCCTAGAACGATAGAGGAATGCGTGCGCATGTGCATAGACATTGAGGACAATCTAGGTGAAGAGTTAGAGCTATCAAAAATCTATAAGGATTCTGATAGCTCTAGTAAACAGACATCTGGTCAATCCACATCCATCGAGGAACTTGCAGAGAAGGTAGCCCAAAAACTAGGTGTCTCTAGTAAGCAAATTCCTAGATTTTCCCCAGTTAAGCGGTGTTACAATTGTGGCGGTGAACATATGGCAAGTGTGTGCCCCATTATGGCCCAACCTCAGGTGAATCCTAGTAGCCAGTACTGCACCATAGAGCGCAGGTATACCAATCACACGGCACAAGACTGCCCATATAACAAACCAACTGTTAGGCAAAATTATCCTCAGCCATATCCGCAACATGGGAGGTACCAGAATCAGTACCCATCACCACAATACAACAGACCACAACAAACTTATCAGCCACCTTATCAAGGGCAGCAGAGACCTCAACCAGTCCTAGTGCAGCAACCCCCTGCTCCAACCAATGTGATCCCAGTAAAATATGCCTCTACTGAAGAAAATCCGAATAGAGCCATAGTTCCAGTCACCCCATTGCTATCAGACAGTGATCCAAGTGACCATAGTTTTGACTCCACATATATTGATAGCCCACAGGCTTACTACATGCAGTCACCCGAGCATAACGAGTCATACTACTATGAGGACTCAAGTGAAAATAGTGGGGAACCGGAGTATTCTAATGTCATGTACACAAACCCCAACTCTAGACCTCAACCTAGGCAGGTACGACCTCCATTTCCTAGAGGGCCATGCTTCAGATGTCAGGGAGATCACCTTATACGTGATTGTCCACTGCCTGCCCCTACACAGCCTCAGCCAGTAACCATTCAGGGCTTTTGTCAAGACTGCGGGAAAGAGCATCTCCTACGAGATTGCCCAAAAAACCCCAGTAACATGCCTAAGATCACTCCTATCAATGTTGTGGGATTAGTTGTAGACTCCATAGGAAGCGTGACTTCCACTGCACCTGTGCAGGTGATCACAAGAGCCCAGGCACTTCAACAACACCAAGGTGTTGGTCCCGAACAGAGCCCCGAGGTGAGTGAAACAGAGAGCATAACCAAAAAGAGGACTAGAGCCTAGAAGGAGAGTCGTGAAAGGATGAAGAGGCAATGGGCAAAAAAGATAAACGAACTTGAAGAAAGCTTGAGAGAAACCAAGGCAAAAATCACAGAGATCACATCTCAACCGCACTCCCACACACTTCCACCACTACCTCCCCCACCACCCTCCATTCCTCCACCCTCTAATACACCCCACGTAACCCACCCACCACCCCGAGTAGGATCAGTATTAGCAGACCCCACTCCTGAAGGCTTGGACATGATGTTCAAGGCCTACCAGGCTCGACTTCAAGAAGGGCCAACAGCTGCAAACCTAGACAGGAGTTACCCTAGAGCCGACTTAGAGATTGAACGAATGAAGATGTGCATGAAAATGGTAGAACAAGCTCAAGCTATACTTGAGACTAGCCAAAAGTTCAATCAGACAAACTCTGTCAAGCCAGAGTTGCATTTCCAAGGCTTACTAGAAAGATTAGAGCAGTTGGTAAACAAATCACAAGTTTCTTTACCTCCACAGGCTCAACCAGTTGTTGAAAGAGGACGCTCACCACAAATGGTAGCTTATGTTCCTAATTCTACGGATGCTGGAATACCTCCTTCAATACAACAGTACTCTCCAGAGTTCTTGCGGGAAATACAAGAAGAGAAATGGGCCAAGGAGAAGGGTGATTCCCCTCCTATTCCTGAGATTGATGACCTTCATGATCAATTTCCCCAAGACATTCCCTCTATCTATGGGGATCAAGCAGAGCAACAAGAGGATGAGAGATTAGATTTTGAATCTAATTCTTTACAAGAGTTGCCTCAGTTCACAGGCCCATGGGAATCTGAATCTCTCCAGATCAGAGCGCCCACTATATTGGTAAGAAATGAAGACTCAGTGATTCCCAAGAACACTGATATCGTGAAAAACACTAAGGTTCAATGTCACCTCACTGTAGAGGAGCTGCTCAAGGCAAAACCGGAGCTCTGGAATCATGTGAAGGATCAGGTTCCAGAACTTGAATCCAATTTATCAAAAGTAGGCTCTAAGCAGAAAGTTCCCGAGATACCTCTCGACAAGATAGGAGACATGAGCGAAGGTGAAGAAGGTAACACTTATCTTCCGATCACCTATCAAGGTTACACAACCAAAGCAATTGTGGATTCGGGTGCGGGAGTTGCTATCGCAACTACCTCCTTGTGGAAACGATGGGGCAAACCCACCTTAAGACCAACGAGAATGAAACTTCAAATGGCAGATGGTCATTTTGAAAGACCTCTCGGATTGCTTGAAGGGATAACTCTAACCACTTGTGGTGTGGAGTTTGCACATACGTTCGCTATATGTGATTTTGAGAAGAATAATGTTTACGAGATGATCCTAGGAAGACCTTTCCTACGACAATTGCAAATAGTACAGGATTGGGGAACCAATTCCTTGTACTTACAGCACTTAGGGGTCACCACCAAGGTCAATCTGAAGGATCACACCTTCAGAGATGTACCACCCCTACAGTGGAATCCTATCCACAAAGCAAGGGAAGATTCTATCTCCGTGCATTCTGGGAGTTCACCTGAACCATCCTGGCTGCATGAAGATACTCACTTGTGGATGTGCAAGGTCGCGGAGGAAGAGGAAAAGCGCCGGAAAGCGAGAGAAGAAGGAACTTCCCCAGGAGATAGACCAATAAAAGACCCAGCCTATACACCGATGATATTTCCAGATGAGGAATTTGAGCCTCATGGTTGGGCAGAAATCTTAGCTACCATGGACATTGCAATCAATGAAGAACAATGGACACCTCATTGTGATGAGGAGGGCTATGATATTTCAGTGTTCATGTGTCAGCCCTTGTTGGAAGAGTGTGATCCTAGCGAGTCCATAGAAGAAGAAGAGAGTGACGATGATCTAGAATCCATTGTGATGGATACCTACTTTGACTCAGAGGAACACTACTTAGAAGACCTAGGGGTGTTAACCCAAAAGGAAGAAGAACCCCTTGCGAGCATTAAAACAATAAGTCCAAAGGAAGGAAGTGAAGGAGGTCAAAAGAAAAAGAAAAGGAAAGTAGTGAGACAAGAAGAGGAAGAATCATTGTTTGAAGTACCAGAGAAATTCAAGAAATATGAAGTGGAAGACCGGAAAATTTTGGTACGAATGCCTAAGAGAGAGGCCATTACAGGAGAAGCATATGACAATAAAGAAAAGACCAAAAAAATTGTGGTGACCATTGAAGGGAACGAAGAGCGATGTACGTACATAGGAGACGACCTAAGTGCAGAAGAAGAAGCAGAGCTTGTAGCTCTATTAAGGGAATATAGGGATGTGTTTGCATGGCATTATAGAGACTTGAAAGGAGTAGATCCAGAGATCTGCTCTCATACGATTCCGATGACCGCCGAAGCTAAGCCCACCAAACAAAAACCCTACACATATAATGACAATTATGCGGCCAAAATAAAGGAGGAAATTGGCAGGCTGATTGAAGCCGGATTCATCTATGAGATTGAGCACACTGAATGGGTGTCCCCTATTGTAGTGGTGCCCAAGAAGAATGGGAAATTGCGAGTGTGCATTAACCTTAAAAAAGTTAACGCCGCTACGATTAGAGACAGTTATCCACTTCCCATCACCGAACATCTTTTGGAGCGTGTTGCAGGCAAGGAAGTTTACAGTTTCCTTGATGGATTTTCAGGTTACAACCAAGTAGCCATTGCCCCCGAAGATCAACACAAAACGGCCTTTGCCACAGAATGGGGGATCTTTGCATTCCGAGTGATGCCATTTGGGCTCACCAATGCACCTGCAACATTCCAAAGACTCATGTGTCATGTCTTCAAAGAGTTCTTGCGAAAGAGCTTAGAAGTATATGTGGATGATTTGTGCGCTCATTCCCAAGAGAGAAGTTACCACATCCCTGAACTTAGGCAAATCTTCAACAAGTGTAGAGATTATCGAGTGTGTCTGAATCCAGAGAAGTGTGTGTTTATGGTACGCCAAGGTAAGATCTTAGGTCACATTGTTTCGAAGAATGGAATATCAACAGACGAAGACAAGGTGAGAGCAATAGCAGAGTTGGCCAGACCAAGAAATGTGAAAGAGGTACAAGCCTTTATGGGCCATTGTGGATATTACCGTAGATTTATCCACATGTATGCCATCATAGCTAAACCTCTTTATGGGCTGTTAACGAATTTTGAATGGAATGAGGAATGCGAGACTTCCTTCAATGAGCTGAAGAGACGTTTGTGCACAGCACCAATATTGACTACTCCGGATTGGAGCAAACCCTTTCATGTCCATGTGGATGCCTCCAATCATGCAATAGGATGTGTGCTAGCACAACCCACAGGTGAAGGAAACCTAGATTTGCCGATAGCATATGCTAGTAGGCAATTAAATGCAGCTGAACGAAATTACACCACAACGGAGAGAGAAGGCTTAGGCATGATATATGCTGTGAAGAAGTTTAGACACTATCTATTGGCCAATAAGTTCAAGTTTTTCACTGATCATCAAGCGCTACTATATTTGGTCAATAAACCTTGCAATACAGGTCGCTTAGTAAGATGGTTCCTCTTACTAATGGAATACGACTTTGAAGTTGTTGTCAGGAAAGGTAGAACCCATCTTAGGGCAGACCATCTTTCTCGCATCACTTCAGGAGAGCCACCGCAAGGAGTGTCTGACGAATTGCCCGATGCTTATCTGTTCAATTTAGAAGTTGTTCCTAAATGGGCAAATAAGTTGGTACCAGTCCTAACCTTCGGGCCTGCAAATAAAAATGTTAAGACAAGCAAAGAGGAAATTGTAAAATCGCTAAAGTATCAAATATTAGCCGGAAGTATGTACAAGCAAGATAACGAGGGCGTATTAGCTTGTTGTGTCGAGGATGATGAACATGCTAGTTGGCTGCAACAAGCCCATGAGGGGCTGCTAGGGAATCACTACTCTAAACAACGAACCATGCAGAATCTAAAACGCTTAGGAGTATATTGGCCTAGCATGGACAAAGAAATACAAGAGTGGATCCAGAGCTGTCCAGGGTGCCAGGAGAGACCCCCAGTGGAGCATGCCACTCTTTATCACATGTCATTAATCCCAGATTGGAGTGCTCCACTGGTCGAGTTCATGAGATCGGGAACATTACCCAATCAGGCTAGTCTTGCAAGAAGACGGAACATGGAGCAAGAGGCTCAAGACTATGCCTTAGTAGGGGATAACCTATACAGAAGAGGCAAGGATGGTTACCTAAGACTGTGCGTACATGAATCAGACTACCTGAAAGTCTTAGAAACGGCACACAGCGGTGTTGCAGGTGGACACTTTGGGCCTGACAGAGTAATTAAGACCATTCTATTCTCAGGACTGTGGTGGCCCACTCTTCATATGGATGCACATACTTATGTGAAGAGTTGTGACACATGCCAACGTGCCCAATATCCGACAAGAAAAGATGAAATGCCCTTGAGGCCAATGATGGGAGGACGTGCATTTTCAAAGTGGGGTATAGACTTTGTAGGTCCCATCAACCCCCCAGCTAGGAACTCCCATGCAGAGTATATTATTGTAGCCACAGATTACCTTACAAAGTGGGTGGAAGTAAAAGCCACGACAAAGAATGATGCTCAAACGACGGCTAAATTCTTATTCGAAAATGTGTTCACTAGATATGGGTTACCAATAGAGTTGGTTAGTGATAGAGGTACGCACTTCTTGAATGAGGTCATTGAAAATCTCCTTCAAGAATTCATGGTGGTACATAAGAAGTCTGCACCCTATCACCCGCAAGCTAACGGACAAGCCGAGAGCACGAATAAGATCCTGTGTAACGTATTGACGAAACTGGTCAATAATAAACGCTCTGATTGGGACAAACAACTTCACCATGCTGTTTGGGCATACCGAGTTGCTTACAAAACGGTACTCAATGCCACCCCATTTCAGATGGTCTTCGGACAAAATGCGGTGCTACCCTTAGATTTCCTAATTCCAGCTTTAAGAGTAGCACAAGAGCATGAGTGGAATGGACACGAGTTGTCCTCGAGGATCTTTGATCTAGAGCGCTTAGGTGAGACGAGGCTACGAGCAGCAGCAGGTATCTATGCTGCAAAGAAACGGCAAAAGGCATACTTTGATGCCCATGTGAAGGATAAGGGCTTGAAAGCAGGAGATCTAGTGTTAGTCTACACATTGAAACAACACGCAAGAAAGCTAGAGAAGAGAGGCTACGGACCTATGATCATTAATAGGATCTCCACGAGTGGAGCAGTACAACTAGCCACTTTAGAGGGGGATGTCCTCCCAAACTATATTAGCGGATGCAGAGTCAAGCTGTATCAGGAACCCCTCACGGAGGAGATGCTAAGCCGACTCAATATTGCTAAGCAACGTAAAGAGGAGGAAAAACGAATTCGAGAGGAAGCACAGGCAGAGGCCTTAGAACGTATCAAACGAATGAAGTTGAGAAGACAAGGAAGGGACCAGCCTATGACTGACACTGAAGAGTCTCCAGACTATCACATGGCCATGTGTGAGGCTTCAGGTGGACGCACCCATAAGATAGTAGACCGACGACCTTTTCTGACCCTAGAAATAGGACAAAAGGACAGCACAACAAGCGTGAGGGCTTTAATTGATTCAGGAGCAGCCACAAGTGCAGTTCGGCTTTCTTACTGCCAGCAGCTGCAGTTGGAGGTAAAACCCATAGAAGCATATCTGATAGGATTAGGAGGTGTTGAAACCCCTTGTATGGAAGAGGTGGATCTTCCCCTCTACATACAAGAGGTCCTCATGCAAGTAAAAGTGCTAGTGTGTGAAGACGAGGATCTGACCGAACCGCTTATATTGGGCCAAGACTGGATCTATGATCACGCAGTCAACCTGAACCTAAGAAGTGGACTTCTTCAGGCTTGGGTAGGCCAAAGTCATCTCACGATTGAATTAGAAAATCAAGCACTCAAACCAATAGAACAGGCAACAACTCCTGGTCCCTCCAGGAATCCACACGAAGATAACCACGATGTGCTTGTCCAAACTTCTATGGTGCAGAGAAATGTCAATCTTACTGAAGGCTCAGGAGCCAAGAAGGAGTTCCTAATTGATCCAAAGAAGATTCTAAACGAACGGACCGAACATCACTCTATACGAAGGAGACCGCTGATCAAGAGGAAGGAGCGCCAACCCGCGCAACATGGAGCATCTCGTGGCGTGAAGCAGATCCGGATACGCAAGGATGGGAGACCCACAGCTCCAATCGCAGATTCTCAAGGAGACAAGAAACGAGCCTCACAATCAAGGAACAAAGCTAAGAAGCCCCCTAATATAACCCCTAGGCACACCATCTCTATTTGGGTTCCTAAGCGGTCAATGAAGGCCATCCCTAATGCTAGACAGATATGGGTGCCCAAGGCTAGCTTACAAGCCCAAATTACTTCAACTACAGGCACAAGGATGAAGCAGCTCTCACAAGCACTCTTGGCCAACAACTCAGGAAGTGACAGGATACCTACACCTCTCACTGTCCACACTCCCATCAACCCCAGGAATGTCTGGAAATGGGTACCCACAAGATCCCACATACATCACACTCTCAGACCGAAATCTTCACATGTCCTTAGCTCTAAGAGCTACGACTCCTGTATCAAAGTGTGGAGAATTAAACGGTGTACTAAACCCCCTGACCCTATTCTGTAAATCCGTCCACACTAACGTAGAAGCATTCCGAGCCCATTGCATAACCAAAGTATGCATCTAGGATGACACTGACCTTTAATCACCACTCACACATATCATAAACACCTCACCACTAATCACTGACCTCCGGGATTGTCGTGTTAGTATTGTGAAGGGAACACCATTACATCCTGTTTCCTATGCAACACTAATGTGCCTTTCGTCTTCCAGCAGATAAGCGACCTACTCTCATGGCAACCGCGGCAGGCACAAGCTCTCAGGCAGGATCTGGTGCCCCTATCAACTGGGATGCCATGCCAGTGGAAGCTCCACCAACGGCTAGGCCTGAAGAATTCTTGAATGTGCGAAGGATCCCTATTCCAGATCCACCCAGTGGGCTAACTGAAAGAGTAAAAGGGCACTCCCATTGGTTCAATGAAATGCCAGGGGATTTGGGAGACGCGGACCACATCTGGGAGTCCAAGATGGAGTGTGGAGGGGTTTGGTGGACCTTCCAATTCTTTTCAAGAGAATTTGAGGCCTTACAAAATGCAGCCCCCCTTCAAGAGATCTGGCGAAAGGCAGGACTGCAAACTTACTTCAGTGCAGCTCTACCAAAACCTGACTTCCTCAGGTGTTACTACTTGATTGCCACGATGAAACCTACCGGGGATAAAGATCACTCAGGCACATTCTGGGTGCCCTCCTTATCTAATCTGGAGGAGATGAGGAAGTTTGAACTAAATGTAACATTAATCAGGGAAGCCCTTCAAATGTATGGCACTCATGTGCCTTCAGATCGCGACCCCCTGATACCAGAATCAATGAAAAGCAATAGAGTCAAGAAGCTCAAAGACATGTGCGCCCTCACCCCCAACATCGCCATACCCCTGCGGATGTGCCTCCAGCACTTCGCATTTCCAGCTCAAGACCGTTTCACTCAGCCTCACAAGAAGATATGGTACGGACTGTATTTGGCAGAGACCGGCAGCTTGCCCATTAAGATGCCAGTATGGATCTTAGATCAGGTATATGAGGCAGGCAAGCGGGGGGTGAGGAAACCCACTCTACATGGTTGCTGTGCGTTGACTAGAATCATCTACAGATGTCTGGCGTACGATGTACCAGTTGCGCGAGCCCTAAAGTATGCACATCTGGAGTTGTTTAAGGGGCGAAAGTCAGGGAGTCAGCCTGCAAAAAGAATGCGTGGATCCCTTTCACAAGTCTTGATCCCTCCAGCAACCACTACCGAAGTCTCCACTAGAGCGGAAGCCCCGGTGGCACCAATCATAATCCATCTCCAGGAGTCTCAACCAAGAGAGGTGGTACAGCCCACTCCCTCTGCCCCTCCGCTACCTACCGAGGCAGAATTCGCAGCGATGGCCACTTTCACCGAAGACCCAAATTTTGATTTTGAAACATTTCTGCAGACGGCTCATCTATCAGACAGTGAAGGTTGCCCTGACAATATCGATCCGGGGACATCAACCCAAAGAGAACATGCACGAGGTGAGACAAGCAGCGTACAGGAGCTAGGAGTGACACAACCTCCTCCAAGTCCAAACACACAAGCTCAAGAGCAGGCACCAAGGAATAACCCAGAAGAGAGTGAAGACGAAGCCCCTGCATATACGGCACAGCTCAAACGATTATACCAGACAATCAAGCAGGTACAAAGCCGCCATAAAATGTCAGAAGAAGCAAATAGGGCCCTAGTAAACCAGATGTTACAGTCAGAGCATATCGACCCCCAATTTGTAGAATCGCTAAATCTTTTGGCGGACACCTGTGGCATCAGTGAAGCATTGAGAACCTTGGTCTGTCAAGAGAACCCTGCTTATGATCAAAGAAGAATTGATACGCGGCCGCGACAAGGAAAGATGATTCAGATGGAAGTATCTACCGCGCTAGCTACGTCCACATCAGAAGATGTTCACATGATTAGCCCTAGGCCCAATAATGAACCGGAGGAAATTACGCATGCACCATCCCCCCCATCATCCCCTATCCCACCCTCAGAGCCTCTCTCCACTTATTTTTCTACACAACCATTCTCCTCCTATAGTGAGACCATTGTACACACCCCCGTTTCTACTCTCCTTCCTTCACCCTCATCCATTTCTGTCACTCAGATTTTTGAACCCCAACTAGGTCACCCTTCCTTCCTCCATGCCTTTGGACAACCATCTGTCACTAGTCAGACTCTTTCCCTTCCCTTACCCTCCACCCTTCCATTTCCTCCCTCCCAAACTATACCTACTCCATCTCTTGTAACTGCCTCGGGCACCACACTATTCACCCAACCCTCCTTGTGGACCCAATTTGTAAACATTCTTCGACAGGTTGAGGAACATAAGAAAAAGTCCCTTCCCCAAAGTCACTTCCCCACATTCACAGCCACCACTATCACACCACCCACCATCTCGGTGTTCACATTTCACGAATCACACTCACTCATGTCCGATCCCATGGACATCTCACCATCCGCTGGATCACCCACCACCACTGTTCTCACAACACCATCACAGGTTATTACACTCACATCACCACTTCCACACACAGTAGGCACAACATCCACTTTCCCCATTCCCACTTCCCAACCCCCTGCATCTTCCACCTCATTTAGTCTTGCACTCGACACGATGCTTGAAGCTGCCACTCAGCTCAAGCAAGAATATACATTATTGGAAGAAAATAACAAAGGGCTTTGCACCCTCTCAGCAACACTCCAAGAGCGTGTCACTGCTTTGGAGTTCATTCATACGGAGTCACAACGCAAGATCTCTGCCCTCGAACAGGCAAATGCGCAACTCAAGGCGAGACATATGGAAGAGAGCAAAGCCATGGAGGAACAGCTGCGCGATCAAATGGGCCGCAATGCACGGCTTCAACGAAATATGGCTTTGCTACGACGACATCTAGCGGCAGCTCAAGAAGAGAACAGACGGCTTCAACAACAAAACCAAGAGAATCTCGAGGCGGCCATGGAGAACACCCCGGGAGCACCCATAGACCCGGTCAAATTTCAAGCGGTCCCATCAGAGAGCATACAACAAATATTGGAAACGTATGCCAATTTGTTAGAAGCACATGATCAGCTTGCCGACCAGCTAAAGGACTTGCAGAGACCCCAAGAGTCTACACCACACCGACAGGAGCATAAAGAAATGACAGACGCTGCTACTTCAACCGAACCTGAACCTTCAACGCCCAACGACGTGCTGGAGTTACGGCAGCAGATTGCAGAATTAAAACTGAAGTTGATGCAGTACGAACGACCCCCTTCCCCACCAGAGCAACCGTCAGAAGAAGAAGCAGTTACCATCCCAGTGGAGGAAGCATTAGTCGACGCCTACGAGCCTCAACCATTCCCAGGAGGACGCGTAACAGAAGAAGGTCAAGATACCTATGAGGAACCCCCATCAGCATGGATGAAACAAGTAGAGGAGATGGGGCAAACTCATCAGGAGCGGATATCCACTCAGATGCTGGCAATGAAGGCCATTGAGGACACCATCCTTCACTCAGAATACTTCAGACACATCGCCCCTAGACGCCTTATCACTAGTTCAGAACTGCAATACAAGCCCTATTTTGTACTGTTAGCTGACTACAATGCAGAAATCAAACGGGTCACCAACAAGTGCCCCACATTTGCCACACAGTTCGAACCAGAAGACATACCAGAAGCGGCACGAAAAGGGGTCATATTCCAACCAACGTGGAGGCAAAAGTTACTCGAAACTTACCCAGAAATGCTTCGAACATGGGATCATGCCCCCATGCATTTGAGGTACAATCCGTGTCTTGGGCCAGTGCAAAGACGCCGATCATGGAAAGCTTTTGCCATCAAGGTTCAGAATAACGCAAACTGTAAAGAATGGCTCAATTACCCCGCTATCGCCCCCCCAACCGGTACTCCTACAGTGTCATACATGATTGCAACCATCAGACATTGGATACCACGCCTCCACCCTATGCCAGATGTCGCTGCCCAGATGATGCTCAAGATCTTCGACATGATGCAGGTCGTACTCAAAACTTTTCGCAATGTATGCCGTATTCAACCTCCTATTCCCGGGTTTATTAATGGTAATTACGACCTGCTATATGATATGAGCACAACCCCGAGCATACGAGTGGCTTACGCATGGCATGCACGCATAAGATATCTCCCTGCCTGCTACAAGCAAACATTTGACGATATGTTCACCACGGGGTTTTGGGAAGCACATTCAGAGGTATTTGCGCCACGGCCTACGCATCTACTCCATCTCTTTGCATGCGAACAAACGATGCATTCTGAGCTTTACACGATGCCACAACCTGACATGCCTGGTACAGTGGATTGGGAGGCTTTGCAACGAGATCTAATCAGAGGTTTAAAAATCAAAGAACAAGAATTGGCAACCGACCTCCTGCAACAATACATTGATCAAACGGCGGAAAAGAGGTCTGTCAGAGGCGACAGACCCTAGGGGGGGGAGAGTGTTGACAGGATGCGGGAAGAAGCAAGTATGGACACACATGAAGATCTAGCACTGAGGCAACTTATTTTTTTTCAAAACCCCCACATCATTCTAAAGTGATTCTCATCACTACGAACCCTTGTAAATATCATTTCACCTTTTTGTAGCTCCATTTTGTACAAGCCGAGGAGTCCTCGAGCTTGGGGAGCCTTAGATGTAGTTGCCTGTCAATTTTCATAATTTTTAGATCTCGTTTGGGCCCTCAAATAAGCCCCGGAACCTAATTTTTAACTAGGCCGGACACTAGGTCTGAACAGGGCCAAAGCTAGTCAAGAACTATAAATAGAGCTAGAGAGCTCATTTCAGAGGTTAGCTTCTTGTAGTTTGAGCTTGTATGAGAACTTTCTTGCAATAGAAGTGATTCCATTGTCTTCCTCTCTTTGATCTTACTGTGTGTGCGCGTGTGTGTGTATGTGTGTGCATGCTTGTGTGCTTCTCACTCACACACTTGTGCTTCCACTTGCTCGTGGTCTTCATACCATCCTCATGTCTTCCCGGATTGACATTAAAGGAGGTGCTACTCATCACTGAGCTACACTCAAGTAGAATCAAGATGATCTCACTTAGGAGTAGAATCAAATTCAAGATTTGAGATCCCACTATAGTTCACCAACACTATCACACTCATATACAAATCCATAGTCTCAACCTAGATATGACCTCACTCATCCTCTAACAATCAAGTTAAAAGGATTATTGAGAGCCTCCCATGATAGAAGTATAGTTGGACCAGCAAGAAAACGTTACGACCAATGACACCCACATGGGAATTCAAAAAGGAAGAGCCAACCATGTGCCAAAAAATAATAGAGGTAGCTCAAAAGTTTCTAGAAAACGTTCCTAACATTATTCTTACAATAGGAATGCAAGAAAAACATTTCGTTCATCAAAGCTCATCAATTGAAAGAGCTAGTCGCTAAAGCCCAAGAGAGTCTAATCGAACTAGACCCCATCCAAACTAATGCTCCACTTCTAATAGAGGTCATTGTAGTATTAGACATGGAGGGTTCTTGTCAAGGTTAGTTCTCGGAGATAATTCTAGAGCCCAAATGGAAGACGGAGGCCTTATCACAAGTGAAATCTCCATTTTCAGAGCTTCAAAAATGTATGAGATCAATGACAAGTGACTTCAATGAGCCTATCATTCTAATGTCACAGAACAATGAGGAAACTCATTTCCAATATCTAATGCAATATCTATGAGATCAGAAAGAAGATTTTGAATGTAAAAATACAACTACTTTGAATTTGATGCACTCTTCCAAATGGTAGAACAAGGGCACAAATTCATACATCCATGAGATTCCTTTTGAAAACATTGGAGATTGCAATGAAGGAGATGAGAGAAATACTCTTTTACCAACAATGTATAGCAATGTAACTACAAAATCAATTTTAGACTTAGGTGTAGGAGTAATGATTTTTCCAAACTTACAACCCATTAGAATGCATCTATACCTAGGTGAAATACATATGGAGAGATAATTGGGTGTCCTTTAAAACATTGTATTGTTTAATTGTGTAATAGAATTCAAGCACCCCATTGCTATTTGTGCCTTTCACAAGGCAATCAACTAAGAACTTCTCCTATGGAAACCATTTCTAAGGAAAATGGAAGTCAAAGATAAATTTGCAAAACAATGCCTATAAAGATGCAACAACTCTCCAATGGTGAGAGATAATGAATGATGAGAAGAAAAAATCTACAAAATTTAGAAGTTCCAGTCAGCCAACCGAGATGCACAAAGACACAAGTTTTTGGTTGTGTCAAGAAGGACAATAAGGACCAAGTTAACCACCACAAAGATCAATTTTGGATCCAGGTTATGTACCAACCTCCTCTTTGTGAGAGGTTGAATTTGACCCTTTGATATGGAATCATATCTTAATTTCCATCAAAGTTGCCATAAAGGAAAAAACACTCACATCATTGTGATGTAGATGGCTGTGAATTGGATGTTTTTATGGTGAGTGCTATTAAAAATCGAGTGATGGAACTCCTAAGACCTATTTATTCATGGGAAGGCCCTACTTTAACTAAGAGGATTACATGTGTGATCTTGGCACTCGTATAAATCCTTGTAACATGGATGAGCCTACTTGCACCATTTTTCAAGCCCATGAGAAAATATTGTCAAGTTTGTGAGCATTTTAAGAAATAAAAAATAGAGGAGTGCAAGATAGTTTGTTCAATGTGTAAGCAAGAAAAGATAAAGGGAGAGAGCTATTATAATAAAGAGTACACTAAGAAGGTCTTCATAATAGTAGAAGATATTAAAGAAAGGTTCTCATACATTGCAAATGATTTGTCAAGTTCCAAGGAATAAGATCTCATACATTTCCTAGGAGAATATGAAGATGTCTCCACCTTGACATATAAAAAATTGAAGGGAGTTGATCCAAACATCTGTACTCATCAGATTCCTATAGCACTAGATGCTCAACCATCTAAATAGAGACCATCCACATTCAATGAGACCTACTCTTCAAAGATAAAATACGAAATTGATAATTTCCATGTCATCCACGAAATTAAGCAGAAAAGTGGGTATCATATATAGTGATTGTGCCAAATAAGAACAATAAACTACATGTTTATTTTAGTCTCAAGAAAGTGAATGCAAACACTACCAAGAGCTATCCATTACTAAGCATATCTTTTGCTAGAGAGGGTAGCTAGAAAAGAGGTCTATAAGTTCTTAGATGGTTTCTCTCGTTAGAATCAAGTTCCTATTGAACTAGAACATCAATGTAAGACTAGATTTGCAACCAAGTGGGCATATATGTCTTTTAGGTAATTCAATTTGGATTAGTCAATATCGAAGCTACATTTCCAAGGTTGATATGCTAAATGGTCATGGAATTTCTTCGCAAATGCCTAGAAATATACCTAATGAAGTTATGTGCATATTTAAATGAATGAAAAGAGAATTTTTCAAGAACTTAGAAGGTTATTTGACAATGAAAGAAAAGTTGGAGAAGCTTGGAGAGGCTTGGAGAGTAGAGGAATCAAGTGGTAAAGTTGGTCCAACAAACTAGCATAGGACCAGCCCTAGCTCTTTGGATATCTAAATTAGGCCTTGTAGGCTTGTGGTTAGTGCAATAAAACCCAGTAGGTACTTTGGAACATCAAGAAGAATAGGTCGATGAAAAATAGATAACTTGCACCTTGAATAGCTCATAAAAACCTTCAAAAAATGGATGGAAGTTGTGAATTCAAAGACTAAGAACAGCCAACATAGTAAGAATTGGAAAACTTCCTCTTAAGGGAGTTTCATACATAGGCTTGGCTTGCTATTATGCATAAAAACTCTAATTCATAACAACTATATAAGGAACAATCACCTTAACACTGAACTGGTGTCATCCTGTTTTTTCAAGGATGTGCAAAGACCGAACCCGAGATTGTAAAACTTGAATTTATCTAAGCTTTATGAACCTAAAGACTTGAAACTTTGTATACATAAACTAGGCAGAGTTATATCTTTCCACTAAATGCTTTAACATTGGATTTGGAGCTTTTTAGAGAGAGCAATAATCTCTACAAGTTGAGTGAGTTTGAGGAAGAAGGAGCGTAGAATAGAAATGGCACCAAGCAATGGCCAAAGAGTATATGTATTTCTTCAAATCAACAATCTTCTTAATGTACAAATGGTTTGGAGTCTTTGTATAGTCTCTTGAGGATATGAACACACCTTTTCTTCATGAATTGGAATTCAAAATTAGGCAGGTTTGGTAGTTGAGATTGATTGGAATCTTTTCCTACAACCTAAGAAAAGAGAAAGTTGAGGTCATAGCTACCTTTCTTGATTGATGGAGAATCAATCTCAACCACTTCTAACTTGTGGCTTTTAGGCCTTTTACCCTTTTCTTTTAAAAAGATAAATACTTTTGAAATTACATAAGAATGTGATCCTATGATCAAACTCTCAAAACAATAAATGAATGCAAATAAAACTCTATAAGGAGTATATGTGGCATCATTCAAATGATGGATTTGATGAAGGTCATATTCACCTCAAGCATAATGAAAGCTTGATGTTCCAATAGCTCCCCCTCAATCTAAAGTATGCTTGAGAATTCATTCTCTGATAGGTTGAATACATACCATGGCTTTGAATCTACAAACTTTATCCCATCAAGTGCCTTTGTCATCATGTCTGCTACTTGCTTCTCAGTAGGAACAAATGAAATGTCAATTTCCTTTGCCATAAGCTTCTCTCTTAGAAAGTGGTAATCAACTTCTATGTGCTTTGTCCTTGGATGATAAATTGGATTTGCAGCCAAATGCATGGAACCTACATTATCTCCAAGTAGTTGAGATTTAGAGCTTACAAGTCCCAAATCTATGTATAACTCCTTGAGCCATATTGTTTCTTGAGTTCAAATAGTTAGAACTCTATATTTTGCTTTAGTTGAAGATAAAGCAATTTTTGGTTGCTTCTTGGAACTCCATGACACCAATTTTGAACCTACAAATTCTAACTATCCAGAGGTAATTCTTCTATCATCCTTTGCACCTGTGCAATCTGCATTTGAATAGATTTTAATATCCAAATTTGAAGAGTAATGATAATAGATACCTTCATTAAGTATCCCTTTGAGTTACTTGAGTACTCTCTTTGCGACATTCATGTGTGGCCTTCTAGGTGAGTCCATGAATTGACTAAGCACTCCCACACTATATGATATGTCTACTCTTATGTGAGTAGCATATATCAAGCTACCAACTAAGCTTTGATTCTCTCTAGGATCATCAATCTACTCACCTTCATAAACACTTAGTTTATGGTTTGATTCCAAAGGTGTACCTACAAGCTTTGTGTTCTCCATTTTGAAATTGAGAAGTAGGTCTTCAATGTATCTTCTCTGATATAGATACATCCCTTCATCTGTATAAATCACTTGCATATCTAGGAAACATGTGAGCTCACCTAAGTCACTGATTTTGAACTCCTCTCGCATGTGTCTCTTGATCCTTTGAATGCCATTTAGATCATCACCTATCACAATAATATCATCCACATATACACATAGATAGATAACCTCACTATGAGGTCCGAGTAATATTCTACTTTAAGGAATCCAGCATAAGCTTTAAAGTCTCTGGCTCCACCAATTGTGTGTCAGTTCGTACTGAACTAGCCACAATGACTTGACTCATCAGTGCATCAGTCTGCATTTGCAAAAAGGCTTCTTGTAAGTAGAATTTGTTGGCGATGGCCGCATCTTTGCTCAGCCTCATATCAGCAATTTGAGCATCAACTCTGGACAATCTTTCTGCTTGAGCACCTAACTACTTTTCTCTGTGTTCCAGCTCTTGAGCTTTATATTGAATTGTTTTATAATATGCATCCCTTTCTTTCATGATTCCTGCTAGTTCTTTCTTAAGCTGAATTGTCAGAGCCGTTCGTGCTTTTAAGGCACAATTCGCCTGAAAAAGATCAGCAGATGCGGTCTTTAATTCTGCAGTAGTCTGCTTGGCCAAGTCAGCCATTTCTTGTCCTTTCTGCACTACCTCATCAAGCTCGGTGCGAGTTTCTTCCAGCAAATTGCCGAGAGCAACCCGAGCATCTTCCTTGTCTTGCACCAATTGTTTAAACTGGTTGACCTCTTCATCGTGAGCGGATAAAAGGACATGCTGTTCATTTAACTCAGCAAGGGCTGCATCACATTGGGCAATCAGGTTGTCCTGCTCAGCGATCCAGGCTTGAAGTTGTTGAAGTTGAACCTGTAGGGCATGGTTCTCTACCTTGACCGCATTTGCTTCTTCCTGCAACGGAGTGATGTCGGCTTCCAGCAAGTCAACTTTACCTTGCAATTCCTGCCTGATATTCTCGGTTGCGAGTTTCAATTGAATAGGTAACTACTGGGAAAATTGGATCAGTAGGCGACCCATAGATTCTAGTTCATTAAACATCGGAGTCGGAGGCGGAAGAGCAGGAAGTGGTTGGGATGAAGAGGCTGAGAACAGGTGAGGAGAGGGTGGTGGAGAGTAGTCGGGAGAAGAGGATGGAGGAGTAGGTGCTTCACGAATGTCATTGGCGATGACACTCGTAGACACTGCAACAGGCTCAACAGAGTTAAGGGGCGGAGGAAGGGGAATGAGAGGATTCTGCACTAGGACTAGTCCGATTGTATTGTGATTTGGCACCTCAGCTTTGTCGAGCAGGACCTCAGCATTGGCAATCACTTCTGTGATGATTTCAGTGACAATTTCTTTCACAGTGGTCGCATCCTGCTGATGAGAATTTGCCCGAGAAGAGACCTCTTCGGATTTGTCCAGGGGTGCACCATGTTCCTGCTGGTTGAGGGGAGAAGAGGGAATGGAGGATTCAACATGAAGAGATGTTGCAGTGTCATGGAAGACTTCTGTTTCATGACCAACAGTTGATCCTTGCACCTGACTTCCAAAGGGGCTAACACATCTACGTTTTCGGCGAAATAGTTGGAACAGCTCTTCATCGTCGTCATCCTCGTCCTCGAGCATTTGAGTAGATTCTTCATGTAACAAGAAGGGAGCGGTTGGAGGAGGTTGCATGGCTTGGATCACCGGAAAGAGAAAGGTGAGAATATGGGGTAGCCAGGAACGAGGAAGGTCACCCTTAGTGACTTGTTTGATAACGGCTACACAGTCACGGTGAATGCACCGAAAATAGAAGGAGGTGAAATTGACATACTCACGAGAAGCCATATCTAGCATCAAATAGAATGGGCAGACAATACCATGTGTGTTTATGTAAATTCAGGGTGGCTATCCAAAATTGCAGAGCTGTACACTCTGGTTCAGGTCTACACAAAATGGCATACTCATTAGATGAGTGCCGGGGAAACAATTCTTGCATGATGGCCACGGAAAGAAGGGGACTATTCTCCAATCCTTCCCGAGGAAGTCAAAAAGCTTCAGCAAATGTAGCTAAAGTAATAATCACACAAGATGGTAAACAGGCAATGGGCCAACACTGCTCAATAGCAGGTGTGGCTGCGATGGTGGAAATGATATGCGCATGGAATGGTTCACACTCCACTGAATGCCAAGGCAATTCAGTGAAGGCCAGCAAACCATGAGTGCACAAATACTCACTCACTTTTGGAGTGAGGCCTGCACGGAAGGTGACGACATTCGTGAGAGCTTCCATGGCGCACAAGTAAACACGAGAATACAGAATACATAGAGCACACAATCACATAGACACAGTAGTGACTAACAGTGGAAAGAACACAATTAAGTAAGAGCACGAACAACATTAGGCAGCAAAAACCCTAATCATCGTGCAGTATTGGTGAGATATCCTTCATGATTATGGCATGCATGCATGCGCAACAACAGTAACACCGGGCGGCGATTAATCATAGTTAGATACCAAAACAAGGAAATTACAGTGAGTGTTCAACCGAAAGACGGAGATAAAGAGAAAAACAAGTGACATGCGAAAAAGACTAAGTACACATCACCGGTGATCAGACGGCTGGTGATATGGGCAAAGCTTAGAACCATTGATCACTTTTGGCAAGAGAACACCTCTTAAGGTCGCCAATCAAAAAGTTAATGGTCCCACTTGTTCAGCAATCCGGTGTGGACCGAACCACCGTAATTTAAATTTTTCGGCAGCACGGTTGGCTTTGGCATTATAAAATAAAACAAGTTGATCAACCGTAAAGACATGGGTTTTTAGAAAGCAGTCATGAGTACGGGCTTGACAAAGCTGAACGTCATGGAGATTCAAGAGGCTTTACCAGCGGTGTTCATCCAATGATCTAAGCGTATCCAACCGAAATGGCAAAGATTCTTCCGGCAACAATTTCTGAGCTAATGCAACACGCAGGCTCGGGATCACTACCCGCAAGCAAGTCTAAACGGAGTTGTTCCAGTTGCCACTTTGTACGTGGTCTAGTATGCCCATAATACTGCAGGTAATAGTTGATCCCAACGTTCCGGACATTCCAAATTTATGCATAATCTGAAAAGTCTGAGTCATTACTTGCATTAAGTTGTTTGCAAAATGTGTTCCTTGGTCTGTCACTATTTCCAGAGGTAATCCATATCGAGGGAAGACGTCCTTCATTAAACACTTAGCCACCAAAACAGTTGTGGCAGAACGTAAAGCCCATGCTTCTGCCCACCTGGTGGCATAATCTGTACAAGTCAATATATATCGATTGTTGGTGAGGGTCGCTGGTGGTGTTATGGGGCCAATAAAATCTATTCCCCACTTCTGAAAGGGTTTCAAAGGTAAAACAGGTTGAAGGGGAAAGAAGTGTCACTGCAAGGGCTGTCCAGTCCGTTGATAGACATCACACTGCTGCACAAATTTAACCACATCTCTGTACATCGTAGGCCACCATAGCCCACTTTTCAAAATTTTCCAGTGAGCAATATCAGTTGCGAAGTGTCCTCCAGAGGGTAATGAGTGAGCCATAGTAATAACTGATTCTGCTTCATGTGGAGGGATGCATCTAAGTAAAACACCAATATGATCTAGGTAATGCAGTTGATCCACAATCAACCGGAATCGTCGACTGTAGACCACAATTTTCCAGCGCAGAGCAGTGGGAGTATTAGGAGGAAGACAGCCATCCGTGAGGAAAGTTAGTAACGTATCATAGTATGTAGTAGCAACAGGGGGTTCTGCAAAGGCTTCAAAAGTTGTCTCGGTAACGTAAATGGCTGGTGTCGTGTCACCAACCCCTATGGGAGACTCACCGGAATCCAGTCGAGATAGAAAATCCGCCAAGGCATGTGCTATGCCGGGTTGATGAATAAATTCATATTCGAACTCCTGTAATGGTAAAACCCATCTAGCCAATCTACCACCTAAATGCTGCTGCCGAACCAAGTACACCAGTACAGCATGATCCACATGAAAAGTAAATTTACGGCCCAACAAGTAATGCCAAAATTTCTTAACAGAGTATACCACTCCCAGGCATTCTCATTCTGTCATAGAGTATTTTTTCTCCGTAGGAGCTAAGCGGCGGCTCGCATAGTACACAGGCCGAAACCATTTATCAATTTGTTGCATGAGGACACTACCAATCGCAATATCTGATGCATCCACGAACACATGGAACGGTCGTTCCCAATTAGGGGGTTGCAGGATCGGTGCCTGCGTCAATGAGACCTTCAAGCAATCAAATGCACTTTGGCACACTGGAGTCCATTCGTACTTCCGCAGAGAGCTGGTCATAAGCCGATTAAGTGGTGTCGCTAAATGAGCTAACCACCATAAATGTCTGCTATGCCACCAGATTTGGCCAAGAAAACGCATAACTTCTTTCGGTATCTTTGGGACTGGTGCCTCCAACACAGCGGCTAATTAATCCGGATCCACCTATATTCCGTGTTTAGAAATGATATGACCAAGCAGTTTACCACAGGAGACTACAGAAACTGATTTGGTAGGATTCAAACATAATTGATACTCTCGGCATTTTTCAAAGCAGCACCGTAAATGATACAGGTGCGCTGAAGTGGCTCCAAATAAGGAAAAATCATCCAAGTATACTTGCATGAACGTGGTCAAATAAGGTGAAAAGACTTCCTACATACATCATTGGAATGTACTCGGGCATTCCATAAACCGAACCACATTACGGTGCAAGCATAAACACCCCAATTAGTGATGAATGTTGTCTTCGGTATATCCTATTGTGCCATCCTCACTTGATTATATCCACTGTAGCAATCCAGAAAAGAATACATTTCGTGTCCTGCTACCCTATCGAGCATTGTATCTAGGAAGGGGAGAGGGAACGGATCTGGTACAGTGGTGGCATTGAGGTTTCGGTAGTCGACACAGATACATAACTATTTATTTTTCTTCGGAACGATCACTATGGGAGAGATCCACTCAGCATGCTCAATTGGTACAATAAATCCCACCTTCAATAAACGATCAAGTTCAGCCTTAACGTGTGCCGCATAATTAGGATTCATCCTGTAGCTCGGTTGTTTAATGGGTTTTGCATCCGGTTTGAGTACCACTCTATATTGATAAATCCTTGGGTCAAGGCCCTTCATATCTTTGTAGTCCCAAGCGAAAACATCTGAGAATTCGTGAAGAAGTTTTACCAAATCATCTTGGAATTTCACTGCTAATCCTGCCTTGATTTTTACAAGCCTTGGGTTAACCGTGTCTCCCAAGTTGTACGTTACCAATTGATCTTCCGGTACATAAAATTGTAAGGGCTTCACCAAATCATCAACTGGTTGCAATAGTTGTTGTAAGGTTGGTTTATCCATTGCTATCCCATCATCTAATTTTGCTTCTCCAGTCATTGGTACGACCGTACAAACTGTCGGACTCCAATTGTTTGCGACCGATTGTAAATCCACAGTACCTAATGGGAACAGATCCTTATTGGTCTTGAGGAAAGCCTCTTCCTCATCATCAGGTAGCCCATCCAACATATGGACTGGCTCTGCTACATATGGCCGTGCGTGCAGATCACAGGGTTGCATGGCATCCAGTGCAACTACATATTTCCGGTGATTGTTCTTAAAAATTAACTCTTGAGTTGACCAATCCTCCACAACTTTGGCTTGCTTGAGCCATGGGCGACCGAAAAGTAAGTTGTAGTCGAGGCTAGATTCAGGTAGCTCTAAGACAATGAAAGTCATTTTAAATGTGGTTCCCTGCAGGGTGATCGGGATGTAACGTACTAATCCCATCAGATGGACTCGTGATTGGTCTGCCATTCGCACAAAAAATTGCACGGGTTCAATTTGGGTCCAACCCAATTTCCTATAGAGTGCGGTTGTTGCTATATTTACACCAGACTCGCCATCAATTAAAACTTGGGTAATCTTCTGGTTTTTATACCAGACAGTGATTAATGGGACTGAATGATCCACCGTAGAATCCCTCTCCGGTTGTATGGTCGCAGTCGTCGGAGTACATGAAGGTCCGATACTAACCTGCTGTTGAAATTGCTGTCGTACTCCTGGAACTAAGGCGATCCTCCCAACCAAGAGTTTCTCATTACGATCCTCCCAACCAGGATAAGACATCCCATGCCAGGTCTGTTGCACTGTGGTGATCATCGATTTTGATGATGATTCTAATGTTGTTGGGGCAGAATTCTGTTCACTCGATCTTGCCTATGGCGTGGGACCTATATCATCGGAATTGGATCAGGAAAAACAGTCGGCTCCTTAGTTGTCCATTGACTAGCCTTTGCAAACATCCGCTGCTGCTCCAAATTCTAGGCTCGAAAACTTTAGCTGCTGGTTGCAATTGTTTACCTGATCTCGTCTGAACTACGGCTGCTTGTGACTCAACTAGGGAAATATAAACCATGTTGGTCATCGGACTTTGTCGTTCCTTCTTCCTTTTATCGTACGCTACTGCTTCCTTGCAAAATCTACGGATATGACCAACCTCGCCACAAAAATGGCACTAAGGAGGTGGGAGGGAAATACCTTCTGCCGATGTACCTGCTTGCCATCGATTTTGATTAAAGTTGTTACTTTGCGGTCCTCGATAGTTCTTGTATCCCTACTGCTGGTTGGGTCGCAATTATGGTGGCACATAATGGGTGGCTGGCTGACCTGGTTCTTGTATTATAGCGTTTATGACCGCTCTACCCTACACCTTTGCATTATATGCACAGGTTTCCGTTGAGTGTCCTGTTGTATTACATATGGCATAATATATTTGGTTGAGGGCACATGTAGAACTGGTGTGACCTGGATTCTTGCACTTGGTACAATACACCTATTTGGACAGATCCTCTGCCCCATTCTTACGTGCTTTCAGCCATTCTAGATCTTCTATAAAGCCTCCAACTTTATGCTCCAACTGCAAGGCCATCGCAATTACTACATCCGATGTCATTCTGCCCACAGAGCGAATGATCATTATTTGCTTTAACTGTGGATTTAGGCCGTTAATGAACCATTGTGTGATGACATCATCTGGCAGGTTAGCATGTGCAGGAGGCAGCTGCCGCAAATGGGTTCTGAACAGTGTTGCATACTCCTGGACACTCTGGTGTAGTTTCTATCGATTTTCTGCAAATAGTCAAAGATTTCGGCAGGGTTCTTCTTCAAACAGAACCTCTATAAAAACTTATCTCTCACATCAGCATAGTTAGCAAAATGATTAATATCATATTCAGTCAACCACCTTGGTGCTTCATTAACCAATGTGGCTTGAAATACAATGGCCTTGTACTTCGGATCTGGTGGATGATTCAACACGGCATAACTAATCTCGAATGTGCAAACATGTGCATCGGGGTCATCTCCCGGAAATCCACCGATATTTTGTATATGTCACCCCAGTCGGAACCGGTCGAGGTGGGATGATTGGCGGTGGCTACTGTTGTTGCTGCTGCTCGAACTGTAGTTGCGGCTGTGGGGGTGTTTGCTACTATGACTGTGAGCCACTCATAGTGCTCTCATGGGTAGTATTGTTGTTATCTATATGTTGAGGGGGTGTCTCTTAGCCTTCAGAATCTGTATTATCAGCCTGCTCACTTTCCAGTTCAAAAATATCGTTGAATCTCTTACTTATCTCCAAATCAAATATCCTGTCCTCAGCTTTGGTATCGAAGGTAGGTAAACTTGTATCGAAAAAGGGTGAACGCAATAAGTGTCCACCAGGCAGCACCGCAGTGTCATCGAAAAATTTCAAATTCCCACCAAATGGTACCGAACTTCCATCGGAACTTGTCGAACTTTCATCGAACCAGGTTATCCCTTCATCGGAAACGGTCTCACTTGGTAACACAACTTTATCACCATAAATGGTCAAATTCTGACCAGATAGTGTCGGACTAACTCCGCACTGTGTCTTTGTACACCCCAAAGTCACTGTACCTTCTTCAGGAAGTACCGGATTCACACCGAAATTCAGCAGAATCTCATCATGTGTCACCGAACTAGCACCGGAATCACTACTAACTGGCTCCGATCCTTCTACAACTGGGCTTAATTGGCCTGCACTTCTACCACCCAAGGGTGTCCCTAATAAATTTGGAATGCCCAAGGATGTTGATCTCTCCTATACTTCGGATAGGACTCACCGGAACGAGTAACCGGCATATATCACTTCTTCAACTAACGGGTACTATTCTCCACTGCTTGCCTTGCGTACTACTCTTCCCTTACTGATTATTCCATCTTCCCACAGACGGCGCCAGTGTTAAAAGGACTTCCCTCAAGTCGCTTTTAATCTCTTTTCGGGTTCTTGGGGATGGTAGGGGTTTGATAATACAAAGGCCCTTTAAATTGATTTTCCCAAATTAAATAACTCCTTACACAGTATTTATCTCTCAAAGACAACAGCCTATGTGATGCACTTACTGTCTCCGATTATGGTTATCATTACACAATAAACTTATCGCACGATTTAATCAAACATAGTCAAAAAAACTTATTACTGTGAATATGCTTTTACTCTGTTAACACTTGATACTACAATTCAACGAGCAAATATACACAAAATATATGCAAACTCTACACACAGCATCTCCGGCGTCATCACCGAGACAGACAATTTGGCGAACCCGTCTCTCTACTACCGAAGAACACCGTAATGCCCTTTCATTAATGGATCAAAAATTACATCTCTTCGTCACGCTCTTTCGGTGCGTGCGACTATGGAAATTAAAATTACATTATTCCCATTCGGCGGCCTAACACAACTCTTATATGCTCAATATAATTGATACATTTATTTTTTACATGCAATAGGTTCAGCACTACACAATAATTATACAGATAAGAATTCTGAAAATGATAAAAACATGTTTGGAAAGATTCTCTGAGGTCAACATTAGAACCCTCAGATTTTTGGGCTTCTATTTCGGAATAGAAACTCTCTTATTTGATCCAAGTGAGATGCCAGATAGACTTCTTTTGATGGCATATTTTGTTAGAGTAATTTTTATGCAAAGCGTATATTTACAAATATTTGAAGGTGCATTTTCAACTGGATTTTTTGAAATAGACTCAAAGATTTTGGGCAGATTCTCTCTGGGTCTTGAAGCAAGAATAAGAGCATATGAAAGTGCCTTTTTGGAATATCAAAGTAGAAACACACTAGATGCTCCAGAGGAAGCCGCTAATTGGCAAAAAACTATGATAGAGCTTGTACATAACTCAGTTCTGAAGAAAGGAAAAAGTATATATAGCTTCAAAAAACATGTAGTAGGAAATAGGATCTTCAAGAAAATCATAGCCAAAGGATTTGTATATAAAAGATTTTGATGAAGACATCAAAAGGTTTAGGATGGGGAGGATGTTGAAAGAATGATCATCTTCTCTTGTATTATAAGTTGAAAATGCCATATGATTTATCAAAAATTGTGAAATCATGAAGATTTGGCATTTAGTATAAAAGGAAGAACACATTAAGAGGAAGGGACGAATTTTTATTCTTGTAATCACTTCTATTGAGAAAGAAAGCTTTTCGTTGGCTGTGTATCTTCTTTTTCATTGTGATTTCCTTAACATTGTGATTTCCTTAACATGTGTCTTGTGTGATTATTATCGTTTTTTTTATTAATCATTCATTTGATGAAAGTGTTGAATTTTTGTGAGAGCTTTATCTTGAATATTTTCTAATGAAACTTTGGATTCTCATGGAATGAAGAAAGTCGTCTGATTTTGAATTGAGCATCTGTTTGCATATAATCAAGATAAGTACTTTCTATTTTCATATTTGAATTCTACACGAAAAATGGCATGCATTAGACACTGAATCACTCGATTTCGTGTTATATTAATGAAGATATGGTCAATTGAACTTTTCAACCATATTTTTGCAGAAAGTCGCGTTTTGAGAAATTCATGTTTTTCTTTATTTTCTCATGATTGGATTCTAGGTAAGTTCAACATGCATCATTTATGAATGACTGATTTGTGGTTTGTAAAGCATTAATCTTAAAGCAAAAATCGGGTAAGCTTGTTCTTGGATTGAAAAATTTAAAGAAATCTCCTTTTCCTTTTGAATTGTCATCAAGTCCCTAATACCTACAATGAGGTAGACGTGTTAAGGCTAGAAAGGAAACATAGAGTCATCTATCATGACTCGCACCCTTGTCCCATATACACTACCATGAAGTTTAACTAAGTCATGTGGTCCAAACTGAGGTAACCACAATGACTATGTCAAATATGTGTGTTCAATGTCCTCATGCATCACTTCCACTCCCTTGCAGCTAGAGCTGCCATGAATGGGAAGTGTCTACACTAGCTGGACCACTTTTTTTCCCTTATCAGGGGCCATACTAATCTCTAGTCCTTTCTTCTTTTCTCAATAGGTAAGCTAGGTCCTTGTGAGATTCTTTTTAATAAAAATTTTGTTTTTTCCCCTTTGATACTTTCTTCTTAAACTTGATTTTACTAAGAGGTTTGAGGGGTTGATTTGTCTCCATGGGAGTGCACTGAGCATAGTTATGGTCCTCATATATCTGAGCATACTTGATCACCTCCTCAAAAGTCTTAGGTGTGTTCCTTCTTACGTCTCTCTTGATGGCTTTATCCAAGCACCTAACAAATGCTCTGGACTTCTAGAAGTCATCTAACCCCTTAAGCTTTAGTATGATCTCTCTAGAGTCGGATATGTAGACTGACAAAGGCCTACCTCTATGAGTGATCCTATCCAACTCATCCCATTTCCTCTCTTCCTCATTCTTAGGAAAAAAATATTTCAAGAAAAGAGTTTCAAACTGATTCCAGTCCATGGAGATAGAATTTTCCTCCTTGAGACTCACCCACCACTTATAAGCACACAAGTCAAGCTAAATACTTGCTTCTAGCACACGGTACTCAGGTGGAGTGCCCTTTAGTTGATGTAGGTCATTCCACATTTGCAAAAAAGTGTAGAGTGCATCCTTATTTCTCTCACATTCATCCCCTGTAAAGGTTGGTGTCTTGAGGTATTTCAAAGGGGGAGTTTCCGTAGAACTCCCTCGTTTATGCTTTCTAGGAAAAGGGACGTCTTTCCTAGTAGTCTCAACCATAGGAAGAGTAGGCATCTCTCTTTCCTTCCTAGCTACCAAAGAGGTAATGTGAGTCTCTAGTGAGATCACCTTAGACTTAAGCTATTCTATGAGAGAACTCATGCTATCAATGTCCCTCTCTAACCTAAGATTTTTTTCCTTGAGCTGCATGAACTGCTTGTGTGTAAGAAACTCATCATAGAGCTACATAAGAGTATTCCTCTTTTGCTCTACTTTCTTTTCTACTTATTGCTCTTGTTCTACTTCTTCCATCCTATGGTCTGGATCCTCTAGTTGTTTCTCTCTAGGTGGAGAACTATGCTCCAAAGGTTGCGTACCCTTAGGATCCATGTCTTACCTCCCCCCTGTTTAGTAACTAGAGTGTGTACAAGCAATGGAAGTAAACTTTATAAGAAAGAAAGAGAAAAAAATAGTACTAGAGCACTTCTCTCATACAATTGAAGCCTTCCAAAGGGAAATTGAAGTGATCTTGGAAGCATCAAGGCTTTTATTTGCAGTCCCAAAAAAAAATTCAAAAATTTTTTATTGGCTGGAGAGGGGTCTCGACACTAAATACCAACAGAAATGATGCCAAAAGTGTGTGGCAATTGCCAAAAAAATGTATATTAAGCAAAAGTGAAGCACTTTTGGTCCTCACCAGTTCTCACAGCCAAAAAATGAGTGATCCAACCCATGCAAATGAAAGCTATGATGCTAGACCAAGTGACAAAAGTTGATTCCAATGCCAAATGATAAAAATTAGGTCCAAGAGTGCTCACCTAGTATCTACTAAAGTGCTGCAAAGAGATTTTCTTGGGAAAATCTTCCCCAAATCAAAGGCCATTTGTGACTAATGAAGCTAACAAGTGCACCTTCATAACACAACAAAATAAACTTCAAACAGATGTTGAAGCATGAAGTTTTCGGTCAGTGAAGATGGGTATGTCAAGGTAGGAAGTTGAAGGTCAATTCTTGATGAGGAGACCACTTTGGAAGCTTAAAAATGGATACTCCAATGGTATTTCACCTATTCCAATGTTTCTCCAACGTAGCAAGAAAATAGGTTTCGTGTACCTTTGTGTAATATATATACATTTTGTTTGATGGAATAAGAAAATAAACTCATACTTGCACCCCGACAGAGCAAAGTCTTGATGTGGGGATCTGTAGAGCAAGTGGAAGATGCTTTGTTCCTTTTCTAGGGACCAATCCCTCTGCATACCTCTTGGGTTCTGAACATTTTCAAGGAGGATCTTGGGACCTTGGAAAGGGTCTTGGGCCACCCTAGGCAACCCTCACCCTAGGGGCTTGGAGCCACTCCCTAGGTCACACCCTGGGGTTGGAGAACTCAACATCCAAAATAGGTAAACAGATCAAGAACAGATAAACAGGTAAAGAGGCAGGAGCACATAACATGAGCAATTGAAATCAAAACCTAAGGCATGAGCAACGGCATTCAGAGAAAAGGCATTGGCAATTGAAATCAAAACCAAAGGCATGAGTAAAGACATTTTGAAGCAAAGGCATTGGGCAAGAAGTGGATGCAAGGTCCACAGTACAAGTGAGCTCTAGCTCATTTGCCTTTGGGGGGCATCCCTTCGCCCATATGACCGTGATTTGAGAAGTCCAACTTATATGCGATATAAAGTCATTGTTTTCTACCTAACTCAAAACTTGGAAAGGACCTGCATGATCTTAGGAAGCCAATAAGTGAGTTTATTGTAAAACAAGGAATAGGTGATGCTTGTAGACAATAGCACAACAAAGGGCGATGCCAACTTTTATGGGCAATGCAAAACAAAGGGCGACAAAAATTCTTATGGGCAACACATATATGGGAGACGCCTTGGGATGTATGGATGAACTAGGATGGGGCGACGCCCATCTTGGGTCTCACTCACAAACGGGCAACACCCATCTTGGGTCTCACACACAAAGGGGAAAGGGGCGACGCCCATTCTCTACAACACACCAAGAAGTCGACGTCATCTTACAGCATGAGCTCCAAAATGAGGCAACGTCCTATCTTCCTCCTCACCTAGAAGGCGACACCTGATTCATGTTGGGCGAAGCCCAATCTTTTGCATATTCTCCATAGATGGCGACTCCTACAATTTGGCTTCCCACTACAAGGTTCGCTTCCCATAGAAATTGGCGATGCCTATTCTCTCCTCCACATAAAGTAGGCGATGCCTATAGTTTGCACACACCACAAATTGGGCGAATCTCTTCATGCTATCCACTTATTTGGACAATGCCCAATTGGTACAATGCCTCATTTGGCAACTAAAGCCTAGCTTGGGCAATCTTTCATTAAAAAAAGGGTGACTATGGGCGAGGCCTATCCATTGGCTATCTCACTTTGGGCGACGCCAAAATTGGCTTGCTACATTAAGCGGGCATGGATAGATTGAGTCTTTGAACTTTAAAATGGTTGACTTTGAAAATATAGGGTCATGCCTTCTCATGAGAACACTCCATCATTTTGAGCTTCCTCTTGATGGGCTATCTCTAGGTCTCCTTGAAAGGCATGGCTTTTTTTTTCATCTCATGAGATGACGTGGGGCAACCACCATTTTCATGGGTAACTCCACTAGGGTGACTACTTAATTCTTCCTTCATGATAACTAGGACAAGTACTCTTCTTTCCTCTCCCCACAACTGGGTGACTACCAATTTGGATGCATGGCACACATGGGTGGTTACCGACTTATGATGGGCTCCACCATGGGCTCCCAGGTGGCAAATGATGGGTAGAACATATTTTTGTGAGTAAAGTGAGAGTAATAATTAATGCAGAGAATACGGCCACCAACCTTCAGCAATGTCAGACGCTATAGTTGGGGGTCTAATTGGAGTTGGCTACCAGAGACATTATTAGCCCACTCCTTCACCTCTTTGGCCACCACTTTGGTGCATGTAGCAGTCAAGGCTAGGATTCAGAAAGGCCACCACTAGCCTCTCTAGAGTCTATATAAACAGATGTCTTGCATTCATTTGGGTTATCTTTGGGATCATTACCTATCATCTGATCATCGTCATATCTCTCTGATATTGTTGTTGCTAGTTGAAGCTATTTCTTGGACACTCTCTTCATTTGATTGTTGTTTGCACACTTTGTTGTTGAGGTTACAAAGTGTTGGTCTCCTAGTGAAGTTGGATGGTAGCATTACAAAGTCATTGAGTAGCCAATATTTTGCATTTGTGTTGCTTTTCTCTTGGAGACTTTTGCCTCTCTGTAGCACTTCTCTTGTAGAGAGTTCTTCATTGTTGTAGCATTCCTTGTGTCAATCAGTACCTACTATGTTGATGTGTTAATTTCTTCCTTGTCTAGAATGGCATGCTAGCCTTTTTATTGCTCATTTGGCATATTTCTAGATCTCTACAACCATTTGGAGTGGTATGAAGTTGGATTCTTTCTCATATATGTGCATTGGCTATTTTCTTCAACTCAATGTCTTAACTATATCTTTATTGTCAATTAGTGTATGTGCACATAAAAACGTTATAGGGTATACATCCCTAAGGAAGAACTCCCCTTGAGTAGAAGAAGTATTGGATTGTGGTCACAGAGGCCTCTCTTATAGCTTAGCACTCTCCTAAATTTGGATACCCTAGTACCTCCTCTAAAATTTGGCACTCTCCTAAATTTGGATACCCCAGTACCTCTTCTATAGTTTGGCACGCCTGGTGGTACCCTTAAATTTTCTATGTGAGGTACCTAGAATAGTAAATTGTTGTTTTCACATTGTTTTATTGATTTTTTTTTGCATCCAATGAGTATGTACATGACCCACACTCGAGTAGAAAAAGAGCCTCTTCGTGTACAAAGGAGCCCCTAACAAACACTTTGGTCTTATGCAAGTAATCTAACCCCTTAAGCTTCAGTATGATCTCTCTATAATGGGATATGTAGACTCACAAAGGCCTACCTCTTTGAGTGATTCTATCCCAGTCATCCCATTTCCTCTCTTCCTCATTCGTAGGAAGAAACTCTTTCAAGAAAAGAGTTTCAAACTAAGTCCAGTCTGTAGGGATAGAATTTGCCTCCCTCAAACTCATCCACCACTTATAAGCACACAGGCCAAGCCAGAGACTCACTTCTAGCACATGGTACTCAGGTGGGGTGCACTTTAGTTGATGCAGGTCATTCCACTTTTGCAAGAACATATAGAAGGCATCCTTATGTCTCTCACAGTCATCCCCCATAAAGGTTGGTGGCTTGAGGTCTTTTAGGAGGGTAGTTTCCCTAGAACTCTCTCCTTTATGCTTGCTAGGAAAAGGGACATCTTTCCTAGCATTCTCAACTATAGGAACAATAGGCATCTCTCTTTCCTTCCTAGCTAGGAAAGAGGTAATGTGAGTCTCTAGTGAGATAATATGAGACTTAAGTTGTTCTCTGAGAGAACTCATGCTACCAATGTCTCTCTCTAACCTAAGATTTTTTCGTTGAGCTCTGTGAATTGTTTGTGTGTAAGAAAAACATCATAGAGCTCTACATAAGAGTATTCCTTTTCTTATTGTTCTTTTTGCTCTACTTTTTGTTCTACTTCTTGCTCTTGTTCTACTTCCTCTATCCTATGGTCTAGGTCCTCTAGTTGTTTCTCTCTAGCTAGAGAACTATGCTCTAAAGGTTGCTTACCCTTAGGATCCATGTCTTACCTCCCCTCATTTAGTAACTAGAGTGTACAAGCAATGGAAGTAAACTTTATAAGAAAGAAAGAGAGAAAAATAGTACTAGAGCACTTCCCTCATACAATTGAAGCCTTCCAAAGCAAAATTGAAGAGATCTTGGAAGCATCAAGGCTTTTTTTTGCAATCCAATTTTTGGTTGGTGCGAGAGGGGTCTCAGCACCAAATACCAATAGTAATGATGCCAAAAGTGTTTGGCAATAGCTGAAAATATGTAAACTAAGAAAAATTGAAACAATTTTCTCCTCATTAATCCTCATTAGTAAAAAATGAGTGGTCCAACACCTGGAAATGAAAGCTACAATGCGAGACCAAGTGATAGAAGTTGATTTAGATGCCAAATGATTAAAAAAAGTAGGCTCGAGAGTGCTCACCTAGTATCTATCAAAGTGCTGCAGAGAGATTTTGGTTGGGCAAATATTCTCCAAATCAAGATCATTTGTTGCTAACTAAAGCTTAGAAATGTAGCTTCATAATATGACAAAAATCACTTCAAATGGATGTTCGAGCATGAAGCTATGGATCGGTGAAGATGGGTATGTCAAGGTAGGAAGGTGAAGATCAATTTCCACTTTGTTAAGCTTGAAAATGGGTACTCCAATGGTATTTCACCTATTCCAAAAGCCATCATCCCATATCCATACCCCATAATACATATATTGTCTTTTCCTCCCCGAAACGTTTGCTTAAACTTTGATCCGGTTCTCCAAAATAACAAGAAAATTAGTTTTGTATACCTTTTGGTAATGTAGAACAGGTGGAAGATGCTTTGTTCCTTTCCTAGGGACCAATCCCTCAGCATAACTCTTGGGCTCTAGGCATTTTCAAGGAGGATCTTGGGACCTTGGAGAGGGTCTTGGGCCACCTTGGGTAACTCTCACCCTAAATTTGGTGTAGCTCAGTGATGAGTAGCACCTCCTTTAATGTCAATCCGGGAAGACGTGAGGATGGTATGAAGACCACGAGCAAGTGGAGGCACAAGTGCGTGAGTGAGAAGCACACACAAGCATGCACACACATACACACACGCGCACACACGGCAAGACAAAGAGTGAGAAGCAATGGAGTTCTTAGATTACTTTCAAAAAGCTCTTACAAGTTCATTTCAATCACCATCTACCCTCAAAAATGAGCTCTCTACCTCCTTTTATAGTTTTTGACTAGCTTTGGCCCTGTTCAGACCTAGTGTCCGGCCTAGTTAAAAATTAGGTTCCAGGGCTTATTAGAGGGCTCAAACGAGATCTAAAAAATATGAAAATTGGCAGGTAGATACTTCTAAAGCTCCTCAAGCTCAAGGACTCCTTGGCTTGCACAAAATGGAGCTACAAAAATACGAAATGATATTTACAATGGTTTTTAGTGATGAAAATCACTATTTGTGTAGGGATTTCCTCTATTGATTTGTCATACATACCTTTGAGCTCCCTACTTGCTCTGTCTTCTTGTGTGCTTAACTCCTTGATGTCTGAAAAATTTAGATGGCCTACTTGCCAGATCTTCTTTGACTGCCATGTCTGCTTGTGCTGTCCCTTCGCTCTGACTCTCTTCGTCTTGTGGCTCCTTCGGTTCCCTGACTGCTACCAACACCCCCCCCACTCTCGCGTCTGTCGCCCCTGACAGACCCTTGTCTAGATGTTTGTTGAACGTAGTATTGGACGACGTCGGAGGCGAGGTGATGTTCTTCTAATCAGAGCCCCCGTGCTAGATCTGTTAATCATGCGTCCCAATTCACTGGTCCTGGTACGTCCGGGTGTGGCACCCATAGTTGTTCTGAATGTATGGTTCTCTCCACAGCAAATAAGTGGAGGAGATGTGAAGGCCTGGGTACAAAAATTTCTGAGTGATATTCCCAGAATCCCGTTATGAACATCTCCTCGAAAGTCTGTTTAAAACAAGCTGGGAGGTACTTTATTCTGGCGTGCCAAGCATATATTACTTCTATTGATTGGGTGGTGCTCATGTCGTAAACTAGGTCTTGGTTGCCTGTAACAAAGCCTGCTCCTGAGAAGTGGGGATCCTTAATGTTTTTAAATTTCCTGAATGTGATCAGCATTAATTCAAATATTTTCATACACATTTGTGCCATCACATCGGGTGTATTGCGTAGTCGAGTGCTCTAGTGTCTGATAGTAGAAATCATGTAATTGACAGTGGTAGGTCCTCGTGGAGGTGCTAGATAAACATAATTTAGCCACTTGGCACAGTCTTTGATGTTCTTGACAGCAATGGTGAATTCGGGCCATGTGCGTCTTCGTAGGACTGGGGCATAACAAGGACTGTACTTAATAAAGAGGGGCATGTTATTCCAGGTTCGTACCATTTCAGGATAAGTCTCCAAGAGACGGATCCTCCAAGTGGGTTGATGAATAGAACCTCTTTTTGCACTCTCTGGTATATCGTCGGGGCCAAATTGGGTGGCAAAGGTGGGGGCTTTCCCACATTGTCGTTGGATCTCTGCGTTGTAATCAGCCAATAATATGCAATATGGCACATATTGATCATCATTGGTCCCTATCCACCTGTGATGGGACATACGTCTGAAATACTTGGACTTGATGACAGTGTCTTCTAATTTGGCTAATGATTGGATTTGTATTGCTACTCGTTCATCGTGGGTGTTCGCTGTCTTCTCTAATGACTGAAGCCATTCAGGTGCTTCCACTTCTAAGGTATCCATTCCCTCTGAGCTTTGTTGCCCGCCTGGCATTGGCATAGGAACGTATGGTTCCTCGTACGAATCATGTACCTCAATGGGAACCAAGTCTTCTGGCTCAGGTTCTATAACTGGAGAGGGTTGCCTTTCATACTCTAGTAACTTTTTCTGCAGCTCAACCACCTGTTCTGTCAATGCCTTCACTTCCTCTGAAGTTGAGGCCGGTTCTATTACCTTGGTTGGAGCCTCCTGTTCCTTGAGCTGGCCACGTAGTTCATCACGTTCCCTTTCCAACTCATCATGAGCATCTAATAGATCCGCATAGCTTTCCAAGATGGTCTTCATTGTCTCTGAGGGTACGGCTTTAAACTGCTCTGGATCAATGTCGTGGGGAGAGCCTTCCATTGCTGCTTCTAGATTTGCTTCATTTTGCTGCTGCAGTCTCTTGTTCTCTTCAAGGGCGGTTGCCATGTGTTTTCTGAGGAGTGCCAAGTTACGCCGGACTCTGAGATTATCAGCTTGGTATACTTCTAGCAAGGCCTCGAGTTGTTTGGTGCCCGGCTATTGTGATGGTTGGGGAGTTTCTAGGAGTGTTTGGTGGGCATGTTCGAGCGTGGTGTAACGTTGGTTGAGTTCTGCATTTTCTTCCTCGATCGCTATGAGGCGGCTCTGAAGTTTCTGATTGGTAGTGATCACTTGATGATAACGATCGTCGAGAGCTCGATACTCGTTCTGAAGTTGATAGACACATTGATTTAAAGCTAAAAATATACTATTTACATTAAATGATGCAGGGAGAGATGAAGATGCAGGGGGAATGGGGACGGGAAAGGGAGTTGTGAATGATGTGGAGTCGAGTGGAGATGTGGGTGGAGGGGGTATGGGGGACGGAGGTTGCATGGGGGAAGGGAGTGGTGTTGTGGCAGGAGATGTTTCCATAGTGTCAAATGTTTGAGTGACCGTGTAGATGGGGACCGTGGGTGGGGTGGATGTGACGTTAGTGAAGAGAGTGGTGAAGGTGGGCATAGTGACTCCACCAAATTGGATTCGCGGAGAGAGTGGAATTCCCATGACGATTGTCGTGATATTGGACGTGGTGGCGATAGTGTCACGTGGTGGAGTGAGTTGTGTAGTGAGGGGTGGGGAGGGTGGTGACAGTGGTGCTTCCTGATGTTCGTCTGTTTGCGTTGGATTTCCTGGTGCTGATACGTTGATATGAATTTGTTTCCCGGATCTCATGGGACGGGCGGGAACTCCTTTCTCAAATCGGTGAATGTAGGCCATTGCCTCATGAATGGCCTCATCCAATCCTACTGCATCTGCATGTAGGTTGATGGACTCGATGAACATATCATCCACACCTTCCTCTGCCAGCAATTGGTTCATGAGTTTCTTGCCTGCATGGTTCGATATAGTCTTTTTATTTGTGCCGAATACGCGGGGGCACTTGCTAACTCTGAAAGTTCATCATACTCTTGTTCTTCGTAGGCTTCTTCCTCTCGTTCGGTCTCTTGTTCATCTACGTCGACTTCTACCACTTGCGGTCGGGTGGGGGCTGACGTTGTTGTATGGATTTGTGGTTCCTGAGCTCGCTCTGTTTCCGTTTCGAGATTGGAGTCGTAGATTAGCCTAGCCACTTCTTCATCAGTGAGATCATTGAGAGTAAAGCCCTGTGGAAATTCCAAGTCCGATGGGACGGGTGGAAACACCAGATTGGGTCCCTCTGTACTTGGTCTTGGTAGCCGAATGGTGAATGGTCTAATGCGTCGTGTCTGGGGAGGGGTAATTTCTGGTGTAGTGGTGGCTCCCCTTGGTTGAGCGCAGGGTAATTGGACTCCCCCTCTCATCTTCTTTGATGGGGGACCTGCCGCTGATAGCCTTCTCTGGAATTCCTGGGCCCGGGACCATACGAGTGCCCGCTGAATAGGCACGTCATAGGCTAGACATCGATAGATTATCTTGGTCAGAGCACAACATCCGTGGAGCATATTTTTCTGCTTCTTGTTCCACCGTTGATGGGCTAGGTGAATCTGGTCTATGATCCAATGTGGTACGTTGATAGGGAGGTTTTCTGTCTCTGCCAAATACAAGCTAAACCATATCTTCTTTGGGGGCATGGTGAATCTTTCCTGGGCGGGGAAAGCAAAATGCTGCATGACGGTCCGTAGGTGAAGAGTGATGGTCGGTGTCATTGCTACCATATCCTTCAGCTTATTGAGATCTTTATGTTTCATTCTGCCTGGAACCATTGTTTCCTTTTCAGTAGGAATGTGCATACCATACATGCCCAATGCTTCTCGTACCAGATTGAGGGTCAGTTTGAATCTTTTAAGTTCGTGGCCCGGCAATAGTGAGGGTAACACAAAAGTGCTGTCGCCTCCCTTGGCCCTGCTAGGAGTGATGGTAGTGATAAGATAAGAACAGCGTAAGAAATCTGGCTTCGGTAAGTGGGCCCTGAAATAACTGTCCAGGCCAGCTTTGGTCCATACTGCACGCATTACTTCGGCATTCTGATAGCTCTCAAATTCGCGCGTGAAAAAATGGTAGCATCCCCATTCACCATTAAACTCCAATTCAGCTTCCCAAAAATAGGTTCCATCACCCAATGGTCCTGCAACATCACTGAACCAATGAGCGTGTTTGCCCACTTGAGAGGTGTGCCCCTGGGGAGGATCCTGAACTGGGAGTACATGCACAGCTTGAAGTTCTTGCGGTCTTTCGGTGAGATGTGGTTCAAGGAGGAGTGTTTCTATATCCACAATCTGTGCGCTGGATCCGGCGTGAGAACTGGCACCTCCGGCTTCTGCCATGGCCCTGCTTGCTTGTTGGTTCTGTGAGAATATAGAACCATGTGTTAACATTGTAATGGACAGAATAAACCCGTCGTTGCCTCGTTACAACATTAATATGATGTAGATGATGAGTCAGTGGTCAGTGAGTGCACGATGACAGTGTGTGTAGTTAATGCCTGGATAGTCCTAGGAGCTAGATGGAAAGATGCACAGTCTGACTAGTGCAGTTAGTAAGTGGAGATGAATTCACAGATTGGGGTCGGGGGGTTTATTACAAGTCTTAGGTTGTCAAACACCATGGATGGCTTTTGGTCTTGGTTTTGTGGAGATTCGGGAGGGTTGCATGAGTAATTCTGCTGGGAGTTGTTGTGTCATTGGGACCCATTTACGAGTGAGTCTTTGTGTGCTTCTAGGTGGCAGCGTGTTCGAGTGTATCAGACAAGAGTGGGTGGCGACTGCTTGAGCGAGTGAACCCTGTCGTGTATGATGTGAATTGTGTGGGGTTAGTTGAGCCCACAAGCAAGCCTTAGGCACCCAAATTTGTCTTGATTGTGGGTCAGCCTTCATCGACTTCTTGGGTACCCAAATGGATTTCACTTTCTCAACAGAGGTTTTAGGAGTCCTCTTATTAGCATCAAGTCGTTGATTACTAATAGGAAGTTGAGACCGTTGTTGCGACTTAGTTACGGTCGGCAGCTCGTCTTTTCGCACCCACATTTGTTTCATCGACTGAGTTGTTCTGCTTCGCGCGTTCTTTTTGTCTCTCGCCTGGAGAGTCTTTAGTGATTGATCTGCCCTTAGTTGCTGCCTCCTTCTGGCCTTTGGAAAAGAAGGGAGTTCCATTGTGGTTCGGACTCCCTCTTTGAGATCTTCGTTCTTCTGTATCACATAGCCTTGGACAAGAACAGCATGGTCAACTTCATGTGTACCCCTGGAGGGACCAGGAGTCTGTGCCTTTCCTAGTTCCTTGAGTGCTCCATTATTTAACTCAATTGTAATTCTAGTTTGATTCACCCATACCTGAAGAAGTCCACTTCTTAGGTTTAAGTTGACTGCTTGGTCATAGATCCAATCTTGACCCAAGACAAGGGGTTCAGTGAGGTCCTCATCTTGACATACTAGTACTTTAACTGTCATTGCCTCATCATGAATATAGAGGGGAAGTTCCACCTCGCCCATGCAAGGGGTTTCCACGCCTCCCAATCCTATGAGATATGCTTCCACAGGATTGACAGTTAATTGCAACTCTTGACAGTAGGACAATTTAACAGCACTAGTGGCTGCACCTGAGTCAATCAAGGCTCTTACAGTCCTTGCACTCTTTCCTTGTCCTATATCTAAGGTTATGAAAGGACGTCGATCAGTTATCCTATGTGAGCTAATATCTGAAACTTCACACATAGCCACGTCATATCCTTGATCTGCATATGCATCTTGCCTAGGGTGCTCTCTACCTTGTCTTCTTAATTTCATTCTCCGTATGCGCTCTAGGGCTTCTGCTTGAGCTTCTTCTCGAATTCGCCTTTCTTCCTCTTTGCGTTTCTTAGCAATATTGAGTTGACTTAGCATTTCCTCTGTGAGAGGTTCCTGATACAACTTGACTCTGCATCCGCTGATATAACTTGGGAGAACATCGCCTTCTAATGTGGCTAGTTGCACTGCTCCACTTGTTGAGATTCTGTTAATGATCATGGGTCCGTAGCCTCTCTTCTCCAGTTTCCTCGCATGTTGCTTCAATGTGTAGACTAAAACTAAGTCGCCTGCCTTTAAACCTTTATCCTTAACGTGGGCATCAAAGTATGCCTTCTCTCGTTTCTTTGCTGCATATATCCCTGCAGCTGCTCTCATTCTTGTTTCTCCTAATCGTTCAAGGTCAAAAAGTCTAGAGGAGAGTTCATGACCCGTCCATTCATGCTCTTGTGCCACTTTCAATGTAGGTATCAAAAAGTCTAAAGGTAGCACAACATTTTGACCAAACACCATTTGAAAGCGAGTGGCTTGGAGTACGGTTTTGTAGGCAACTCGGTATGCCCAAACAGCATGGTGTAGCTGTTTGTCCCAATCAGAGCGTTTATTGTTCACTAATTTCGTCAGTACATTGCATAAGATCTTGTTGGTGCTCTCAGCCTGGCCATTTGCTTGAGGGTGATAGGGGGCAGACTTCTTATGTACTACCAAGAATTCTTGGAGCAGATTTCCAATAACTTCATTCAAGAAGTTGTGAAGAGAGATGGTGGATGCAATCCAAAGATGAGTAGGTGCCGCTACAACCAGCTTCACACCAGCCAACTGAGACTTCAGAGTTGATTAGTAGACCCTTTGAGCTTCCTAAATCCACCAAAATATCAGCCAAGTACTTTGGAACATGTATCCCAAAAGTTTAAGTCAAGACCGACAAGTTGCGAAATGACTAGCTCCCAAAACTTGCTATTTTTGGACATACACCTGCTGGAAAAAATGAACAGTGCTCTCAACCTGGAAGGAATTAGAAAAATTCCTTTTGGGCATAGCAAATAGACTTAGCAAGCTTCCTATTCCAAGTTAAAACACTTCAAATGATGGACTGAGCACTGAGAACAAGTTTCATCAAGTTCTAGAACATTCCCACAATTCTCGGGGCTCTGCAGAGATAGACCAGTAAGCAGTAAAATGCAGATATATCCAAAAGTATAAATCCATTGACCTTGAAAATTTATATGTAGAAACTAGACAGTGAGAGCTATCCAACGCACTTTAAAACACTGAAAAATGTTCAGTAAAACTCGAGATATGACCTTCTGAAGTTACTGCTCTGAGTGAGTATAGCAGAGAACAAAACAGAGAGGTAGATGATAATAAATGTATAGATTCACATATGATTACAACCACATTGGCAATGAATCTTTGCACAATGGGAGTAGAATGATAGAGCTATGGAGTAAGCTCTTCAATCTCTACAAAATGACATCAAGTGGTCACGTACAAGGCTTGCTAATCGCCTCTTCCTTCTTGCTCCTTTTATAGCTATTCTTGGAGGGAGTTTTGAATTCGAATTCGAATGGCTCCAACTAAAAGTGATCCCCAAAGTTAGGAGAGATTCCCTCAGCTCAAAAATTCGTGATTTTGGTAGTTGGAGCCACGAATTTGCTTTTACATCATGGATGAGGTAAGCCATCCTTTTCCTTTTTTCTTTTTCCATTTACAAGAGATAAAATGTACTCTTTTACAAGAGGTGTTCACATGACTACTCATGTGACTTACAAATGAGGATAATATCAAGCATATCAAGCATGTAGGCTTGGGCAAAATGCACCAACAGCTCCCCCTCAAGCCTAACATGCTTGGCCTCCAAATAAGTCTTCAATTGTCCTTGATTTCCTGCAAGCCAATCATCAACTTGAATCTACTTAACTTCGTACCATCAAGAGCTTTCGTCAACATGTCTGCACATTGCATATCTGTAGAGACATAGGATAGTTGAATATCCTTGCTCAATAGCTTCTCCCTTACATAATGGTAGTGGACTTCAATATGCTTGGTTCTAGCATGGTATACCGGATTAGCTGCTAGATGTAGTGAGCTTGTGTTGTCACCAAAAATGTGAGGTGTTGAAGAATGAAGTCCAAGATCTGTGTACAAAGATTTTAACCACATGATTTCTTGAGTTGCATTAGCCAAACCTCTATATTCTGCTTCAGTAGAAGATAATGCCACGGTTGGTTGCTTCTTCGATGACCAAGAAATGATTTTTGAACCTGCAAATGATATATACCCTGATGTGCTTCTTCTATCATCTTTAGATCCGGCCCAATCTGCATCTGAGTAGACCTTTAGCTCAATATCTGAAGTATATGAATAAAACAAACCTTCATTCATGGTCCCCTTTAGGTACTTGAGGACTCGCTTGGCCGCTTCCATATGTGGTCTTCTCGGCTTATGCATAAACTGACTCAATATGCTAACACTATAGCATATATCCACCCTTGTGAGTGTTGCATAGTTCAAACTTCCAACCAAGCTTTGATAGCTTGTGATGTCTTCAATTGGCTCTCCTTCATAAGCACTAAGCTTATGATTTTGCTCCATAGGTGTACCTGCACACTTTGTATTTTCCATCTTGAACTTGACGAGCATGTCATGGACATACTTCCTTTGTGTGATGTATATACCTGAATCTGTGTAGATCAACTCCAATCCAAGAAAATAAGTGAGTGGTCCGAGGTCACTTATTTTGAACTCCTCCTTCATTTGACTCTTTACCTGTTTGATTCCTTCAAGATCATTGCCTGTGATAATAATATCATCAACATACACACATAAATAGATCACTTCAGATCCATTCCTCTTTATGAACAAAGAGGTATCCGCCTTGCTAGCTTTGAATCCTTGGTCCTGCAAATAAGTAACCAATCTGAAATTCCAAGCTCTTGGAGCTTGCTTCAATCCATACAAAGCTTTCTTTAGTTTGCATACATAGTTAGGATGATGTGCATCCTCATATCCAGGAGGTTGTGCCATATACACTTCCTCAGAAATCCATCCATTCAAGAAAGCATTCTTTACATCAAGTTGATAAAGATTCCAATTTCTAGATGCAGCAAGACTTATGAGAACCCTAATTGTAGGCATTTTTGCAACAGGAGAGAAAGTCTCCTCATAATCAATACCATGGGTTTGAGCAAACCCTTTAGCAACTAACCTTGCTTTGTGTCTATTTATACTTCCATCTGGATTCCTCTTGATTTTGTATATCCATCGAGATCCGATTATCTTCATAGATGGCTTGTTAGGTACAAGCTCCCAAGTGTCATTCTCCTTCAAGGCTTCCATTTCTTCATCCATTGCATCTCTCCAAGCTTTCTTGCTTTGTGCTTCTTCGAATGTGGTAGGTTCTTCATTGGTTGAATCCTTTGCAATGTAGATTGAGTGCTTGGTGACCAAAGAAGTATCATAACCAAACCTCTCTGGTTTCTTCTTCTCCCTCGAAGACCTTCTAAGTGGTTGATGTGAGCTCTCGGGTCCATATGTAGCATCCTGCATCTTTGCTTTACCTTTGTTCTTCCATAGCTTTAGTCTTTCCAAGTCTTCTAGGTCAATCTCCGAATCACTTTCTTCAATCTGCTTTGGCTCCTTTGGTTGAAGTGATGGAAAATCTTCATCCAAGTCATATGGCAGCTTCACTTTCCTGTCATCATCAAACCATGATTTGTTTTCATCAAAAATTACATCTCTACTCACAGAAAATCCTTTATTGGTTGGATTGTACAATCTATATCCTTTTTGGTTTTGATCATAACCAATGAATACACACTTCTCTGCCTTGGGATCCAATTTCCCTCTTACTTGAGAAGGAATGTGAGCATAGGCTAAGCATCCAAAGATTTTACAATGCTCTAGACTAGGTCTTCTTCCATTCCACACTTCATATGGAGTGGTTCCATCTAGTGACTTAGATGGAAGTCTATTTATGAGATATGTGGCTGTCGACACAGCCTCTGCCCATAGGTAGTTCGGCAATCCCTTTTCGTTGAGCATGGACCTTGCAGCTTCGACGATAGCTCTATTCCTCCTCTCTGCTACACCATTGAGTTCAGGTGTATACCTTGTAGTGACTTCCCTTTTAATGCCTCTTTCATGCAAGAAGGCATCAAATTCAGAAGAGAAGTATTCTCCTCCACCATCTGATCTGAGTCTTTTCAAAGTCCTACCTGTTTGATTTTCAACAAGAGCAATATACTTCTTAAAGCAATTAAACACTTCATCCTTGTGCTTCATGAAAAACAGAATGGTCCACCTGCTACAATCATCTATGAAAGACACATAATATCTTGAGCCTGATATAGATGGCTCCTTACTTGGACCCCACACATCCGTGTGCACTAGATCCAAAGGATTTTGATACATATATCCTTTCTTATTGAAAGGTTGTCTATGAGCCTTGCCGAGTTGACAAGCTTCACACTTATAAATCATGTGTTGCCTTGTGATATTAGGCAAACCAAGTACACTTTGGTCCCTGCAAATCTGTTTGAGTGTCCTCTCACCAATGTGAGCAAGCCTTTTGTGCCATATCTCCAACTCTGTTAGAGTTTGAGATCCATAGCTAAACAAAGCTATGTTCTTTGTATCTTCCACTTCAAAAGTGAAAAGCCTTCCTGTCTTTTCTCCTTTGGCAATCCTTCGAAAGCCTTGCCTTGGGTCTTCAACATATGCTCCAAATCGATTGAATCTAACCTGCAATCCTTTTTCAACAATCTGTCCAACACTTATTAAATTTTTGGTAATTGTAGGGACATACAAGACTTTGCTTAAGAGGTTCATATTCCCATCTGATGTCTTCACATTACCTATCTTCTCCACTGAGTGCTTTGTGTCATCTCCTGTCTGCACTTCATGCTTGTTATGAGGATCTTCCAAATCAGAAAGTAAAGCCACATTTCCTGCTACATGGTTCGAGCATCCCGAATCAATGTAAAATATGTGATCATCATCCTTACCCTTCTTTGTTGATAGATTCATAATCAATAATGAATCTTCTTGACTTTGGTCCTCTGCATAGTTATTGTAATCTCTTCTTCCTCTATGGCCACTTTGATAGTTGTTGTTGTTGTAATTGTTGTTGTAGTAGTTGTTGTTGTTGTAGCCTCCATTGTACCTACCTCTATTTGATCCATAGCCACCTCTATTGAATCCTCTTCCTCTTGAGTTCCTTGGATTCCTGAAACATTCTTCAGTAGTATGGTTAGATAAGCCACATATGTTGCAAGGTTGAGATGATTGGAATCTCCCCCTGCCTTGCTTTCCACCTCTGCCTCTTCCTCTAGTTCTTCCTCTACCTGCAAAGTTTGCTTAGAAAGAGCTTCCTTCATCTTCATTCTTCCTATTCTTTGACTTGTCCTTGACCTTAGCTTTATCAGAATATAAGGCAGAAGTTTGATTACCTCTTGAGGACTCACCACCTTTGCTAATCTTTGCTTCATGAGTGAAGAGTTGGCCCATGAGTGTGTTGAGGTCGGGTACATGCATATCCATGTATAAATCCATGGCTGTTGTGAATGACTCCCACTTGTCGTCTGCTTTGATTCCATTCATGATTTGTCTTATGATTTGCTCCTCTTCAATTACCTCTCCAATGCTTCCAAGTTGGTCGGAAATCTCCTTCATCTTTGTGACATAATCAGTCACATTTTGCTTCGGGCTTTTCTTCATTGTTGTGAACTCCATCCACAATTGGTTCTTCCTTGCTCGAGTGTTGGAAGAGAAGAAAGAAGCAAGTGCATTCCAGGTTTCTCTTGATGTCTTGCATCCCTTGACATGAGGTAAAAGAAAATCAGAGATTGAGTTTAGAATATAAGACCTTGCAAGTGCATCCTTCGAACACCAATTCGAAAGTCCTTCCACTTCTTCATGTGATGGTTGCCCTTTGTTCCTCATGGTTGGCATTGCTTCATCTCCGGATATGAATCCATATAGATTCCTTCCTTGAAGGTAAGCCTCCATCCTTAGAGACCATGCCGGGTAGTTGTTTCGATCCAATTTGTCAATTGTTGATGGAAATCCATCTCCCATGTTGCTTGACTATGCTCTGATACCACTGTGAAGAGAGATGGTGGATGCAATCCAAAGATGAGTAGGTGCCGCTACAACCAGCTTCACACCAGCCAACTGAGACTTCAGAGTTGATTAGTAGACCCTTTGAGCTTCCTAAATCCACCAAAATATCAGCCAAGTACTTTGGAACATGTATCCCAAAAGTTTAAGTCAAGACCGACAAGTTGCGAAATGACTAGCTCCCAAAACTTGCTATTTTTGGACATACACCTGCTGGAAAAAATGAACAGTGCTCTCAACCTGGAAGGAATTAGAAAAATTCCTTTTGGGCATAGCAAATAGACTTAGCAAGCTTCCTATTCCAAGTTAAAACACTTCAAATGATGGACTGAGCACTGAGAACAAGTTTCATCAAGTTCTGGAACATTCCCACAATTCTCGGGGCTCTGCAGAGATAGACCAGTAAGCAGTAAAATGCAGATATCTCCAAAAGTATAATTCCATTGACCTTGAAAATTTATATGTAGAAACTAGACAGTGAGAGCTATCCAACGCACTTTAAAACACTGAGAAAGGTTCAGTAAAACTCGAGATATGACCTTCTGAAGTTACTGCTCTGAGTGAGTATAGCAGAGAACAAAACAGAGAGGTAGATGATAATAAATGTATAGATTCACATATGATTACAACCACATTGGCAATGAATCTTTGCACAATGGGAGTAGAATGATAGAGCTATGGAGTAAGCTCTTCAATCTCTACAAAATGACATCAAGTGGTCACGTACAAGGCTTGCTAATCGCCTCTTCCTTCTTGCTCCTTTTATAGCTATTCTTGGAGGGAGTTTTGAATTCGAATTCGAATGGCTCCACCTAAAAGTGATCCCCAAAGTTAGGAGAGATTCCCTCAGCTCAAAAATTCGTGATTTTGGTAGTTGGAGCCACGAATTTGCTTTTACATCATGGATGAGGTAAGCCATCCTTTTCCTTTTTTCTTTTTCCATTTACAAGAGATAAAATGTACTCTTTTACAAGAGGTGTTCACATGACTACTCATGTGACTTACAAATGAGGATAATATCAAGCATATCAAGCATGTAGGCTTGGGAAAAATGCACCAACAGAAGTGAGTGCCTCTATCACTAACTAGCTCTATAGGTAGCCCGTATCTACTGAACACATTCTCAAACAAGAATTTAGCAGTTGTTTGAGCATCGTTCTTCGTCGTGGCTTTTACGTCTACCCACTTTGTTAGATAGTCTGTCGCAACAATGATATATTCTGCATGGGAACCCTTAGCTGGGGGATTAATAGGACCTACAAAGTCTATTCCCCACTTAGAGAATGCACGTCCACCCATCATAGGTTTCAGTGGCATCTCATCTTTACGTATAGGATATTGAGTTCTCTGACAGACATCACAGCGTTTCACATAGGTATGTGCATCCATGTGAAGGGTCGGCCACCAGAAGCCCGCAAATAGTATTGCCTTGATCACCCGATCTGGTCCAAAGTGTCCTCCTGCTACACCTTGGTGAAGCAGTTTCCAAGATCTTAAGATATTCACTCTCATGGACACATAGTCTCAGGTACCATCCTTACCACGCTTGTAGAGATTATCACCAATGAGTGAGTAATCCTGGGCTTCTTGTTCTAAACTCCTTTTCCTGGCCAGAGTCATGTCTGGAGGGAATGTTTTCGTCCTCAGAAAGGATACTAGTGGTTCACTCCAATCCGGCACTATGGACACTTGATAAAGAGTGGCATGTCCCACAGGTGGTTTAGTGCAACAGATTGGGCATTCCTTGCACAACTTTTGGACATCAGCTTCCATGGTTGGCCAATGCACTCCGAGTCTCCTTAGTGTCTGTAGGGTTCGTTGTTTTGAGTAGTGTTGCTCTAATGCACCTACATGTGCTAATTGCAACCATTTAGTGTACTCACCCTCTTCCACACAACAAGCCAAAATCCCTTGATCTGTGTGCTTGTACATACTTCCTGTCATGATGTGATACTTTTGGGCTTTTACTACCTCTCTATCCTGCGTGTTTATTACTGGATGGTTAGGTCCGTATGTCAATACTGGCACTAATGGCTTAGCCCACTGCGGCACCACTTCCAAATTAAACAAGTAAGCGTCAGGAAGGTCATCTGATACTCCTTGTGGGGCTTCTCTAGATGTGAGCCTAGAAAGATGATCAGCTCTCAAATGAGTCCTCCCTTTCCTTACCACAACCTCGAAATCATATTCCATTAGTAAGAGAAACCATCTTACTAATCTTCCTGTATTGCATGGTTTGTTCACGAGATATAACAATGCTTGGTGATCAGTAAAAAATTTAAACTTATTTGCAAGCAAATAGTGTCTAAATTTCTTGACTGCATATACCATGCCTAAGCCTTCTCTCTCTGTAGTGGTATAATTTCATTCAGCTACATTCAATTGTCTACTGGCATAGGCAATTGGAAGATCCATACTACCTTCACTAGTAGGTTGAGCAAGCACACACCCAATAGCATAATTGGATGCATCCACGTGAACATGGAATGGCTTATTCCAACCTGGTGTGGTCAAGATTGGTGCTGAACAAAATCTTCGTTTAAGCTCCTTGAAGGAATTCTCACATTCCTCAGTCCACTCAAAGTTTGTCAGAAGTCCGTACATGGGCTTTGCAATGACAGCATACATGTGAATGAACCGGCGGTAGTAACCACAATGTCCCATGAAAGCTTGTACTTCCTTGACATTCCTTGGCCTGGGTAGCTCTGCTATGGCTCTCACTTTCTCTTCGTCAGTAGATATGCCATTCTTTGACACTATGTGCCCTAGAATCTTGCCTTGCCTGACCATGAAAACACATTTTTCTGGGTTTAGGTAGACTTGATATTCTCTACATTTGTCAAAGATTTGTCTGAGTTCGGGAATATGGGTTTGCCTAATGTTGGAATGAGCACAAAGATCATCAACATAGACTTCTAAGTTCTTCCTCAGGAACTCCTTAAATACATGGCACATTAGTCTGTGGAAGGTAGCTGGTGCATTGGTAAGCCCAAATGACATTACTCTAAAGGCAAAAATGCCCCATTCTGTGGCAAAGGCTGTCTTATGCTAATCCTCTGGAGCTATGGCTACTTGATTGTAGCCCGAAAATCCATCAAGGAAGCTGTACACTTCCTTGCCTGCCACTCTTTCTAAGAGATGTTCTGTGATGGGAAGCGGATAGTTATCTCGGATTGTGGTTGCATTGACCTTCTTTAAGTTAATGCATACATGTAATTTACCATTCTTTTTGGGCACCACTATGATGGGGGATACCCACTCAGTGTGCTCAATTTCATAGATAAATCCAGCTTCAACCAACCTATCTATCTCTTCTTTGATCTTGGCAGCATAATTATCATTATATGTATATGGCTTTTGCTTAGAGGGTTTGGCATCTGAGGTCATGGGGATAGTGTGTGAGCATATGTCAGGGTCCACACCTTTCAAATCCTTGTAACTCCAAGCAAATACATCTCTGTATTCTCTTAGCAAGGCTATTAACGCATGCTCTTCTTCCACTGTTAGGTCATGGCCTATGTACGTGCATCTCTCCTCTCCTTCTTCTAGGGCCACTACTATTTTCTTGGTGGTTTCTTTGTTATCATAGGCCTCTCCTAATTGTGCCTCTCGTTTAGGCATTCTTATCATGACTCTCCTGTCGTCCATCTCATACTTCTTAAAATTTTCCGGGACCTCAAACAAAGATTCTTCCTCTTCTGGTGAGACTTCTCTCTTCTTTCGTTTCTTTCCTTCTTCCTTCGGGGTCACATGTGTGGCTAGCGGCACATCATTTGTAAGCTCTCCGTGCCTTTGGGGTTGAAATTCTACTTCATAGAAATATTCTTCATCTGATGCAAAAGGTGGGTCCATAATGATTGACTCTAGATCGGAGTCACTTGCATCCTCAAATGCATCAGGGCTAGGTTCGCATTCTTCTAGAACTGCCTCTCCCATGATTGGCTCTATGGAGAAGACTGAAATGTCATAGCCATCCTCATCACAGTGAGGTGTCCATTGTTCCTCATTGATGGCTACATCCATGGTTGCTAGAATTTCTGCCCAGCCGTGGGGTTCAAATTCTTCATCCGGAAAGACTACAGGTGCATAGGCTGGGTCTTGGATTGATCTATGGGTTTCTTTTGCACCTACCTCTCTGGCTTTTTCTCTCTTCTCTTCTTCTACTGCTACTTTGCACATCCATAAGTGGGTGTCTTCATGCATCCATGAGGATCCTGACCCTATGGAATGCACCGATTCCGTATCATCTTTGGCTCTATGGATGGAGTTCCATTGGATAGGAGGTACATCTCTATGAGAGTAATCCTTGAGATTCACTTTGGTCGTAACACCTAAGTGTTGTAGGTACAAGGAGTTGGTTCCCCAATCCTGTACCACTTGCAACTGCCGCATGAAAGGTCGTCCCAAGATCATCTCATAGGCATGATTTTTGCTGAAGTCACATATAGCAAATGTATGCTCAAACTCGACACCACAGGTGGTGAGAGTTATTCCTTCTAGCAATCCTAAGGGTCTCTCAATATGACCATCGGCCATCTGCAATTTCATTCTCGTTGGCCTGAGTGCTGGCTTGCCCCAACGCTTCCATAGGGAAGTGGTCGCAATTGCAACACATGCACCTGAGTCTAGAATGGCCTTGGTGGTGTACTCCTGGTAGGTAATGGGAAGATAGGTGTTCCCTTCTTCACCTTCACACATATCTCCTATCTTATCCAAGGGTATCTCTGGCACCGTCCTATGTGATCCTACCTGGGAATGAGGTTTCACTATCGCTGGTACTTGTTTGGCGACATGTTCCCATACTTCTGGTCTAACCTTAAGCAGCTCTTCCAAAGTGAGATTGCACTGCACTTTGGTGTTCTTCACTACCTCTGTGTTCCTAAATATGACTGAATCTTCATTTCTCACCATGACTGTAGGCGCTCTCATACAGGTGGACTTTGCTTCCCATGGGCCTGTGAAATGGGGTAGTTCTTGTAAAGAATTAGACTCGAAGTCTAATCTTTCTTGAGATTGGGCACTCTCCTGCTCTCCATAAATGGAAGGAAGGTCTTGTGGGAATTGATCGTGTGTGTCATCCACCAGTTCAATGGGAGGAGGAACTTCACTCTCTTTAGCCCATTTCTCTTCTTGAATCTCTCGCAAGAATTCTGGTGTGTATTGACTCATAGAAGAAGAGGTGTCTGGCTCCGTAGAGTTAGGCACGTAGGCCTCAGGCACATAGGCTTTCCGGGTAGGAAGACCTGCTCTTTCACTAGCCTTGTCATGGTGTTGAGGGGCGAGTTCCTTTTGTGATTGTGCCATTAGATTCTCTATTCTTTCTAGGGAGGGGGGGTTGTCTGGTTCAGTGGAATTGGGCACATAAGCTTTTGATGGGGGATGGGTCATGTTTTTGCTTGCTTTATCTCTTTCTTGATTCTTTTCTTCCTTGGCAGATCTTGCAATTATGCCCTCTAACTTCTCTAGAAGTCCATCCAAGTGTAATTGCGTCTTGGTTGAGCCCGAGTAATTGAAAAGGCGACTGGCTTCAAACATAGTCTGAGCCAATGCGACCATTTTTGCGCAAAGCTTGGTTCTTTCTATCTCTAGGTCAGCTCTAGGGTAGCACTTGTCATGATCCGTTACATTTGGCCCTTCTTGGATTCTGGCCTGATATGCTTTAAGCATCATGTCTATGTCTTCAGGAGTGGGATCAGCTAATACTGATCCTACTCTAGGGGGTGGTGGAATCGTATGAGGTGGGTTGGAAGGTGGCGGGTCGGATGGCGATGGGAATGGTGGTGGTGGGGTAGTTTGAGAGGGAGTTTGAGATGTGAGTTCAGTTATCCTGGCTTTGGTTTCTCTTATGCTTTCCTCAAGTTCACTCATCTTTTTAGCCCATTGTCTTTTCATTCTTTCCCGACTATCTTTCCACACTCTAGTCCTTTTCTTTGTCATGCTCTCGGTTTCACTAGCCTCTGGGTTCTTATCCTGGTTTACCCCTTGGTTCTGTTGCAATGCCTGAGCTCTAGTCACTACCTGTACTGGTGAGACGGATGTCACACTTCCTGTGGAGTCTACCACCAACCCAATAACGTTAATAGGAGTGATTTTTGGCATATTATTAGGATTCTTAGGGCAATCTCGTAAGAGATGCTCCTTCCCACATTCTTGGCAAAAGCCCTGAATTGTCACTGACTGGGGTTGTGTAAGTGGAGGTAAGGGACAATCATGAATGAGATGATCTCCCTGACATCTGTAGCACGGTCCTCTTGGGAATGGAGGTCTTACTTGCTTAGGTTGAGGCCTAGGGTTGGGATTTGCATACATGACGTTTGTGTAATCTGACTCCCAACTAGGTTCACTCGGTTCCTCACTGTAGTAGGACTCACCATGTTCAGGAGATTGCATTTAAAAGCCTGGGGACTATCGACATGTGTAGAATCAAAGCTATGGTCACTAAGGTCACTTTCAGAAAGCAGTGGTGTTACAAGGACTATAGCTCTATTCAAGTTTTCTTCTGCTGCTGCATATTTTACTGGGATCACATTAGCTGGGGCAGGGGGTTGTTGTGCTAACACAGCCTGAGGCCTTTGTTGGTTTTGGTATGGTTGCTGATAGGGTTGTTGTGGCCTGCCATATGACTGTGGAGGGTACGGGTTCTGGTATCTTCCCTGCTGAGGGTATGTCTGAGGGTAGGTTTGCCTAACTGCTTGCTTGTTGTATGGGCAATCTTGCGCTGTGTGATTTGTGTATCTCCGTTCTATGGTGCAGTATTGGCCACTAGGATTTACTTGGGGTTGAGCCATAATGGGACATACATTTGCCATATGGTCGCCTCCATAATTATAGCATCTTTTTACAAGGGCGAACCTTGGGATTTGTTTACTAGAGACACCTAGTTTCTGAGCAACTTTCTCTACAAGTTCCTCAATCGATGTGGATAGCGTGGAAGAGAGGCTAGCGGCACTATCTGAATCTTTGTATATCTTGGAAAGCTCTAACTCCTCCCCTAGGTTATGCTCGATGTCAATGCACATGCGTACACACTCTTCTATGGTCCTAGGGTCCTTCAAGTACACATAGGATCTCAATTTGGTACTTAGCAATCCATCCAGGAATAAAGCCACTTGCTTAGCTGGCGTGGGTAACTCAGGAGTAGGGCATCTCTCTAAGTATTGCCTGAATCTTCTTCCTGCAAGTCTCACGGTCTCTTGAGGGGTTTGCTTGAAGCTGTGAATCAATGAGGAGGTATTATGCCTTATGCCACTCTTAGAGAATTCAATAATGAAAGCCTCTAGGAGTTGGTCTATGCTCCTGAACTGCCTCTCGTTTAGTGGCTGAAACCATGTCAGGGTAGTGTTCCTAAGGGTTAGACCAAAGGCATTGTACTGCGTGAATAGATCCTCCACTTATTCAGCTCTCAAGACTTGCCTAAACTCAGCCACATGATCGTATGGATCTCCAGTGCCATCGAAGTAGTTCTTCATGGACTTAACTAGCTGAGTCGGTCTCAAAATCCTTGTGTGCTCTCTAGGTCGTGGTAGAGGGAAATCATCGGCATTTCTTCGATGTCCTGGGGCTCTAAGTACCTCAGGCTCTACTCTATTTGTTTTCGTCCTTGTTCTTTCTCTGCCCCCTAAGTTGGCAAAGCTTACTTCTGGCCTATCTCTACTTCTATCTCTTGGAGTTCCATGAGCTTGGGATGTTCCAGCTCCAGGGTGACCATAGGACACATTCGATCTTGGTTGGGGGAAAACGAATTCACCCTTCCAAGTGTAAGCATGCCTATCATTTTCTGTCACCACAAAGATCCTCTCCGAAGCGTGATCTAAGTAGGTCACTCTGCCTGGGCTATCAGGATCCTTAAACTCATAGATCATGATTGTTCCTATATCAGTTGGCTGATCAGATTTATACCTCCAAAAGGCTTCGTCAGTTTCTCGATTGAGGAGCAAATCTATGCTCTTATTATCCTGGGGAATCCACTCTGGTGTGATAATCCTAGTGAGAACCGATTTGCCTCGAGGGGTTCTAGGTTCTGTACCCATGTTTCCTTGCTCTAGGTCACCTAAATCCGCTTCTCGGATCACATTTCCAAATTCGTCCATCCTATCTGGGTGACTGGTGACTGCGTATATGGTTCCTTCTTTGTCCAAGTATGCTCCGTTTTCAAACTTGACAGCTGGGCGCTCTAGTCCAATGGATTGATCAAGATTCTTAATCTGTACCACAGATCTTCCTAGGCCGTCCTCATAGATGCTGGCACCTAATCGGTTGGTCCTAAGGTATTCCAACTGCGTTTTGTAAGGGCCTTCTACTCTGTGCAAGTATGGCACTCCTGAACTTCCCGTAGGTCTGTCCATACCTTGAGACATCTCGGATTCACTGGTATCAGAGCTAGGGTAATGCGAGTGGTGACTCAACTGCTGGGCCCAAGACCTCGCAGTATGATTGACACTAGCCTCTGAAGACCTAAGGCTTTGTCTATCTTTTACTAGATGTCGTCCTGATCTAAGGTTCATATGCCTAACTGATTAACCCAATTTTTCCCAGGTACAACCACGTTTCTGAGTCCTTTGTATCAATTACTTAATCCCCTTTTTATGTTGATTATCGTGTTTATACTCTTGTCTGATATCACGTCGTTAGGAATACTTAAGTTTAATTTCGCACTTTAGTTTGGTCGTTTCACGTTAGGTTCTTTTCCTTTAAGGTTGTCGTTCACACACACAAGTTATCTCTTGACTTGAACCTGATTTCTTAGATAGTCTTTGATTTATCTCGTGCCTATCGTTGCCTAGAATTACTTCTAACACTACCCGCACTTAGCCTAAACTAAGAATTGACAGAGGGTGTTGCGGGTTTTCCAACCTTGAGTTCCTTTCCTTGTGTTGTTGTCCTGGTGTGCCCAGGACGCGTGTTCACAAGCCTGCACTTACTCTTGCTTTGCGTACCCTTTGCTACTCTCAAAGGACCTGTAAAAGGCCCACCGTTAGCTCAAGACTTAAATTCAAAAGACAGAACCAATCACTTTCATTCATGTAACACTTCACCAATTTGCACTATGACTTTTTGGACACAACTCTAGAGATCCCTGAATTTTGTTCCCCCTGGGTATGGTCAACTTCAAAATACCCTATCTAATATTCCTAATCTTAATTTAACCGTAACCAGTCGATGTTTTTGTTGTACTCCCTGCGAGCTTTCCAACAAAACAAAAATTACGGCAAACGGATTTCGTATGAGAAAGTTATGCCAGTTCAGGGTTTTGGGGCTAAAACAGGATTAAACTAGGTTAACAGGCAAACAGGAATTCTCGAGTTACTTGGGTCATGCCCTCGTAATGCAATACTACACCCTAGTGTTTGTCCCACACTTGGCCAAAATTTAGACCATTATTTTTGCCTTAAAAATTTGACCTAATTTGCCCTTCTAACGTGTTCGCAAAGTCTGTCGGTCGCGATTGACAGGTCAGTCGCGATCGACGTGTCGATCACGATTGACAGGTCCGTCGTGGCTGTCAGTCGCGATTGACTGGTCAGTTGCGATTGACACGTGGCTGAAAATTCAGTCAATCGTGGTCAAAGGGTCGTTGACTCTGTCGATCGCGATTGATGTGTCGATCGCGATTGACAGGTCCGTCGCGAAGGCTCGGTCAGTCGTGGTCAAACAATCGTTGACTGTGTCAGTGGCGATTGATAGGTCCGTCGTGGCTGTCCGTCGCGATTGATAGGTCGATCGCGATTGATGGCTCGAACGCGATTGACACGTGTCACGCGTAGCTTCTGTCCGTCGTGGTCAATCGGTCGTTGACTCTGTCGGTCGCGATTGACAGAGCCGTCGTGGGCTGTCCGTCGCGATTGACTGGTCGATCGCGATTGGCAGGTCTGTCCGTCGTGGTTTGTCGATCGCGATTGACAGAAATCTGAGGAATTTCAAAAAACTAAACACATTTTTGGGAAGCTCTGGGCCTGTAGGTCATGGATATGCACTTTGTTTAGCAAATAGAGCAATTTTTCTGTCGGTCGCGATTGACAGAGCCCGGCGACACAGAGACAAGACCGTATAGTTCCGTACCTACGCAGAGTGCTAGGGATGGTGATACAGCAAGAACCTGCAGAATGCTCAAAAAACATGCAAAAAACAACGCACGCAATATCGCTCTCTCACTCTCTCTCACAAGTAGAATGAGGGAAATGAGGTGGAGATGGTGATATGATAAAAAAACTGAAATTTTCGCGATGATGGAAATGGAGGTGGAAGATGGTGATGATGATGATGGTGATGATGGTGGTAAGGTAAGAAAGAGAAAAATGGGAAAAGTAAAGAAATTACCTACAATGCCAACGTCTCCAATCTACTTCTTACCATCACACGCTCGTCCTCAAAGCTCGATCCTCGGCAACGGCGCCAAAATTTGGTGTAGCTCAGTGATGAGTAGCACCTCCTTTAATGTCAATCCGGGAAGACGTGAGGATGGTATGAAGACCACGAGCAAGTGGAGGCACAAGTGCGTGAGTGAGAAGCACACACAAGCATGCACACACATACACACACACGTGCACACACGGCAAGACAAAGAGTGAGAAGCAATGGAGTTCTTAGATTACTTTAAAAAAGCTCTTACAAGTTCATTTCAATCACCATCTACCCTCAAAAATGAGCTCTCTACCTCCTTTTATAGTTTTTGACTAGCTTTGGCCCTGTTCAGACCTAGTGTCCGGCCTAGTTAAAAATTAGGTTCCAGGGCTTATTAGAGGGCTCAAACGAGATCTAAAAAATATGAAAATTGGCAGGTAGATACTTCTAAAGCTCCTCAAGCTCAAGGACTCCTTGGCTTGCACAAAATGGAGCTACAAAAATACGAAATGATATTTACAATGGTTTTTAGTGATGAAAATCACTATTTGTGTAGGGATTTCCTCTATTGATTTGTCATACATACCTTTGAGCTCCCTACTTGCTCTGTCTTCTTGTGTGCTCAACTCCTTGATGTCTGAAAAATTTAGATGGCCTACTTGCCAGATCTTCTTTGACTGCCATGTCTGCTTGTGCTGTCCCTTCGCTCTGACTCTCTTCGTCTTGTGGCTCCTTCGGTTCCCTGACTGCTGCCAACACACCCTAGCGCTTGGAGTTACTCCCTAGGCCACACCCTAGGCTTGGGACTAGGTAAATAGATCAAGAATAGGTAGAGACTTAAAGAGACATGAGCACATAGCATGAGCAATTGAAAAACCTAAGGCATGACCAAAGATGTTTGAAGCAAAGGCGTTGGCAATTGAAATCAAAACCTAAGGCATGAGCAAAGATGTTTGAAGCAAAGGCATTGGGCAGAAAAGTGGATGCCAGATCCACACTGTACAAGTGAGCTCTACCTCATTTACATTTGGGGGCCATCCCTTCATCCATATCACCGTGATATGAGAATTCCAATTTATATGTGATATAGAGTCATTGTTTTCTACTTAACTCAAAACATGGGAAAAAACCCGCATGATTTTAGGAAGTCAATAAGTGAGTTTATTGTAAAACAAGGAATAGGCAACGCCTTCTTTTGTACACAATAGCACAACAAAGGGCGAGGCCAACTTTTATGGGCAACACAAAAAAAGGGGTGACGTCAATTTTTACAGGCAACACATATATGGGCGATGCCTTGGGATGTATGGATGCATTAGGTTGGGGTGACACCCATCTTCGGTCTCACTCACAAATGGGTGATGCCCATCTTGGGTCTCACACACAAAGGGGAAAGGGGCGATGCCCATTCTCTGCAACACACCAAGAAGTCAAGAATTCGATGCCATCTTACATCATGAGCTCCAAAATGAGGCAATGCTCTATCTTCTTCCTCACCTAGAAGGCGATGCCTAATTCATGTTGCGCGAGGCACAATCTCTTGCATATTCTCCATAGATGGTGGCTCCTACAATTTGGCTTCCCACTACAAGGTTGGCTTCCCATAGAAGTTGTTCTCTCCTCCTCATAAAGTAGGGGATGCCTATAGTTTGCGCAAACCACAAATTGGGCAAGTCTCTCCATGCTATCCACTTATTTGGATGATGCTCGGTATAATGCCTCACTTGGCGACTGAAGCCCAACCTGGGCACTCTTTCATCAGAAAAAGATCACCTATGGGCAATGCCTATCAATTGGCTATCTCAATTTGGGCGATGCCAAATTGGCTTGCTACATTAAGCGGGAATGGACAAATTGTCTCTTTGAACTTTAAAATGGTTGACTTGGAAGATATAGGTGATGCCTTCTCATCGGAACACTCCATCATTTTTAGCTCCCTCTTGATGGGCTATCTTGGGTCTCCTTGAAAGGGGTGGCTTCTTTTTTTTCAATCTCATGAGATGATGTGGGGCAACCACAATTTTTATTGGTAACTCCACTTGGGCGACTACTCAATTCTTCCTTCATGATAACTAGGATGAGTACTCTTCTTTCCTCTCCTAAGAAGTAGATCACTACCAATTTGGATGCATGGAACACATGGGCGGCTACCGACTTATGATGGGCTCCACCATGAGCTCCCAAGCGACAAATGATGGGCCGAACATATTTTCGTGAGTGAAGCATTAGAGTGAGAATTAATGCAAGGAATACCGCTGCCAAGCTCTAGCACTATCAGAAGCTATAATTGGGGGTCTAATTAAATTGGCTAAAAGAGCCATTATTAGCCCACTCCTCAACCTCCTCGGACAACACTTTGGCGTGTGTAGCAGTTAAGGTTGGGATTCAGCAAGGCCACCCCTGGCCTCTTTAGAGTCTATATAAACAGATCTGTGGCTCTCAGTTGGGCTTTCTTTGAGATCATTACCTATAATCTAATCATCTTCATATCTCTCTTGTACTGTTGTTGCTAGTTGAAGCTATTGCTTGACCACTCTCTGCACTCTATTGCTATTTGCACACATTGTTGTTGAGGTCACTCTGTGGTGATTATACAGAGTGTTGGCCTCCTAGTGAAGTTGGATGGTAGCATTAAAGAGTGATTGAGTAGCCAGTTTGTTGCATTTGTTTTGCTTTTCTCTTGGAGTTTGTTACCTCTCTATAGCACTTCTCTTGCAGAGAGTTCTTCATTGTTATAGCATTCCTTGTGTCGATCAGTACCTCATGTTGATGTCTTGATTTCTTCTTGCCTCTAGAATGGCATGCTAGCCCAATGTATTGCTCATTTGGCATATTTCTAGCTCTCTTTAACCATTTGGAGTGTTATGAAGTTGGATTTTTTCTCATATATGTGCATTTTCTATTTTCTTCAACTCGGTGTCTTAACTATGTCTTTACTATCTAGTAGTGTACCTACACAGAGAAATGTAGGGTATACTTCCCTATGAAAGAACTCCCCTTGAGTAGAAGAAGTACTCGATTGTGGTCATAGAGGCCTCTCCTACAGTATGGAACTTTCCTAAAGTCAGATACCCCAGTACCTCCTCTATAGTTTCGCACTCTCCTAAACTCGGATACCCAAGCACCTCCTCTACAGGTAATGAAATGAATGACTCCTTATCTCCTCTTGAAACTTGTGGAGAGCTCACGGAGTGGTGGATAATCCCATATACAGACAAGTGCCTTTTTTCGATCTTCATATAGAGGGCCTCAAGAGGCTCTTTTTCATCCTAGAGGGGATCATGAGAGGAAGAAGGTTGAGGCTATGCTCAACATGAGTAGTTGTCCCCCATAGCCCTCTGTGTGAATCGACTTAAGTATATTGTCCTTTGTTGGTGTCCTTTATTGGTTTTCCTCTGTTGGGCATCATGTGCACATGAGATCTTTGTTGGTCTGCTCGGATATTAGATGATAAGTTCCTCAATGAATCTAGATGATAAGTTCCTTAATGAATCCTCCCAATTTTTAGGATTCTGGTAGCACGCACTCCGAGGTAGAAGATGGATTTGTGGCTGGCTAAATCCCACTAGGATAGCACGTGCATGGAGATAACTCTGTCAGAATATCCTCCCAGCCACGTAGTATTCCCCAATTAGTTCCTCTCAAAATTACCATGAAAAGGGACCTCAAAGTGCCATCACACATGGGTGCCACATGGCACTCATGTGTGTGCCTATATAATAAACTTAGGAGATGGTTCGCACCAAATTCCTCCAAAGTGACTCCCATGTAACAATACCTCAACCTTATAAATCCCTATCTAGAGTTGTCTAGATCATTATTTAAGCTCTAACTTGAGAGCACATGGGTAGACAACAACATCATCTTGTACATGCTGTTAGTAGTGAATTTCTCAAACCTACTAAATCTATTATCTTCTTTGTTATTGCTCTTGATTTTTTCTTTCATAAATACTTTCTTACACACTCATCAACCAAATCATCCTTAGATGGTAGATCTCCTTGGACCAGATCTTGTATCTCTTCTAGTATCATGAACATGATGAGTTTTAATTTGTCATACCCATCTTCATGTACGCATTCATGCATGGTAATCATTTGTTTGTTTATAGCAACATCTAGGGTTTCTAGAATATACATCCAACTATGGATTCAAATTCTTTATCATTGAATCATTAAGGGATATATGTTGCGTCTTCTATTGGATGCTCCCTAGGTTGAAATGCCCCTAATTTGGCCATTTTTAATCTTATCTATATATAGAACTTGACACATCCATAAGTGTGTATCTTCATTCATCCATGAAATATTACTCAAATCGGCATTATGGATGGATAGCTTGTCTATTTCCCTATGTATTGAGCTCCATTGTGGTGGTGGATGTCTTCATATCTGAAGTCATTCATGTTCATTGTGCTAGTGGCCCCCAAATGTTGGAGATATATGGCCTCGCTACCCCAATCTTGCACTATCTTCATTTGTGACATGAAGACTTGACCTTGAGTCATCCCATAATTCGTAGCCTTTTAGAATTGACATATGGCTAATGTGTGTTCAAATTTAACACCAAAAACGGTGAGAATTATGCTCTCTATCAATCCCACTCGTTTTTCTATGTGGAAATCTTCTAGTTCAAATTTCATTATCATGGGGTCTTAGGAATGGTTTTCCCTTTTTGGACCATAATTCTTTGTGGTGATGGGAACCCTAACACCCATATCTAGGATAGTCTTGGTATCATATCCATTGAAAATTATTGGAAGACATGTATTCAATTCGTTTTCTCCCTTGTATGTTCCATATGTTATATATGGTTCTATTATTATTGAACTCTATTTTCCATCTCTTACGGTGTATCCTTGGTTCTCTCAAACACACAAATTGCAAGCACATGTGTAGTTGAGTAAAGTTTGCAGATTGATTGTGTCTTTTGCTACAATGCTTGAGCTCACCAATTCTTCCATTTCTACTTCATAAAGGTTATCCACACAGTAAAAATCTATATCTAGTGGCTCCATGGTAATAATGGACCTATTATTGAATACACGAGTGAAGATTACATGTTCTTCCTTGATATTAGTGTGAGATCTTCATAGGTAGAATGTTGGAGAGATCATAAAATTTTCTTCCTTTTGAGGAATTTGTGGTAACCCAAGAAAATCCACTCTGACATAAACACAATCTTTGTATTTGACTTTTAGGATATACATGAGAACATGTCTTCTCTATTCATCAATGAGGAATGTCACTTTAATGGTTGCTCTTAGGGTATTGACCCTTGAAAGGTTTGTAAAACCTATGCAATTGAATTGACGTAATTGCAAGGTTCATAGGAATTAGGAAAATGAGCAGCTATGAGCTCCCTCCTCAACCTATTCCAATACTTCATAGGAAGATCTAGTCTCTATCTTGATCCTTTATTTCTTTTCTTTTCTTTTCTTTTCTTTTCTTTTCTTTTCTTTTCTTTTCTTTCTAACTTTTCCATGGTGGATTTCTTCATCTAGAAATGTGATGATGTTCCATAGATCTTCTTCAAACTTCATTTTTTTAATCTATTGCTTCGAAGAAGTCCTCCTAGGGAGTGTTTTTAGCAATCTTTCGATCAGATTCCTTGTCCAATAGAGACTAGCACATTTCTGGTTTTGAGAAACTCTTGGTAAACACCAAGATGTCATAGTTATCCAAGTGTTTTTTAGTTTGACTCTTCCCTTTGGGGAATGGGGATTAGGAGATTTCATTTCTTTGATGACTGCTACTTTATATTTTGTGATTGAACTATATATGACAAGGAGAATTCTTTTTCGTTTACCTTTTCAAAAAAAAGAAGAAATTATTCGAAGGAAACTTGTCTTTGCATAGAACAAACATGTTGAGTCTTGGCATGTTGGGCGTCGTCTGTACCTCTTTTCCACATGCAAAGAGAGGAGGCATGGCCTATGTAGATCGAGCTTCTTTGTCATATATGCACTTTGGGACATGCATGATAAAGTTCATAGGGAGAGATTACACTTCATACTATGTAATCTCTTCCACATGCAAAGAGATGAGGCACGACCTATGTAGATCGAGCTTCTTTGGCATATATGCACTTTGAGACATGCATGATAAAGTGCCTACGGAGAGATTACACTTCATACTATGTAATCTCTTTTCTCTCAGTATTTGCATATCTTATTGGATTTGTATGCTCTTTGGTCCATGCTTCTTTGCATGTTTACACACCTGCACATGAACCCACTCCTATTCTATGTGTGTGCATATATGTGAATGAAGCCTATTTTCAACACAAGTTCATTTGAAATGAATTCAAAGTGAAACACATAGGTACAAAGGATCAAGTTGTTGATATGATCATTAAAGGTTTGGACAATACCAAGTGAACGAGGTTCAAGGATTCCATAGGTATGAGGGAAATTGAATGAAGGATAGGGCTTGAGGGGACATCTTGAAAGTATGATTTCTAACCTTCAGAAAATCAATTCACTTTGAAATATTTGATGTGGAAAATCAAAATCCACTTGCATTTCAAGAGTTACTCTAATAAAATTCAATCAATTATATAACTTAAAATCACGAAGAATCACAAAATTTAGGGGGAGAATTTTTGTGCCTAAGTTTCTAGATTATAATGACACTTTTGTAATTGAAAAAGAAAGTCTTATGAAGTATTTTCATGAGTCCATGCACCTCTCTTAGTTCTTTATTAGTGTATGAAGTGGCTATCATGCAATTTGGTGTGTTATCATGCAAGCTTAGAGAATTACTAAATCTAGTCTAGCTGGTCATAACTACAAGGAGTAGATTTTAGAATATAACTTAAAAAGTCAAGTGAGTAAAATCTATTATCAGATATTAAATCATGTCATTAGAAAATGTTATTAATATATTGACATATTCTCGTCCACATCAGTGAAAACACTAATTATAAGAAAACACATCGCATTATCCAAAGTCGATTATGAACAAACAACAAAATGAATTGTATGTTCATTTTCGAATCGCTATATTTTACATTTGAGTCCACCCTGCATGTCAATCTTAGTCAGCATGAGTATGATATTGTAAGTTGTTGTATAGACCATATATATGTAGTCATTCCGAGTGTAACCTTCTAAACATAAACTTTCGCCACCTGATTTTCATATTAAGGAAACCATTGTCCGTATTGGCAAAGTGATTTCGTCATCGACAGATTTTCAAGTTCACTTCATTGTACATCTCCTTGATTTGACCTTGATTTTGTACATCTCTTTGTCCTTTATCTAATTTGCTATATGTACTCAATGTGTTCAAGTTATGATTCGGAAAATTGTAATATGAAGTTGAATTATAAATATATCCAGCATAATTGTAGTAGCTTTAAATAGTCTTCTAAAGTAACAATCTTATAACTAACAAAAAACCATCAATAATTCCAAGATCAATGAAGTGCAACAGAAGACAAGAATAGACTTCTGAGTCTAAAAGAGCTCTTTAATCTAATAGATATGCCTTAGAGCTTCACATTCTTGTTGCATATAGCTTCACATGTCACAAGCTATCCTTCACTTTCCTTGTGAAGTATAGTTTTGGGAGGAAGGATCATTTGTGGGTCTTCCCCTAAAATTGACTACTTCCCTTCTATTGCCATTTCGAAGATTGGAAATTTCAATCTAAGAGATCACGACTGTGGAAAGAAAATCGACCACACAACTTCAATCAAACAACGATAAAAACATTAAGAAGATTAATATCAATTTTACAAAACCAAGTTACGTGAAATATGGCCTATTTGAAGGATTTTTCGAAAAGGCAACTTCAAATTGTGCCACTTCAAAGATGGTTTACATGGAATCTTGCTAACTCCCATGACAACATTCCCATCTCCACCGCAGAGTATCTCTATTCCTTCTTGGCTCGTATTATGACAGTTTGACAACCTTTTTCTTGATAGATGGTCGTGAGACCCTAAGGTAGAGGGAGAACTGCAATGTGTTTGTGCACCTGCCTCTATGTGTGCATGTCTCTATGTGTTAGTTGATGCCTTAGTCGATGCCTTGGAGAAAATCGAAGAGTAACTGAATTGATAAACAAACTTCATTAACGAATTTGGTAAATTAGGAGTAACCAAATTGATAAATGAACTTGATGAAATAATTTGGTAAACTAATTTGATAACCGAACCAAACTCGAATAGTGAACAGTGCACATTGAGCATAGGGGATACAAGGAGTACAATGGGTACAGTGAGCATAGTGATCACAGGGGTTACACCGAGTACAATGAGTACAATGAGCATAGAGAGCACAATGAGTACAATGAGCATAGCGAGTACAGCGATTACAGTTTCGCAGTAAGCATAGTGAGTATAGTGTCATAGTGAGCACAATGTAAGTCAATTAGAGCATGTGTATTTATAGGTATTTTTCATTACGTCCTGAATAGAAGATATATGAGGGTGGCACTTTGAAAAGTGTGCATTTATGAAAATCTGCTTTGTTCACAAAACCATCACTTTCTAAAGAAATCTATTGTTATTTATTTATGAAAATCTACTATTTTTACGAAAACTTTGCTTTCTAAAGCAATCTATTAATTTTACAAAAATAACTAAGATACTATCTTCTAAATATTCTTCTAAATATTCTTCTAAATATTCTTCTAAATATTCTTCTAAATATATGAATAAGTCTATGCACATTCACACCCTCATGAGTCTTCATTTGCTAAATCAAAACACAAATCACATTAAAACCCTCAAGACATTAAAATCCATATAACATTCCATTATTCCATAAAGTATAACATTTGATCTAGCTCTAATTTCTTAGAGACATTGTCTAATGTCTAATTTTTTCAAAATCCTCTTAGAGACATTGTCTAATGTCTCTATGAGAATTTTGAAATTCAATGAAATTCATCTTTAAGAAGTGAGATCAAAGATATCCATTTTCCTTTCCTATAATAATGTTACATATAGTGCTTTGCACTTACTTGAGTTGAAGAAGGCACGAATCAATATAAAAACAAACAAACTTATGGGAATTACAACACCCTTTTAGAAATAAGAGATGGAAAAATGGCTGACATGTAGGTAAAAGAGTCAATTTCTATAACGAAGGGAAAATTGGTAAAAAGATCTTTTGATCCATAGGCACAATCTAGCCTAGTATCCCTAAAAACATGTTCCTTCTAGTTGTTGGACCAAGTAAAGCATGTTTTCATTGAGATATCTTTACAAGATGTTTATAGTAAAGATCCTCCCACAATTCCTTTTCTTTGCCAATAATCTAAATACATAATTTATCAAGACCATCACTATAATATGTGACCATATTATATTCCTCAATGATCACAAGATTGCCTTGTAGTTGGGATATTAAGGCCCAAGATCTTTACCTGATGGAAGGTGATTTGGCAACATAAATTGAAACCACTAAAAAATTATGTGATCTACCAAGTTTGATAGCAATCCATTGATTATCTTGATTTACTAATAGTTTGCTCAATAAAATGAGACAGAGATGGATGGATTCCAATACAGGTGCCTTTTGTACATGAGGGGTCACTTGTGTTGAACCAAGGGCGATTCGAGAGGAGAATGTCCTGGTTCCATATTGGTCTAGGGTCTTGAACTTGAGCTCTTGAAGACAAGAATATGAAGGGGGAGGACTCTCACTTTAATGGTTGGTCTTAGGGTATTCACTCTTGAAAGTTCTATAAAACCTTTGCAATTGAATGATGTAATTGCAAGGTCCATGAGAATTAGAAAAAGAAGGAGTTATGAGCTCCTTCCTTAACATGTTCCAATCCTTCAAAGGAAGATCTAGTCTATAACTCGATCCTTTCTTTCCTATGACAATCCATGGTAGATTTCTTCATCTAGAAATGTGATGGTGTTGCATAGATCTTGTTCAAACTTCATTTTTGGTTTATCTATTGCTTTGAAGAAATCCTCATGGGGAGTTTCTTTAACAATCTTTGGAGAAATTGGTGGTTGGGAGGATGGTGGTGGGATGATCACCGAGATATCATGTTTATCTAAGTGTGTTAACTTGATTTCTAGCTTTTTAGTAACGATGGGGAAGCCTTCATCATATTTCTTATATTGTGGTTTGGGACAGGGGGGTTGTTATGCTACTTCTTATAAAATGATTCTTTGGGAAAGTGCAATTGTGTTTTATAGAAGAGGAGGAGTTAGCTCACTTTCTATAAATAACTTCATGAAGGTGGTTGATGTTACTAATCTCACTTAGAAGTTCAACTTCATGTTAAGGAGGCATATCCTATCAAGCTTGAGTAACACCTTAGGGTTCCATCAAGGTTGAACTTGGGGTTGTTTCAGATTAAAGACTTTACTGAAGGTACCCACAATATCTTAGTGAAGCTATCATTGTCGTAGATTTGGGAATTCTATCCATATTGGTGACTTCTTGGGTTTTTTCTTGAGGCAACTAAATGCAATGTATCATTTGAAGAAAAGAAACTGATGTGTCCCTAATCTGTCAATTTTATTGACATATCAGATTCAAAAAACAAATATAATTTATTCTTCACCTCATATTTGACTCTACGAGAGAACTCTAGGGGGTCAAAGAATTTTTTTGACCTTTGTGTGGGGTCTCGGACCTTGACAAAGACCAACTAAAGTGTTCTCTTCAAGGATTTGGATCACAAATTCAATCTTTTTTTGGACACAAAAATGCTTTTTTAAAGGGGATGCATACATGGGAGGTGTGAACCTCATAGTCTATCATCTCCTTATTTGTTTACTTCCTTGCAGTTCTTCTAGTGACTATCTATAGCATGGGTCTCTTTCATTTTCATCTCGCTATATTTTACATTTGAGTCCAACCTGCATGCCAATCTTAGTCAGCATGAGTATGATATTAAGTATGATATTGTAAGCTATATCTATGTAGTCATTCCGAGTGTAACCTTCTAAACATAAATTTTCGCTACTTGATTGTCATATTAAGGCAACCACTGTCCTTGTACAGAGTCCTGTTTGCCGTATTGGCGAAGTGGTTGCGTCACCGACAGATTTTCAAGTTCACTTCATTTTACATCTCTTTGATTTGATCTTGATTTTATACATCTCTTTGTCCTTTATCTAATCTGCCATATGTACTCAATGTGTTGCCATATGTACTCAATGTGTTCAAGTTATGACTCGGAAAATTGTAATATGAAGTTGAAATATAAATATATTCAGCATAATTGTAGTATCTTTAAATACTCTTCTAAAGGAACAATCTTATAAGTAACAAAAAACCATCAGTAATTCCAAGATCAATATTGAAGTACAGCAGAAGACAAGAACAGACTTCTGAGTCTGAAAGAGCTCTTTGGTCTAATAGATATGCCTTTGAGCTATATAGCTTCACATTCTTGTTGCATATAACTTCACATGTTGCATATAGCTTCACATGTCACAAGCAGAATAGTTTTGGGAAGAAGAATCATTAATTTGTGGGGCTTCCTCTAAATTTGACTACTTAACTTTGGGGCAGAATCATTTATGAGGCTTCCCTTCTATTGCCATTTCCAAGATTGGCAATTTCAATAGGAGCGGTCACAACTTTCAAAAGCAGACGACCACGCAGCTTCAATCAAACAATGCTATTAACATTAAGAAGATTAATATCAAATTTACATTTGAAGGATTCTTTGAAAAGGCAACTTCAAATTGTGCCACTTCAAAGATAGTCTACATGAAATCTTCCTAACTCCCATGACAACATTCCCATCTCCACCGCAGAGTATCTCTATTCCTTCTTGGCTCTTACTATGACAGTTTGACGGCCTTTCTCCTGATAGATGGCCGCGAGACCCTAAAGTAGAGGGAGAACTGCAAAGTGTATGTGTGCGTGCCTGTGTGTGTGTGTGTGTGTGAGAGAGAGAGAGAGAGGGGTTATGCCTGCTCTAAGCTTGAGGTTTTGCGCTTACTATGACAGTTTGACGGTCTTTCTGATGGATGGCCGCGAGACTCTAAGGTAGAGGGAGAACTGCAATGTGTGTGTGTGTGTGTGAGAGAGAGAGAGAGAGAGAGAGAGAGAGAGAGGTTATGCCAGCGTTCAGCTTGAGCTTTTGCGATCTTGAAACTGGTGTGGATATAGATCAGACCTTCTGTAAGGGGTCTGCTTCCGTCTTCGACTATGGAGATCTGCGAAAATAGTGGCTGATCTCGGGATATTTGCCAGCAGGACATCAGATCGTTTACCAGCAAGGTGAACAATGTTCACATAAGACATGGGACGAAAACAGGCCGACAAGGACGGAGAAGGAGGTGAGAAAGAAAACGCAAAACAGGCTGCGCGGACGCAAAAGAAAGCGAAGCCCAATCGCTGTTGAGGAGCTAGACAATCGCCTGCGTGGGTACTGGATGTCGAGATCGAGCTGAGGACCCAGAGTATAAAGAAGGTCAAGGCGTTCATTTAGTGCAGAGATGAAGAGGTTGGTCTCGTCGATCTCCTGCCGGAGATCCTCGGCGCTCTTCAGCTTGTCGGCTATGGCGAGGAGCGCGGCTATGTAGACAGCGGCGCAGAGAGAAGACGGGCACCACGAGAGCTGACAGTTAAGTTGGGTGCTCTGCGAAACGGCAGAAAAGATGACGCTCTGAAACATGGCGTACATGCTTGCGACCTGGTAAGTATCCTTGCGGACGCTGCGCAGCTCGTCTTCCTGATCGGCCTTCACCTGCTCGAGAGACTTCCGCTTTGCTTCCCAGGCCTCTTTCTGTGCGCTGTGAGCAACGCTGTTGTAAAGACCCAGAAGCACCTCCTCTTCCCTCGCTGCTCTTGTCGCCATGGCCACTCAGGGTTCGCGCGAGTCGTGGCCTCCTTGAACAGTTCGCGCCTGGATCAGCCCGCAAGGAACGCGTTTTCCTAGATTCCAAATGGTTACCATGCGAGACGCGTTTTAATATATATTCTGGCGTGTCAAGAAGAGTCCATGTCGTCGAGTCAAAGTCCACGGAAATGATTTACATCATGGTAGGGAAAATTATTTACAGGTAATATTATCCAATATGTGTACTACATGAGAAATGATTTGCCTTACGCAACTTTAAAAATTTAGCGGCATTGTTGTATGGTCTTCTTGGATATGGGGGTCCCATAGGTATTATGATCATTCACTTGTACAATTGTTCTTTCAATCAATTCAAGCAAGGGAGATTAAGTTTGGTTCTTCTTTAAAAAAAGAAATAATTTGCATCATGGTCGGAAGAATCATGGGTTCAAGTCTAACCCTAAAGTAGTATTGTCCAATATGTGTACTATAGGGGAAATCATTTGATTTTGCCTTAATCCACTTTAAAAATCTAGCTCTTTTATCGCTTTCGAGTCGGCATTGTTACATCATCTTCGGGGAGTCGTAACCCCTACTTTGTGTTAGCTTTCCACTAAAAAAACAATGAGTTGTGGGTCATAAATAAGTTAGTCACTATGTTGACAAATCTTTAGGCTATCAAATAACTCCAAGATATACGAGAGGCTGTTCTTGGCCATACAAATATTTTAAAAAGAAAAATATTTGTTCTAAGGAGTTTGTGTTCCATTTGAATATCATAATTATCGTATATAGTTGAAGAAAATTGATTAGTCCGTATATTAACGTCTACGTAGTTCACTATATGTGGCCATGGTGGGTTGGCATCACATGTGAGTTTTATGAAGGAAGAACTCGAAGTTACGCTTCGCAAAAGAGTATTTTCCATGTAATATGTTGATTGAGTTAGGATCTACAATTGTTTTATGTTGTGTTGATTAATTTAGGATCTCGAATTGATTACCTCAAGATGTTGTTTTTTGGTTTAAGGAAGGTTGATAATTGAGATCTAATCTTTCGGATTAGCTTGATCTAATTTGAAAGCGGAATGAAAGGCACGCATAGTAATCAACTACTAGGATATAGAGCTTGAAGGCCCACTAAAGCAAACACTCAAAAAGGATGACCCTAAGGCCACATAAGATAATTGGTTTGAACTATGTGGTCCAAATGCCTAATCGTCCTGCGAAGGGGTAGATTTAACATCTCATCATGCAAGTGGTGAGGGATATCTGGGTGCAGTTCTTACGGATTGAGCCCCCTCTGTAAGGAATTGAACTCACAACCTCTTGGTTAGGAATGTGATGGGCTAACCACTTGCCCCAAAAGCCATGGTTGAGGATTACTTCCTAATCCTCTCTCTTAGGGTGTGGTTCAACCATCTCCTACCAGGATTATGTTACATTCTTCCCACCTTGAACTCCTAGGGAATGTACCCTGACAGGATGTACCCTGACCAGCTATGGGACTGGCAGGATGCACCCTCACACAGTTTCTTGAACACTCAATCAAGTGCCACCCAAGGATTCCCAAGGAATTCAAACTTCCAACCTAGCTCATTGGAAAGTTCATTCCGAGAGCTTTCCAACGGTATATTACACGCCTCAATCCGACCTACGGATTGGGAGATACACCCCAATCATTGTAAGGTCCATCATTGAAATCGACGCGCGCCTTCCACAATTCCTACCCTTTCACATGGAGGATGCCCAAGCGCCTTTTTTAGAGGCCATTGGGTCATTCCACTTTGCCCAAGCCTACTTCCTACGCTCTGATACCAATGTAAGGAATTGAACTCACAACCTCTTGGTTAGGAATGTGATGGGCTAACCACTTGCCCCAAAAGCCATGGTTGAGGATTACTTCCTAATCCTCTCTCTTAGGGTGTGGTTCAACCATCTCCTACCAGGATTATGTTACACCCTCCCTCCCCCTCCTTTCCCAAATCTTTAAAGGCAAAGGGCCTAAGTAATTATGAAGATCTTTGGGAGATATTGTTTTTTATAAAGGAAGTTTGATCATTGAGATCAAATCTTCATGATTAGCTCAAATTAATTTGAAAGTACAATGAAAAATGGGCACAACACCATGGGACCCTTTCAATCCCAAAAGGCACGGATTAGATGCCTAGAAATAGCTAGGATAAAGAGCTAAAATGCCCATTAAAGTAGACACTAGAAAGCCCTCCCTCCCCCTCCTTTCCCAAATCTTTAAAGGCAAAGAGCCTAAGTAATTATGAAGATCTTTGGGAGATATTGTTTTATTATAAAGGAAGTTTGATCATTGAGATCAAATCTTCATGATTAGCTCGAATTAATTTGAAAGTACAATGAAAACTAGGCACAACACCATGGGACCCCTTCAATCCCAAAAGGCACGGGTTAGATGCCTAAAAACAACTAGGATAAAGAGCTAAAATGCCCATTAAAGTAGACACTAGAAAGGGTTGACCCTAAAGTCAAATGGGATAACTCATTTATTGGCTAGGTTAAAGGTCCAACGAAACCCCAAAAGAACTCGTTTAACATCTCATTTCAAAGTTGTAAGGGGTGCTCGATTGTAGCCCATAGCGGTTGAACCCCCGCCCCAACCTTAAGAAGTGAAGGGACCAACGAACTGAGCTAACAAGATTACCAAGGTGAATGTCTTTGTGCATGTATTTGCATTATTTACGCATTTATTTCTCAAAGAAAACTTATATGATAACCCACAGCTATGTCGGACACAACCTGCCATGGCCACATATAGAGAATAGATTGTGGATAACCTCACAGCTATGTCGGATGCATGTCACATGAATGATGGGGCTTTCAACTCTCTCTCCTCTCCCTTCTACCCCTTACCTCAATGGTTAATTGCATTGTAAAGTACCATGCGGCATTCTAGTCAATAAAGGGTGTTCCCACCCAATATAATATGATATTTCCTTTGCTTTGGAAAACATTTTTGTCCTAAAAAATATAGATGAAATGTACGTAGAGGTAGAGGAGTGCACTTGAACTCCCTTGAACCCCATCTATTAGTATGTTGTCATCTTTATGTCACTACAAGAGATCGGTCGTATATCGAGGCTTTTATCGAGGAAATTGAACGCGTGCATTTTTGCCTCGACATCGATGTAGGTGTCCGTATACGCGTCAAAATTAAAGCGCCGATATAGGCATCAATATATTCATCGGTATGAGCATCGGTATAACCATCCATATGAGCATTGGTACTACGGACGCTCATACCGTCGATTATACCGATGCCTCTACTTGGTGTACCATCACGTATACCCCATGATGATATCCATAAGCCTCCTCCGTCCGTGTTGGAGGATGACCCATTGCCATCTCTTGCAACAAATATACAAAACATTAGAGGAACATACATGACATGCTTAACACAAACAAATTCAATAAACAAAATGGTACTTACAAACTCGTGATGCATCATGTCATATCCGCCGTTGCCCAAATGTGACGGTCTAACTGTATCTAAACGTGTGACTGTAGCATCTCGCTGCTAGCGATATTGGTCTTAGTCTCTTATTGCTCATCACAAATCATATCCCACTCCTCAACATCTAACCATACAGGGTTTGGTAAGCCTCCTCTGAAAGCATCACAAGCCTCGGATCGTCCATGGTACATAACTTCACGTACAGTGTGCAGAATCCACGTTGAATTGATAAGAGGCTGCCCATGTGTATCTAAACGTGTGACTGTAGCATCTCGCTGCTAGCGATATTGGTCTTAGTCTCTTATTGCTCATCACAAATCATATCCCACTCCTCAACATCTAACCATACAGGGTTTGGTAAGCCTCCTCTGAAAGCATCACAAGCCTCGGATCGTCCATGGTACATAACTTCACGTACAGTGTGCAGAATCCACGTTGAATTGATAAGAGGCTGCCGATGTGCAAGCCAAAACTCCTAATAAATCATCTCTAAAATATAATTCTTCCAATCTTTATCTTGTTCACTCCATTTCAACATGATAGTGTTCAAACTGTATGAAGCAAAGCTGTTGTATATGCTGATGCATTGCTTTTTCGGTCGCATCCATCACCAGAGCTCCATCTCGGATACTATACACCTTGGAGTCATCATGGTCATGAGCACCCCAAGGTGTACATGGTGTTCCATGTGGTATACATACCTACATCTGAGGTACTCATTTTAGGAGTAGAAGTGGGTGACACAACATTTGTCGCACTGCCTCCACAACCTCCTCCAAACCTACCTGTAGATCCACTCCTAGAACCTCCTACTCTAGAGCGTGACCTCAACCTACGAGACAGGCCAGCACCTGTATCACGTTGAGGTGTCGAACGCACATGTCTACTACTAGAGCCAGTAGGGGATGCCTGAAAAGATGGTGGTGGTGGAGTCATAAAGCTAGGACACATACCTCTGGCGGGAGTAGCATCACCCGCAGGAGTGACACTGGCAAGAGTGACACCGACGGGAGTGAGGCCGGTAGGAGTGAGACCGATAGGAGTGAGGCCACCAAGAGTGAGGGGGGAGTGCTACCACGAGCGATCCAATACTGTGATGCAGTGGCCATATACGCTTGTTGCAGAGCTAAAAAGAGCACAAAGCAGAGAAAAAGACGGGCCCCAAAATTTTTCTGATTTGGACATCATATTTTTGTATCGTAATCATTCTTGTAATATATTTTCCATTGTAAATGCACTAGAGGAGTCCTCTAGATGCATCCCCACAGAAGATTAGAGATTTACCCATGTAAAATAGTAGGAAATTAGTCTTTTAGTGAATAAAGTGCCGGTCTCTTGTGTGAAAGGACGATTTTTAGGGCACTAGTATATAAGTCAAAGGTGACTCTTTGTAAAGAACTTTTTGCCATTGTGAGAATAGAGAGCATAGAAATTCGAATTTGTGTCTTCTTCACTCTGTATCTTCTTCTCTGTGAGCTTGTATGCATGTGTATTGCTTGGAAAGAGTGCTTGTGAGTGTTGTCTATCCATGAAAGTGTTCATTTGCTGTAGGTAAGGTGTGTGCCAAGTGTAGGAAGTGCTGAAGTGTAGGAAAGTATTTCCCGCAACTCAGTATTTTGCTCATAACTTGAAGTAGGAGCGTCAGAATTGAGTGAAACCACTGCCATTGGATGCGTCTTCTCGAGAGCTTCGAAATGCATATGCTATTTGCTATATTTGGAGCTCGGAGCTGGGAGAAAAGTCCAAAATACTGACGGCTGCTGCACCAAGTATCGTGACGCCATGACCAACAGTTGGAGCTTGTTTGGATAAGTCTTTGCCTTGTTTACACTCTTGAGTAGTTCATTTGCATTGATCATCACATGATTGCATGTCCTCATACACTCGGCTAGGTTTGTATACTCTTTGGATTGATAATTAAAAGCGTGTATCCCCACTATATGCACTTGAGAGGGGATTGAGGTATAGTCTCTTTCTCCGCAAGTCCCTAAGTTGATACTTAGGTCAACACACTTTTTGGCACCGTTGCCGGGGAGTGACGAATCAAACCGAGGCATTCGTGTGATGGTAAGTAGCTTTTTGCATTGAAGTAAGAAGAGGAGTGGTGATTTTCTCTTCTTTGGTAAGTCATTTTCAGCCGCACTTACTACTTCTCATTCTTGGAGTGTGTGTAGTGAGTTGTTAGTCTAAGGAAGTGAGTAGAATGAGTAGAGTAGGAGGAGCAAGGGAGTAGGCTAGGTAGTTAGAGTAGTTTCACTTCTTGTCTTGTTGTTTCATTTTCAGTAGATAGGGAAAGCCAAGTATAAAAGCCAAAAAACTGCTATTTGAAAATCACTTGTTCCTAAGCAAGTATCGTGGAGAGCGTCGATCGAGTATCGTGTTTGAGTAATTAGGCTATCTGAGACTGCAAAGAGCAAGGGGAAGTGATAGAGGAATTGCAACAGCACCCAAGGTGAGCACATTGTGGTTGTGTTGTACTTCTTGCCTGTAAATCAAGTTCCAGGGAAAAGCGATCTGCGTCAGGTATCGTTTAGGAGTTGTAGAGGTTATAAAGTGTGATTTGATTGATACAGGGAGTGAGGAACAGGTAGAAGACTGTGTGAAACATCTGTGTGTAATTAAAACTTGAAAAACCTTAGCAAAAACTTTGAAAAAGGGTCAAGTATCGTTTTGCTCCCGCGGTCGAGTATCGCGATACTTAGCAAGTATCGTTTTACTCCTGTGGTCGAGTATCGCGATATTTCCCTTCGATCGTGTATCGTTTCGTAGCGATCGCGATATTTGGCCAGAGATCGTCTCCGCCAAAGATCGTAAATCGTGTATCGTTTCAGACTCAAAGATCGCGTATCGTTTCAGCTTGAAAGATCATGTATCGTTTTGGGTCAGAGATCGGTATCGTTTGGCCGAGAGATCGTTTTGATCAAAGATCGCGATATTCAAAGATCGTTTTGATCAAAGATCAAAACTAAGCTCTTTCCTTTGCATTGATCTCCTTGGCAAGCTCATACTTTTCTAACCACTTCAACATAGGCTTAGAGTTAACTATGCAAAACTTCATTGCCTTCTCTCTGAAAGTTATATACATTTTTCTTTGCAACCCTTTACCTTGTGGTTCATCGCCTACGAGATGAACATCTTCATCATTGCTCCATAAGCGAGGCATTTCTAGATCCGGCATACATAGAAACTCAGTTATGAATACAAGAGACTCTTGTACGAGCCATCCCTCTGCTATGCTACCCTCTGGATGTGTTGTCTATCGAAAAAACCCTTTTAATGTCTTCATAAAGCGGTCTAAGAAGAACATCCATCGACTATGGACCATAGAAACAGCCTCGATAGCATTGAGTTTCTCACTCTCTATGCTATCTCTATTTATCTCTTTAGAAGAAATCCATCATACCAAGGAGCTAATTTTATAAATGGTTGTTCGTACATCCTCCAAAAGACAATCTTTTAAGGCTACAAGGAGCACAAACTGTAAAAACTTGTGCCAATCATGAGACTTGAGCCCTCCAAGATCGTCATTTCGTGTGAAAGCAGTCTTTAGACACCTTGTTGCAGAGCAGATATGCAGAGAAAAAGAAGGGCCCCAAAATTTCCTCAAATTGGACACTTTATTTTTGTAACATAGCCACCTTGTATTATATTTTCTGATGTAAATGCACTAGAGGAGTCCTCTAGATGCATATACATAGATATCTGCATCATTACCCTTGTAAACTAATAGGAAATTAGTCTTTTAGTCAATAAAGTGTCGGTTTCTTGTGTGAAAGGACCATTTTTTAGGGCATAAGTATATAAGTCATTTTGTGACTCTTTGTAAAGACTTTTTTCCATTGTGAAAATATAGAGCAGAAATTCGAATTTGCTTCTTTCTTGTTGATTTCCTCCTTCTCCATGATCTTTTGTGTGTGTAATGCTTGGAATGTGTGTGTAGGACTGTTATATATCCCTTCCCGTCACTTTTGAACTACTGTAGTGTGTGTGTGAGCCATAACGAGTTGTGGAGCGAGTGTTGGTGTTTCCTACCATTCACTATTTTGCACATAACTTGAAGAGTGTTTATCAGATTTGAGTGAAAATATAATGAATAGATGTGTCTCATTGAGAGCTTCAAAAGGAACCCACTATTGGCCATATTCGGAGTTCGGAGCTGGGAGAAAAGTTCGAATTTGTGCTTACTATTGTAAATGGTATCACGTCATACATTTTCACAGGATTGGTGAGTTAAAGAGGTAGTTAAGTCTTTTCACATGCATTGTAGCTTAGCCACTTCACTTTCCATCATGTGTGCGCACGTCCTCATACACTTGGTTCGTATGGTTCCTCAGATTGATAATTAAACATGTATCGATCCACCAATATATGCACTTGTGGGGCGATTGAGATTTAGTCTCATCGACACAAGTCTGTAAGGCTTCTCAACTTAGGTACACGCATTTTTGGCATTGTTGTCGGGGAAGAAACTTAAACAAGGTGCCTTCGTGATGGTTATAGCTCTCGAGTGAAGGAATCATACTTGTAGAGGTGAATTTGTTCAGTGGCAAGTAGTCAAGCAGTTCAACACTTGTTACTTCACACTCATGGGGTGTGTGTAATGAGTTTTTAGGTTTAGAGTTAGGAGTGAGGAAGAAAGGGAAGAATTAGGGTTAGGCAAGAGAGGAGTAGAGCAGGAAGGAGTAGATTACACCAAGAAAAAAAATCCCAAAAAAATTATCAAAATAGTTCAGTTTAGGTTTAGGCAACTCAAAAGCTATAAAAGCTAAAAAAATCTAGTTTAGTTGATCACTTGTGAGAAATCGTATCATAAGCAGAGCAGTGATCGATATTGCAGCAGTGATATTGTGTCCAACGAGCAAGGAAAATTCCTAGTGAGCCCAAAGCTTAGGCAAGGTATCATTGAAGGTAAGCTATATAAATTTTTGGCATCAAAAACACTTTAAGAACACACACGTGCATGATTAAAAGCTTTTTTTATATCGTGGGGAAGGACAGAGAGTTTTTTGAGTGATACAGAGGGTCAAGAGGGAAGAGGTGAGGAAAAGAAACACTTTGCACTAAAAATTTTTGAGTTTAGATGAAATTTGGCTGAAGTATCACGGCTGGTTGAGTTTTGGTATCGTGATACCAAAATTCCCTAGTATCACGATACTCGCCTGGTATCGTATCGTTGCATACCCACTTGAGGTATCACGATACCATTTTGGTATCGTATCTTCAAGTCCGTATCACGATCACGATCGGCCAGTGGTATCGTATCGCCTGAATACTCGATATCGTATCACGTTAGTCACATTATCGTATCATCGACTGAGCAGTATCATATCACCTATCAAGTTGGTATCGTATTGCCGACTCAGTATCATATCGTACCTATTTTAGTATCGTATCATGCAAGGAAGTGGTATCGTATTGTCAACCTTTCTAATGTTGTATCGTCCATTGTTCCAGTATCATATCATGAGGGATTCAATATTGTATCGTGTGATTTGATAGTATTGTATCGTGCAGTATTTTGGTATCATATCGCCCCCTGCAACCCTAGTATCGAATCGTGTCACGATCAAGTATGGTATCGCCGGAGGTTCTTGGTATCGTATCGTATTGAAATTGGTATCATATTGTTGGTGTGGTATCACCAAGAGTGGTATCGTTCAGAACCACTGAAGCTATTTTAAGGCAAAAATTGAAGAGTTTCAGGACTTACTTGAGGGGAAGTAGGAAGCCAACATAAGCCTAAAAGGGTGAATGAACTTGAGATCAGGACGGGTGCTAAGTAGCTGGAGGAGTGTCATTTCATCTGTAGGAAGTGCAACCCAAGCAAGTCATCACTCTATCTATACGGATGCCTCTAGTGGTTCAGAGGAGGAGCTACCCATGGCCTCAGAAGATATGCAGGGTTATGTCCCTAGGGAGAAATTTATGTCAACTGTAGAGGGGGAATACCGCACCTCTCTACAATATGTATCCACTAATTCACAAGGGATCCCTCTTTACCTTGATGGATTAAATAGGTCTATTGCAAGGATGGTAAACTCTACTAAATCAACAATAGTGCCCAAAATTGCTGCCAACTATGAAGGAGAAGTATACATGGATAAATTAGGTCACATCTACGTGGTGATAGAAAACCCAGATTAGATTAACGAGAGAGGAGAATTAGAAGGACAAAGAAACTTGGGGAGACTTGACCCTAAAGAGTTAGTAACTACATGAAGAGGCAAGTCAGTGGTGACTGGGGATTTGATACCTCAAGATGATTATCTATTAGACGTCTACTTAATCCATGGGTCACACCTCCTGTTACAAACCGATTCATCCACACAAGGACAGGAAGTAAGCCCAATGACGTTCTATGAGTTAAAGGATCCCAAAGATGAGTCTAGAGTCACATACCTAGAGCAGAATCAGAGAAGATATTGGCCGATGGATGCCATTGATGGATCTCAATTGAAGTATATGGGCTTGTCGATATCCTCCTGGAGGACAGTCAACTACCTCCCATAATCCTTTTGGAATGCATCAAGATCCAAAGAATACAATGTCAGGACAAACGAGCCAACGAAGTGTTCCTAATCGAACTCATGTGCAATTTACAATGCGATGAGTACAGTCACACAATCAAACCCACCCGGGACTAGGCAAACTAGATTGTCCACTCGTTAGACCAAGGCCACAACTAGGAGTGCAGCCTGGAGTACCTCCATTAAGACTAACTATTCTTGTGATGCCCAGACCACCAGAACCGATAAGAAGGCTAAGGCCAATTCAAGTGGCCAAATGTATGAGAAATCACTATGATAGAATGGGAGAACCTTATGATCACATAACTGAGTTTAAACAAGTATTACGAGCCGAGCAAGTGGATGATTTCTTTGCGCTGTATGAATCCTTTGGACTTACCCTCACAGGGACGGCCTTGACTTGGTTCCAAGCATTGGATCCAAATCAGTTTGGAAATATTGAGCAATTGTTTCAAGAATTCATTGGAGAATTCACCGAGAGGGGAATTAAACACAACTCGTCATCCCTAATCCATAGTTTCAAACAAAACCCAAATGAAACGGTGAAAAGAGCTACCCGAAGATTTAATTAGTATGTCAATAGATGTCCAACAACAAAAAGACCCTCTCAGCAAAAAATGATATCACTATTCTTGGACAGATTGACTAACACGACATTAAGAAACCTAGTCTATGTGAAACGGCTCCAAAAATTGAGCGAGTGTCTTCAAGAATGTATGGACCTGGTGGACGATCTCAAAAGTACATCAAGCCCTACCAAATTTGAAGACACTAGAAGTATAGTGACATCTAACTCCAGTAATGTAGAGGAGTTAGTAGAACTGGCAGCGAAGAAGTTAGGAGTCCATGGACAAAGGAATTATCAGCACCCATCAATCACAATACCCATGTAGCCTATGCGGTGGAGATCATCCATCTCACATGTGTGCAAGCGGAGGAATAGGCATGCCTCAAGCTTATCCATACAATAGGCAGCCACCTCAAGAACCCAACATGTACTGCCACATAGAGCAGAAATACACTATTCACACTATGAAAATTTGCCCTTTCAATAGGCAGTCAAGACCCTTAAATCAACCTCAATATAGGCCTTATGGATACCCTCCTAGAGAGCCAAGAAGGGAGATTCCAAGATACAACCCCTATCCAAGCCCACAAGGAGCAGCTAGATGATATGAACAAGGGCAATATGGACAACCGTAGCCAGTGTTAGGACAACAACCACCCCTTCCACAAAACGTAGTGCCAGTTAAATACACTCAACCAAAGGAAAACATGGAGAGAGCCATTGTACTAGCAACACCTTTAGCTAGTATAGAATCAACAAATCAGGGATATGAGCAAACCCAAGGAGAATACTACCCTATGACATTAGTTTGATAGAGTATGACCAAACTTATGACCAACCATACTATGGTTATGAGGGATATGACAACACCTATGGGCCGGAGTTTGCAACCCTAATGTACACTGCACCCAAGGCACCAACACCCATGAGACTACCCATTAAACTTCCTGTGCAAAAAGGACCATGCTATAGATGTGGAGAAGACCACTTCATAAGAGAGTGGACTCTGCCATATAACCCACCACCTCCTAGGACTTTGAAAGGGTACTACAATGAATGTGGAAAGGAACATTTATTTAGAGATTGCCCAGAGAATCCCAATGCGACTTATAATACCACACAAATCATTGTGATTGAAGTAAATGAACCATCATGCAGCGATAAAGAGTACACAATACTAAAAGAAACTTTGAGAAGCTTGCAGGAGGTAGAAAAGTGCATTTCAAAGCGATGAAGTTTGGTCTAGCCAACTGGCACAAGACCAACCCTTGAGATTGTGGAGACTCAAATAGATCTTATAGGCATGTGATAAGTGCAAAGAAATGCACTATGTACTTTGGAGCATCAAGGAGAAAGAGTCGATACAAAACAAATAGGTTCGCATGTCGACTAGCTCAAAAAACTTATTATCTATGGAAGACACAATGAACTTCAAATGCCCATAGCCACCAGCGTGATTACAATTAGAAAAAATCCTTTTATGGGAGTGGTACACATTCATGAAGTTGTCAAGCTGGAGAAAGACACCCTAGAAAAGGAAATAAAAGATGAATCAAGCGAGAGCATTCCCAAAGAACACCCTAAGCTAGAATTGCCTATAGATACAAACGTGTTACTTGATGTTGTGCCTTTTTTTCCCATGAGAGATGAATCTAAGACAGAAAGTGAGGAAAATGCTCCTAAATATACCTGCACCAAGGAAAATAACACCCACATGGAAGTCTACTACTCGAGCATCATATCCATGGAATACTTGTCTACAATGGATGCGGAAAGATCGAATGACTAAACCAGATGATTCAACTCATAAGCAGACCAGTCATTGAGTGAAAACAAGGAGAGATAACCACTACTGAAAACCGCAATCAGAATCACCAAGATTCCTTTGTGTGGCTTCCAAAATCATTAGTAGGAGCCCAGAAAGCACAGTAGCATATGTGGATTCCAAAGAAGGCCAGATAGACTGTAAATCAAGAGCTAGACAAGCTCAAGGAGCTATTATGCTGACAAAGCGAAGCAAGGAGGGCCAAGAGGAATCAGCACAAGCACCAAAGGAATGCGATATCAACCAATAAGATCTCCCAAAAGAAGGCAACAAGGACCACAGAATGACAAGAACAACTCAAACACCAACCACAAAATGGAGATGGAGACCCAAGAGCCGACCAGGACAAGAACCACCTACTCAATAAGATTCCACTTGCACTCATGAAGAGTCCAATGCAGCTAGAGCATGCATAACAGGGCCACATTACAAGTCCATGCATTTGGCACATTACTTTCTCGACAAAATTAGTGGTGCACATTTCCATTATGGAAATAGATCTTAGATTCTCCTTCCATAGAAATGAACCTATCGTGTAAATAAATAAATGCTTCGGCTAGAACTAATCTTTGTTTTCTTTCACGATTAAAAATCAAGAGACGTGTGGTAAGAGGCCTTACTTATTTAAGCAAGGGGAAATGTAGTGACGCAATAAGCAACATATCACTAAGTCACACATAACACATGACTTGATCTCTACTAGAAGATGATTTTCTCTATATTACAAGTGCAGATGGGTTTTGAGGATTCCGAAGCAACTATTCAAGAAGAGGTGCTAGATTTCCCGTTACAGAGTGTGACAAAAGCCAAAGGTCATTGGTTTCGAGAGGATCATCCCGCTATGGATTATCTTTTCTTAGTGACAACAAAGATTATGGACACTGACCATCAGTTCCTAGTAATGTCTCAAGATTTCAAAGTCATACATGAACTCCCATTAACTATAGATATAATGACGAAGGCAGACATTCAGAAATACTTTGAACTACCAATTTACAAACCAGACTTCCAAAGATGTACTCAGGTGATGAACACCCTCCAACCAGCTTTACGTGACTCGTTAGTGTTAGAAGCAAGAGTTCTAGATGCGACAGGAGAATGGGTAATAATCCAATTCACTCACGACTTAATCAAGGAAGCTTTCGGTTGGGAAAAGGATGGAAACACAGTTTTGAAAGATGAAAGCCGAGGGACTAAGACACAAACATTCACCGACGTCAATCATATCGATATAGAAGAAGAAGTCTGCCTAATTCATCAACACTTTTGCTTTCCAAATATGCATCGATACATCGCCCACAGAAAATCATGGTGCAGATGCTATCTCATGCTATCAAACATATTGATAATCAAGTAAGCATGATGCCATACATCCAAGAATGTCTTTTTGAAGCTAAAAAGTAGTGGAACCATAAAACGTTCTTGAACAGAAGTGTCGCGCTGACAATACTTATCTATAATGCATTAGGTATTTGGAAACATTTTAAAGAGATGCCCTCATCTTTGGAGATGGCTAAGTATGCTAAGATATCCAAGGTCCCAAGAAAGAAAAAGGGAGTAAAAATAGTGGAAGAAGCCGAAACGACCTCGCAACCGAGAATGAGAGGCACCAAAAGACTACGAGAAACGATGAAGGTAGATGAAACACTTCCAGCTTCAAAGAGGGCACATGTACTTCCGAGGACAAGGCTAGAAGATAACAAACCAATTTCAGAAGAGGAGCTAAATGAAGCAATGGTGGCTACCCACCAATATATGGAAAGTCAGGTAAACCTGCCAATACAAGGGCATCATTACCAATAGACTTATAAAGACACTGAGCATAGGAAAAGGCTGACTAAAGTCCATCGATACAGAGAGTTGGGATTGACCAACTCTAGCTCATCTTCTGATACACAAGGAGAAAAGGAACCATCTATGATAAATGTGGACATTAAAAGTGATTCAAAGGATGATGGTAATTGGAAAGAATTAAATCAAGTCACTGATGAATTTGGAATCGTAGGCACAAAGTTAAATCAAACTCCTGATGACACTATCAAAGACACAACAAGGCAAGAATCACCTAAAGAGGGAATTCATATATTCAATATGAATGAAGCAACGAACATTCAAATCACAGAGAGTCACTTAGATGGAGAAACTCCAGTAAAGAGACCAAAGGAAGAGAAAGAACAGGAAGAAGTGGAGGACCTGAGCCATTCACACCAATAAGGGTGGTAGATGAAACTTCTAATTTTGATGTTACCTTTCAAGGAAGCGCTACCAAGTCAACCACAAACAAGGAAGAAGAAAAAGAGAGAGAAGTGCTCTTTCAAATAAGACAACCGCACAACGAAACTATACATGTGGATCAAGGCAAGGATGTTCAAACAGGGGAAGAACCAAGTATCCCCAAGACATGGTTGAATGTGGATGTAGCTCAATTAAAGCCGGTAGTAAAGCAATACAAATGGCTATGGACACTCAGCAACAAATGCTTGAAGTCAATGCAGACTACAATAAAGCCAATTCCAAGTAATGAGCCAAAATTTGTCTGCACAATTAATTCAAGTTCAAAAGGCGCTCTCGGCCAAGGAAGTAGAAGCTCAAAAAGCCAAGGACAAATGCACCATGCTAGCAACGGAGAACTAGAAGCTTCGAGATCAACTTAAAGAGCTACAAAGCAAATATGAAGCCAGTGAAGCAGAGAAAGCAAGGATGAATTCTAGAAGTAAACTGCTTGAAACTCAAATCAAAGTATATATGGAGGAAGCAGACAACTTAAGAAATAGAAATAAAGAGCTTATGACTGCCATACTAGGCAACCAACCCATAGAAGCAATAGAAACGACTACAAGCGACACAAAGGCATTGGAAGATCAAATTATGAAGTACAAAGATTAGTTGAAACAAGATCAAGCTATCAATGAAGAGTGGGAGAAGAGATACATGCACGACACTAATGAACTTAGGAAAAAATGGAAGATGACAAAGAATAAATTCATTGAGCAATGCAATGAAGACGCTAATCAACTAGCTGCCATAGGAGAAGAACTCCTAAAGAACAAGGAAACAATTGCACGAGCCATCGAAGAAATCAAAGAAAAGAATGAACTAATTGCCAAATTAAAAGTTCAAATAGAACAACAGGTAACAATGGGGACACCAATAGTTCCAAGCTCCACAGTGGCTACTGAGGAGGCTGAGGTACGTCCTCTTTCTCCCCCATGCATCATTCACCGATAAGGGATGAAGTAGAGCCACATGCTGAAAGACATAATCGGGCTCTTGCAAAACTAAGCCGAAATGAGCCGGCACTACTGGTGTCCCAACTCATGGAACAACTTGAAGAACAGGCGGTCAAGGTAATGAAAGAGGCAAAGATTGAAAGCAAGAGCCTGGAACAGATTTTGAAGCCGTTCAACATCCCTTACAGAATACTAAAGGAGGAGACACGCCAGTATATAAAGATGACCACTAATAAAGAACTAGATAGCGATCTGCAATTCAACATGAAGACATTCACATATACACAAGAAGAATTTGATAAGGCAGATCCTATCTGGAGATGCAAGTTTTTGGAAAAGAATCCTACGGTATGAGTACACTGGGAATCGGCACCATATGTGCTTCAAATCAATCCATCTTTTTGCCCCGTACCTAGAAGACACTCCTAGATGCAATTTTGGGAAGCACAGCACCATGGTAGCTTAAATAATACATGGCTAAACTATCCGCTATTACCTAGTCCACCACATAACTACTTATCGACAGAAGAATACATGGTGAAGTCCATCGAGTTTTGGATCTCCATATATGCCACGATACCGGATTTAGCCATTAAAATGATAAAAAAAATTTTGAGTATGCTACTTACAGTATTAAAAGTGTTTCAACACATGGAATATACCTTTTTGAACTTCATTGGAATTGACCAGGGAGCAGATGCCCCTAGTTTTTTATCTATCTACTACACCTAGTTGCTTAACGCTCATGGCAATATACTCGAGACTTATGTTTCTGTCGAGTCCATATATGCAAACATTCGAAGAAGCATTCTTTACAGGGTTTTTTGAAATGGATTCGGAAATATTTGTCAAAATGTCTTCCAACTAAAATGCAGGACTAGTAGCCTATGAACTAATCTTTTTTGCAGACCATAGATAGGCACCGGATCAAGGAGTAAAGTCAAACCAATGGAAGGAACTGATGATATGTCAAGAAAATTTGTTTAATCATAGAGAGTAGAAAGTGATTCAAACGTACTCACGCCATCGGACTTTAAAGCCTATCGAGGACGACAAAGTTCAGGAGGGGTGGTGTTGAGGGAGATTCAAGAAAAAAGGAAAGACGAAGAAGATGAAAGACAGAAGCTTCACTAAATAGGATATATCTGAAGACATATCTCTATAGGAAGCCCCGCAAGGGCACACAACATCCATCTCTGCACAAAGCCTCGTAGAGGCACACAACAGTGGGAAGTACACAACAAGCAAGGACAGATCAAGGCCAACAATTATCCATGAAGAAGTGCAAGAAGATATCTGGTAGATCCCGAGCCCTAGAAAGGTGCTTCAACCTCTTGATCTTTAGGAGGTCCAGGTCGAAAGCTGTAAATCGAGACCTTAATACCTTTGACTGGTTGTGTGCGTTGCAATTCGACTTAACACAACAACCCAGATTTAAAGAGGTTATTGGTGAGCTAGGCTACAAATCTATTGTAGTTCATCTCCACTAGTTTCATGTGAAAAGAAAAGAATAAGATCAAAACCAATGCAACAGGTCTTGAGTTATGATCAGATCCTTGAACACTGGTAAAACTATATTATTACGGCTTCCACAAGAGCTGGCAGTGGTCAACTATAAAGAGGATATCAGTTAATAAGGAACCAGATGGATCACTGGCACAGAATGAGAAGCAAAAGGCAAAGCCAATCAAGGGACGATAGAGTCAAAGAGGGGGAGAGTGTTGTTCAGTAGATATGCAGAGAAAAAGAAGGGACCCAAATTTTTTTCGAATTGGACACTTTATTTTTGCAATATAGCCACCTTGTAATATACTTTCCGATGTAAATGCACTAGAGGAGTCCTCTAGATGCATATCCATAGATATCCACATCATTACCCTTGTAAACTAGTAGGAAATTAGTCTTTTGGACAATAAAGTGCCGATCTCTTGTGTGAAAGGACCATTTTTTAGGGCACAAGTATATAAGTCATTTTGTGACTCTTTGTAAAGACTTTTTGCCATTGTGAAGAAGTAGAGCAGAAATTCGAATTTGCTTCTTTCATGCTCATTTGCTCCTTCTGCATGATCTTTTGTGTGTGTGTAATGCTTGGGATGTGTGTGTAGGACTGTTATCTATCCCTTCCCATCACTTTTGAACTACTATAGTGTGTGCGTGAGCCATCATGAGTTGTGGAGCGAGTGTTGATGTTTCCCGACATTCACTATTTTGCATATAACTTGAAGAGCGTTTGTCAGTTTCGAGTGAAAATACACAAATAGATGCGTCTTCTCGAGAGACTTTGAAACAAACCTGCTATTGTCTATATTCGGAGTTTAGAGCTTAGAGAAAAGATTTAATTTTTGCTTACTGCTGTAAATGGTATCGGGGCATACATTTTTAGAGGATTAGTGAGTTAAAGAGGTAGTTAAGTCTTTTCACATGTATTGTGGCTTCGCCACTTCCCTTTCCATCATGTGCACATACGTCCTCATACACTTGGTTCCTCAGATTCATAATTAAACGTGTATCGATCCACCACTATATGCACTTGTGGGGCAATTGAGATTTAGTCTCATCGACACAAGTCCCTAAGGCTTCTCGACTTAGGTACACACACCTCATGCATCCAATAGGTGTCCAAAACTCTAAAATTATTTTCTTCACTTGTTGCCCTTCCATCCTGTGAAGCACCCAAGGAGCTCTTGGTAACAATACTGTTCCATTGGGCTTAGTAACTGCCCACAACTCTCACATACAACCTTGCTCTTCTAAGTCCTCCCTTTGTGCTTTGATTTCTTTCTTTTTGATCAAAGTCTTCCAGAGAATCTCTCCCACATCCTTAAAAATATGCATCGGATCTACCAAATGATTGATCAATAATTCACTCTAATAAGGGAGTTCATGAAAAATCGACAATCATTTCATGCTAGCAACTAGAGTTTCTGAATCCCACAGTTGTTTCCATTCACTAGCTTTCATTTGGTGTTGTGCTTGTCGACCAATTTATCCTTCACGTAAAACATGTCTATCAGGCAAATATCTATGGTGTCCTTCATAGAGATTTGTATGCAGTGCTTTGGAATAGCGTGCTTTGAGTGTTGGTATGCATAAGGGACAAGCATGGTAACCCAAAATCGACAAACCTGAACACTCACCATAACCAGGTTAATCATGCATCGTCCACATAAATATGCTTTGCGCCCGCACCTCTCGTCTTCTTATAGGTTGAGACATTTCACGCATAGTAATCCCGTCTCATAAAATGTGCAGTTCTTCCACAAGTGGTGCAAGGTATACATCCATTTTTTTACCTTATACTTACCTAGCACAATAAGATCTAATAATAAATGAGTTTTCTTTGTGGCCAACCATGGTGGGATGTTATAATTGACCAAACATATAGGCCATGTGCTCCATGAAGAGCTGCATAAACCAAATGGATTTACTCCACCCATAGCTAGGCCTAGACGTTTGGACCGAGGCTCACTAGCAAACTCTGGCCACGTACTATCTATGTGCTTCCAAGCATCAGAGTCAATAGGCACACACATTACACCATTTGTAGACCTGCTCTTTGCATGCCATGACATTAACTCAGCTATAGATTTGCATCTAAACATGTTCTTAATTCATCGAATGATAGGAAAATGGCAAAGAACCTTTGTGAGGATTGCTTCACCTACAAGGTCTTCTCTAAATCTATTTCCTCTACACTTTGGACATATGTGGAGATGCTCATACTCGTTCCAAAAGAGGATGCAATCATTTGGACAAGCATGGATCTTATTGTAATCCATTCCAATGGACTGTAAAAGTTTTTTTGCATCTCCATGTGTTCGAGGCATGTCATTGTCCTCTGGCAAAAAATGATCTTTAAGAAGCCTGCAATAAACAATTAGAACGATATTAGTAAATAAAGTTATTTTGATACAACAATGAAAGTTTATCTCAAATCCACTTACCTGAACAATTCAGAGACACTACTATCTGACCATCCATAAATGGATTGCAGATTGAGCATCGCGAGTGATGCACGTAGTGTAGATATCTTTGCTCCATTGTACAGTGGTAAACAAGCTAGTCTTTGCATGTTTTTGTATTCTTCATCGGCTTCTGATCATGGAAATTTTGTTGTGTCCATAAAACCCACGACATCTTCTCCACCATCATGATCTTTGTCCATCTCATAAAATGCTTCGAACATTTCTTCCATATGTTCATTCCATGTGATGCTATTAGTACTTGCTTATACTTCTAACTCCTTTTTTTCTCTTTTGTCCATGAGAGGTTACCAGTGCAATGTCGTTTGGGTCCATCTGCTCACCTAGGGGACCATGCGAATGGTAGCATAGGTTTTGTAGTCAACTTTTAACAAAGGATCCATACTATCTAACATGTGCAGTACAAATCCGTCATTTCTGATAAATTTGATACTTGCACTGAGTGCAAGGACATGCCATGCTCTCCTCCAGATTCAAACTAGCCATCTGATACAATATGGACATTTTAGAATGTTTGATTTTTTTTTATTAATCCTAAAGACTTAAACATGAATACTAAAACCTAAAGACTTAAAGACCTAAAAAAACCTAAAGACTTAAAGACCTAGAAAAACCTAAAGACTAAAAGACCTAAAAAAACCTAAAACCCTAATCTTAAAGACCCAATCCTAAAATCATATTTTTTGTATATATTAAAAATCCTAAAGATTATTTTCTATATATCATAAAAAGCCTAAAAACCCTAAAACCCTAATGCTATTATATATATATATATATATATATATATATATATATATATATATATATATATATATATATATATATATATATATATATATATATATATATATATATATATATATATATATGTGTGTGTGTGTGTGTGTGTGTGTGTGTATGTATTATATATATGTATATGTGTTATATGTATTATATATATATGTATATTTCTTATATAATTAAAATCCTATTTTTATATATTTAATTAAATATAATTAATTTATTTTCTTAAAACAGTAGATCTTTTCATATTTATTTTATCTATACAATTATCTTATTTTTTTATATACATTTATTTAGATAGTTAAATTTTTCCCTTAATTTTTTCTATATATTTTCTTTATATAAATTTAATTGAATTATATGTATTTAAAAACCCTAAAACCCTAATCTTAAAGATCTAGACCTAAAATGTGTATATTTTTGTATGCATGTGTATATACATGTATATATGTATTATATGTGTATGTGTATATGTGTTTATATGTTATGCATGTGTAAAAGCCCTAAAACCCTAATCGTAAAGATCTAGACCTAAAACATGTATATATGTGTATGCATGTATATATATATGTGTATGTGTATATGTATATATGTGTTTATGTGTATGTATATATATATTTACTCTGATTAAAAACCTTAAATTTAATCTTATTTTTATATATTTAACTATATATATTTAATTAATTTATTTAAAACACTAGCTCTTTTCATATTTATTTATCTATACAATTATCCTATTTTTTATATATATTTATTTATATATTCAGATTTTTTTCTTAATTTCTCTATATTTTTTCTTTATATACATTTAATTGAATTATATGTATGTAAAAATCCTAACACCCTAATCTTAAATATCTAGAACTAAAATATGTATATTTTTGTATGCATGTGTATATACATGTATATATGTATTATATGTGTATATGTATGTGTGTATATATGGTATGCATGTGTAAAAACCCTAAAATCCTAATCATAAAGATCTAGACCTAAAACATGTATATGTGTGTATGCATGTGTATATATATGATTATGTGTATATATATGTGTATGTGTATATGTGTATATATATATATATATATATATATATATATGTATGTATGTGTATGTGTATATATATTTACTCTAATAAAAAACCTTAAAATTAATCCTATTTTTATATATTTAATTAATTTATTTTAAACAATAGCTCTTTTCATATTTATTTATCTATACAATTATCCTATTTTATATATATATTTATTTATATATTTAATTTTTTTTGTTAATTTTTTCTATATTTTTTCTTTATATAAATTTAATTGAATCATATGTATGTAAAAACCCTAAAACCTTAATCTTAAAGAATTAGACCTAAAATATGTATATTTGTGTATGCATGATTATATACATGTATATATGTATTATATGTGTATGTGTATGTGTGTATATATGTTATGCATGTGTAAAAACCCTAAAACCCTAATGGTAAAGATCTAGACCTAAAACATATATATGTGTGTATGCATGTTATATATATGTGTATGTGTATATATGTATGTGTATATGTGTATATGTATATATGTGTTTATTTGTATGTATATATATATTTACTCTGATTAAAAACCTTAAAATTAATCCT